>OX336365.1:64860748-65460748 GCA_946902895.1 Fragum fragum | reverse complement strand
TGTGAGAAATGCTCTTTGAATCTAGATATATTTGCAAAAGATGCTGTCTGGAAGATATTAAACGGCTTTTGATTATAAAATTCATAAATTTCAAAATCAAAATTGAATATTTGGTCTTACTTATTCCAACCTGGCTTTTGATCGAAAAGTAGATGTATTTCGGATATTGTCTTGGCATTCGGATAACCCACATCGTTTGAAATATAAAAAGGCAAATTTTGTAAATGAATACAATAACAAAAAGAAAGTAGTAGGTGGTAGAAAATCACAGAATGGTCACATACTAATCTCTTATGAATTCAGGAAAAAAGTCATTAGCTGGTCATTACTTTTGCATTTGGTATGGGTCCTCTTTAGGAAGAAGGGAAAAACACAAATGATGCCATCAAGCAAACTAATACTGAAATATTGACTAGGGTGACCATTTTCCCTTGCTATTGCAGTACGTAATATATATACAGTAACGTCGGTTCACATACAAATCTTAAACCAACAGACCAAGATGTCTGTGCACGTACAGAAAAATAAATGAACGTTGAAACCAAAAAATGTGTTTGTGAAACACAATGCCCCTGCAATAGAACTAAACGAGCTTGGTATGTGACCTTGACCTTATTGCATGACCTTGGCATGAGGAGATGGGTATTTTTAAGATGTATCATCATGGCAAACATGAGTATTGTATCTGAATAGGCTGGTAGTAATTGGCAATGTTAATTTTTTTGGTTATGTTTTGCAGACAGATGGAAAGACTGAATGATGGACAGATAGACAGATGGACAATGATAAAACTAGAAAATAACACATGCCAATCAGATTTTTTATGGGGAAACTATTGAATACTTACTCTGCCTTCCATGTCAATTTATGCTTGATGGATGGCTATTAACCCTTGTTATGCTGAATTAAAATCCATTATAGAATGACTTTATAATCAAAGGACTGACTGCACTGGAAGGTCTTAATGTGGGTCAATATTTCTTTTGAAAATTGATAATTTAAACAACTCTGGCTTTACCCATTCCCACTCAATGATGCTTTTAAAGGCTCCTCAATATAAAAGCTTTGGAAAACATTGTGAAAAATGAAGAAATTGCTTGTGACAAGCAATTTCTTCATTTTCCACAATTTTTTCTACCCCAAAAGACAAAAATTTCATCTACTTAAAATTGTCGCTTGTAACTTCTTTGAATTTGGACTGATCTAAAACATTATCATGCGGGAATTTAATCCTTGTCATGCTGAATAAAATCCTGTTGAAAATTGCACTGAAATCAAAGGACTATTTATCAAATCACTAGAAGCACTATATACAGGTCAATATTCCGTTTGAAAATTAATTTTTTAAATGATTCTGGCTTGAAAGAGACAAGCAGGTGGTGTAGACCAAGATCTAGCTGCGATATAGTAACCCTCTTTCTGATAATCTGCTGGTGAGGGTTGGATTCCTACTTCTTTGCGCTCTGTTTGCAAGTCCTAAAATTGTATGCTTTGTGGTAAGCAATTATCTACAGATCAATTTCATACATTCATTAATATTATGGACAAATTCTTTCAAAATAATAAGAAAATCAAGTGTATCAATTATTGATACCATTTTTTTTTTCAGTTTATGTAAAAATTCCTAAGTTTGGCAGCCATGCATTATTTACCATTGTCATGCTGTCAAGATAGGTACTCTTTATAAATTATAGTATCATTTTTACCTACCATTGACAAAATTTTATCATCAAATATACTGAATCACCAATATTTTCATTAATTCTATCACATTCAATTAACATTTGAATTACTTTCAGACACCTCTGATTTTCTAAAATAACTGTTTTGTTTTTACAAAATACTATGTCTTCTAAATTAGGTGACCGAAATTTTCATTTGCTATCGTTTTGGCGGATTTAGATTTTCCGATGGTGTAGCAAATCGAGACTTAAATGCATAAAATATCTGACTTTTTGCAGATAGTCATTTATTTAGATGAATAGATAAATGGATAAGGTCCATTCTGGTATTAAATTTGTGTTTGTAATTTCAATAAATGACCTCAAAGATTACCTGCCAGTAATACCTGAAAGGGGAGTTGGGCAGTATATATAGATAGTGCCCGGAGTGAATCACTACGGGCACTGCAACAAAGACCAAAGAAGGATGGTGTGGTAGCCCTGGCCAGCAGATTATCAGTAAGAGGGCTACAATATCCCAGCTAACTAAGATCAGACTGCACATTATGTGCACATTATGATTTTTTTCTATTCCTCCTGCCAGACAGGAATATTCTGGGTTCAGCATGACAAGAGTTAAGTATTCAGCATTAACATGACAGATAAATTGAAATTTCTGAGTGCCAAAATCAATTGATTGATTGATTGAATGCGACTTTAAACAGTATTTCACTCATATTGTGGCAGCTGGAGCACCTAACAATGGATTCCTGGTATTTCTCACACCAGTACTACCACTACATTCTTTCCTAGCGTCCAGCTGCTATCCTACTTAGGGTTACGATTATCCACCAATTGGTGACAGACAAATGTCAGAAAGGATATGTGCCGCCTGGGATCGAACCCATGATGTCTCATTATTGAAGATTTGGAGTCTGATGCTCTACCGACTGCGCTATGATGGCTGCTGTGTCAAAATCAAGTCATTTTGATTGTGTAAGCGTCAATACTCAGTGTCCTGGGTCAAAGAATAACCCTTATATAATCCATATTTTTCTCATTTCAGAAAAATCCTTTATGACAACAATGGATGGGATAATTGATGTTGAAGCGCTTATCTACAAAATTAAACAGGTAACTTAGTTACACTAGATCTATATTCCATAGGCTTTTATTTGATGATGCCTAAAAAAATTGATAATTTCTATTTTATAACTAATACTTATTCCATTACAATACAAAGTATTGATGAAGGGTTTTTTGATGAGTAACTAAATATCATTTACTACCTTAATTTATCTATTATCTTTGTGAGAGACCAAAAAAGAGAAAGAGTTCTTTTAAAATAAATACTTTTAGCATAATAAGATTTATCTTTGCAATGCTGAATATTGAAAACAGTGAAAGCTGCTGCTTTTGCAGTGACATGCCAGGGCGAGTTTTTCCACCGTTGTCCCCCAAAATCATAAATGGCCCTGTTTTTTTAAGACCAATGAGACACTTTCCCCTTGGTTCCAAAGTCTTGCTAGCTAGATAATTAGTGTGATCCATCAATTCTGTCTAATGTCCTCACTTTTTTAGACCATGGAGACTTTGGTCCTCCCCCCCTTCCTCACAAACCCAGGCATATCACTGGTTTTTGGTCAATATTTCTTTTGTTGATTAATGTGATAAGCAACTATTGCATAACCTATTCTCACACAATCATGCTTTTGACCAAGAAAAACAATTGGAAACACAGGGCCTTCTTTGGATTGAATTTTCTTTTCGCCATTACTTTCGCCAAACGGAAAAAATCTGGAGCCAAATCTGTCTCCAAGAAGCCAAATGAGAAGCCAAAGTTTGCCCAGTTTTAGCCACAGAAATCCGCTGAGCTAGGCCATTATTGACTGCAAATAGATCCCCCCCCGTACTCCATCCACCCACAGAGAATCGCAAACAAGTTTTTCTGTTACTGTTCTGAATCCTAGAAATTGTCAAATCAATCAAAGTATATTAAATGCGTAAGTTGTCGTTGTAAATTTCTTTTCCTAAACTTTTTATCCAAAGTTGTATTTTTTAAGACTGTGATTTACTTTAATGGAGATCAAAGTCATAGCCTTTTCCTTACAACAAGTTGCCCTAAATAATTCCTCTGTTGATTGAAAAACACAGCTGATGTCACAAAAATGTCAAGTCTGACCAATCTACCCTGCGGAAGCGTAGAGTTGTGATGTACATCAAAGAGACCGATGAGACAGACTTAAGTGGGCTGCCCATGTAGCACTATTTCCCTAAGTAGAAATTAGTCACAGATTTGTGCACAAAAACTGGTCATTTGAATATTTTAGTCAGTTTATGATTTTTTTTGTCAGATATATATTCTGGACTTATTGTAAACCCAATGAAGAAAGATTTCTCGATTTTGATTTGTAAATTCAATTGATGTAACATATAAATAACATTCAAGAATTGCAGAAACTGGCACCTGTACCGAAGGATTATTGCTTGTCACACTTCGTTTATTGACTGACTCGCATGTTTATTGACTGACTCGCATGTTTATTGAAATTCGATAAGATTATCTTAGTTTTAACATGTAGACTACGTTAATCTGTTTTTATTTTAGTTGGATACAAACTTTTGGTGCTTGTGTGGTATACTTTAGAGCAAAATTGATATGGCTTGCACAGACTTTTTTATGCCCCCGCATCGATAAGATCGGGGGCATATTGTTTTACTGGTGTCTGTCTGTCCGTCTGTCACTCTGTCTGTCTGTCTGCAAAACTTAACCTGCCAACTAAACATTTTCCTGTAACTTCAACCCTGATTAAGTTACAATGCTAATATTTGGTATGTAGATAGGTCTCAACAAGGCGCAACTTGGGAAGGTCATTTCGTCAAGGTCAAATTTTAACCCTTTACCCGTTTCTAAAGAATTCCCGTTTCAGGGGCATAGTGTTTCACAAACACATCTTGTTATTGCCAGTTTTTCGCCAGATTCGATTTTTTTTGCCACTTAAGTTTTAGTTTCACATTTGGCTACAATGGCGATCGCCAGTGAAGGCCCTGGAAACATTTTGTAAAATGAAGAAATTGCTGGCAACAAGCAATTTCATAACTTCCCACAATGTTTTCTACCCAGAAAATTCAAAAATTTAAAACTCTAAAGTGTTGTCTGCAACTCCTTTCAATTTAGCCCAGTTTAAAAATTTTGTCATCTGGTAATGGGTAAAATTCATGGATGACTTAGTCTATGCCTCCTGCCACATCAGAAATGTTCTTGATCGATTCAGCATGACAAGGGTAAAGACCATTAAGTTTTATTTTGTTATATTTTCAGGGTTCGTTGAAAAGTTGTGATGAGTTTGTGTCACAGATGAAGGAATCTGATGTATGTATACACATAAAGTTTGAAATAAAACAATTGACTAAGACGCTTGTCTATTTGATTTATTGATAAAAAGGGGTCTGTTATTTAACCCTTTCCTGGACAAACCCGGGATTTTACGTCAATGTGATTTTATTCTTGGGAAAACATTGTGGAAAAAGGAGAAATTGCTTGTAACAAGCAATTTCTCCTTTTCCCACAATATTTTTCTACCACATAGGATGGTCAAATTTCAAATTGCATGCATTTTTCATTATCGTCTGCAACCTCTTTCAAATTGGACCAGTCTAAAATTTCATAAAACAGAAAAGGGTTAACCCTTTCCCGTTTTTGGAAATTTTAGACTAGTCCAAATTCAAAGAGGTTGCAGACGACAATGAAAACTGGATGTCTTTTGGAAAAGAAACCATCCTATGTGGTAGAAAATATTGTAGAAAAAGGAGAAATTGCTTGTTACAAGCAATTTCTTCTTTTTCCACAATGTTTTCTTGAGTATAAAATCACAGGAACGTAAAATCCCGTATTTGAACGGGAAAGGGTTAATCTATAAAAAACACATTTCTTAGGGCAGTGGCCATAGGGTAGTTGGTAGAGCACCAGACTCTCAATGATTAGGACCAGGTTTAGATCCCTGTTGTGGCAAATATCCTTTCCAACATTTGTCTCCCACCAATGGGTGGATGATTGCATACTTAAGTGGAATGAGCAGCTGGAGGCTCGGAAAGGATGAAGTGGTAGTACTGGTGTAAGAAACACCAGGAATCTATGGTTAGGTTCTCCAGCTGGCGTGATATTACTAAAATGCTGTTAAAAGTGGCATTTAGCTCCGTTCAATCAATCAAACACATTTGTTAATTCTAGAATAGTATTTACAGAATACTTTTTGGCACAAAGAGAAATAGTTAATTTCTAGCAATATTCCTTTTCCTAATGTTTTCTACCTTTCAGAGCACTTATTATTCAATTCAAACATATCTGAATTCTTGTTAGATTGAATGTCTGCTACTGAAATTTGGTTCTTTAGTAACAAGTTTTATTCATATTAGATAAAGATTGAATCAGTTGAGTTTCCTTTGACCTTTAGATCAAACCAGGAAATTATTATGTTATTTAGAAAAAATGACTGTTACTAAAGAACATAGTGAAGCAAAAAAAAAACGATATGAATGTCATTAGATTGCAGGCTCAAAAGTGGTTCCTTTTTGTACCAAAAGGTTAATGTCTTGCAGAGTTCTACGAGCAGGGTCCACAATCATGAAATATTTCTAACCTGTCTCTTGTCTTTGACAAAACTTTGTTTGTTCTTTCTTTTTCAAGCATAAAAGTTCAGATAAAGTGAGAGATTATAATGTCAAGGATTTCCAATTATCTGTTAGTAGCCTTTGGTGTGGATAAACATTTGAAAAGTCTATTTGAGACAGTCCGAATAAATCAGAGGTTGACACTAACTTTGCTTCAGTGGGATCCAACAGGAATCTCTACCTATTACTTCAGGGTTTCTGCCAGATAATCAGGGATCCCACCTTGATAAACATTAACCCATTCACACGCAATCCTGCTTTTCAAAGCCCTACTTGAAAAAAAAAAGTCTTGGAAAATGTTGTGGAAAATGAAGAAATTGCTTGTTACAAGCAATTTCTTCATTATCCACAATATTTTCTACAAAAACAAGCAAGAAATATTGAAAGATCCTGACGGAATTCCTACCCTGAGATTGCTGGGGTTCCTTCCAATTTTGAGGGATCCTCGGGATCCTGGAACACTGTTAGTGTCGACCCCTGTAAGTACATACAGCATGCTGTTTATAGACAAGCATGTTTGAGAATTGCACTGAGAAATGATAAAGCTGAGATTTATCACTCTATCTTACTTCAGGACGAGTCCCTATCGAAGAGTCTAATATCATTCAGAGACTGTGTAACTATGTTGGATGAGAATCATGAACATTTGGTGGGAGCAATGTTGGTATGTTATTTCACTGTTGTGCAAGGGATCCCAATCATATTTGTATAATTGACCTGTTGCTGGCCCCGCCTATAAACTCAGATAGGCAATTTCGCTTGGATTTTTAACAGTGTTATTTTGCAAACTTTAGTTACGGCAAAAAAGTAAAATGGTTGGTCGGTGACCTTAAAGTCGTAAATACAGCTTGAATAAGCTGTAGTTTCGATGTTTAAGTCGCCAAACCAACAAGAAAGGCTAACAAAAATGGCAAACAATGTCAGAGTTGAAAGCTCAGATCCGGGCTGAATAAAAGATTTGTTTGTACGGTTGATTCCTTGATTTAGAGCCGAAGTAGGTCAATTCTACGGCAAAGTACAACATCTGTATGCTTATCTTTCTGTTGAGAAGAGCTAAAATCCATTTGAAGTAGATAGAGGCAGATGACAATCTTATTTTGTTTTATTTATCCATTCAAAGCATTCCAAATATAGTTTTGCGGTAGAATGAGTGTTATTTAGCTGAAATGCATTTCTTGATGAATGCTAGTACCAGTTATGTTACTTTAGTGGTGTAACAGGGGACCCAATTATGCACACGTGTGGAATTAACATGTATACAGAAATTAAAATTCAGATACAAAATTCCTAAGAAGACATAAATGTACATATGAATAGACCTTTTCACGCAAAGCGCCAGATGACTAAAAAGTCTACATCCGTTAGACGCTTTCAAAAAATAACAACAACAACATTTTCCCGTTGCGGGGAGTTTTAACTTCCGGTTTGAAAAACTCAATAGAAAATAAGAAGGCTCGATACGACCCCGAACTTTAACAGTGTTAAAATGTCAGAAAACAAGTTTCTTTTTGTAAAGTCAGTGTTTACAAATCCGAACAATAGATGGAAAAATGGTTTGAAAAATGTTCCGGCCTTTGACATATCAAAATTAAAAAAATATTTAGTGGAATCGCGGGACAAATCGTTTGACAAAGAAAGCGTCCGGGCCTACAAGTCGTTGAAGGCGTTTAACCCATTTCAACACCGCAAAATTTTAGACTGGTCCAAATTCAAAGAAGCTGCATACGACAATTTCAAGTTGATGGAATTTTGATTTTTTTTTTTTTTTTTTTTTTTTCGTCTTTTTGGATAGAAAACATAGTGGATAATGAAGAAATTGCATGATAAAAGCAATTTCTTCATTATCCACAATGTTTTCCAAAGCTTTTTTCCTGAGGGGCGTAAAAAGGAGGGATTGAGTTGGAATGGGTTAAATACTTTGAAGAGGGGTTTGTCCAGAGACTCAGTCACATTGAAAAAACTGTGGAAAATACCAGCTTGTATTTAAGCAGTTCCCGTGTCCTTGCTTCATACCAGGGAAAATCCTACCAAACTTACGTTAGATATTAATTGAAATCGTACCTCGCAGGGGATTTGGAAATGCAGCATTTTGCATTCTGTCATTTCATCTGACCGCTCATGTGAAATCTGAACTTCGTTCTGCACATTTCTAAGATCAATTTCTGGCAACAAAACGCGTTTCTTGGTGTAACACACGCTACAGTTTTCTTTCACAAGGGTTTCTACTGCTCCGTCATATTTGGACGAATTCATACTGGAAACAGTAGCTCTCCTTTGCCTCAATGTTACTGGCAAAGTCACCGGAAGATTCGTTGTCGGTATAAAGTCCACAGACGTTGGATCATCACTTCTCATCCCATTCACAAAATGTCGACCACAAAATGAAGAATTATTCGTTGGTGCAAATTTATTTCTTATATGGAAGACTCTTCCAGTTGCCTTTATCCATAATTTTCTTCTAGGCTCCGGTTTCTTCGGAATTCTATAGAAGGATATATTAGAGTTATGCCTTGTCGATCTACAATCTGCCACGCAACAATTGTCATTTCCACCCATCTTTTTAGGATAATATATATCCCACAGCAAAAAGTATCCACTCAAAGTTGTTAAGCGTATTCAATTTATTTTTAATTAGGTAAAAGATTGAAATGATAATGATAAATAAATAAACACCATGCAATAATATTCCCGTGCCGATTGAAAACGACGTCTGGTCGGATTCTTTGATTCGTCGATCAGGGCCCAACACTTGGCGGCATATCGGTTGAAACATAAAAAGACAAAATTGTTTCATCAATTCCTAAATTTTACTAATATACATAAAGAGTGTGCGGTGTTGTTTATTGGATGCTTGGTGACACGTTGCCGTCTACACATAACACCATATAGATATGTGATATACCAAAGGGAACCCTTTACATCAAGACTGTTTACCGAACAGCACTCCATTATAATCATTACATTTGATTATTTCTAT
Organism: Fragum fragum; assembly: GCA_946902895.1. NCBI lineage: Eukaryota > Metazoa > Mollusca > Bivalvia > Cardiida > Cardiidae > Fragum > Fragum fragum. The sequence goes on along the minus strand of OX336365.1, from coordinate 65,451,439 downwards.
TTTTCATTCTTTTCTTCGCACTATTAACATCGTCATCATACTATTATGATTTCTGTAATAATCCTTTTTCGTTAATATATAGTGCTCTCAATTTTGAATTTCCATATACATTTTTTAATCGGTATATGGCATATCTAGACGAAAAGCAGATTATATAAATCAAAGAATATATTTTCTCCTTTCCTCCAACACTTCTCCAAATTTGAGAAGAAGCATATGAAAACATTGTGGAAAATGAAGAAATTGCTTGGATAAAGTAATTTCTTCGGTAACCACAATATTTTTCCTGTCTCATAAGGAAAAAAAGAAAATAAATAAACAATTAAATTCCATTAGCTCTAAAATGTCGTCTGCAGTTTCTTTTGGACCAGTCAAAAAATTCAATCATTAGGAATGGATTAATATTGGAATGTTATTTCTGTCAAGATGTTTGACACTTGTCCGTATACTGCAAGGCGGAATTTTCCATTCATCAACGTAATCATTCAGTGTTTGCGTCGAGTGTCAAACTATAACTATTTACTTTTCCTTCCTTGTATGTGTGTGAGGGGGGGGGGGTTTAAAAATATGTCCAAAATATCTTATTTCGTAGGAGATATTATTGTATGAAAGGGTAATTTTCGCAAAACTCGAGGTACGTAATGTTTCATATGGCCTAGACACCAGGTCATTTTAAACTTGATTTTTTTACTAATACACGATAATATCATCAATATTACTCGCTACAATTAGTCTGCATATATCTGCCTACATATTGAAACCCTTTTTGCACCAAAATTTTGATTTTTGACCTTTATTTTTGCTCGTTCAAAATAGACAATTTATATAGCATTATATAGTGATGAATTATCGACTCCCCGCAATCGATCACGTGACATAGTCTCGGGTAAATATCGCCTTTAACGAGATTCGTTTTGACGCATGCGCTGTGAGACCGTGAAAAGGTCTATTGAAAAGATCAAAATTCCATATCGCCACTTGTCAGATTCCTTCTTGAAGTCATTTAAAATTTGTTGACAACTGACTAAGAGTTGTTAGGTAGCGCTTTGCAAGGGCATTTATTTAAAATACATGGTGCTTCTATTTATTGTATTTGTATCTTTTATGAATACTGATTGTTATCCCCGCCGTTTCGGCAAGGGGATATAGTAATGGTCTCCGTCCGTCATTCCATCCTTCCATCCTTCCGTCATTCCGTCCTTTCCTCACTAAACTTGTCCAAAGCATATCTCTGAAAGTATAATTGCTATCAACTTGAAATTTCATAGGTCGATAGATCTCATTGAAGAGAAGTGCAGTGCACAAGAACCACAACTCTTGCTTGCATAATTTTGGAGTTATTGCCCTTTGTTGTTTTAAAGACTAAGAATTTGTCTGGGGCATATCTCTGAAAGAATAATAGCTATTAATTTGAAACTTCATAGGTGGATATATCTCATTGAGGAGAAGTGCAGTGCACAAGAATCACAACTCTTGCTTGCATAATTTTGGAGTTATTGCTCTTTGTTGTTTTAAAGACTTAGATTTTGTCCTGAGCATATCTCTGAAAGTATAATAGCTATTATCAAACTCATTGAGAAGAAATGCAGTGCACAAGAAGCCTAAATCTAACTGGCTTCAGTTTACCATCAAGCTTTAACGGCGGGGGATGGCCATGTCTGACATGGCTCTTGTTTAATTGGACGAACTGATTGGCTCATTTTGTACACAGTTAAAGAAATAAGTAATGAAATTTACAAGCAAGACAGGCTACTTACTTGGCTCTTTATGATACAACCATCTGTGACAGACATTGTACCCATATAAACCATAATACACCGGCTTGTTGGTGAGCTGTATCACTGATAAATGATTCTTAAGGTTAACAGCAGTTTAGATGTAAAATGGTACTACATGTATTTTTAGAAATGAATAAAAGGGAAGGAAAAAAATCTACTGCAGTGTAGAATTGTATAAGCTTTATATGTAGTTATCACAATGAATCAAATGGTCAGACTCTGATGTCAAAGGCAGATGAAAGGAGAGATTTCGATACAAATTACAAGTATCTAATGAAAGGTAATCTGTTGAAAAAGATGTTGAGAAATTTAGACTGAATAGTTTCTTTGTTATTTCTTTTTTTCACATAATTCTTAAGAAAAGGATCATTTGTATGTAGAGGAGATTAATCAAAGAATATCATCTGTGTACTTGAACAACATGACTCAATTTGATATGGATTGTAAACACAGTCAAACCTGCTTGATGAACCAGCTTTTTTAACAATGTCAGCTTTCAATGAATGCCATTCTAAGACATATCTATACAATGGACATCTTTAAGTTCAACCACCATAAACTAGCAAGCAATTGCACTAGCAAGCAATTGCTTTCTTGGTGCTTCAATACTGCTGAAGAGGTCATGACCAATGCTATCATGTATCAGATCTGTATAGACAAAATCAGAAAAATAATGAACATTGTTGGAATAACCAACTGCATAAACGAGCCAATTCAGGCAAGGTGATTCTCTTACAAAGTTTTGACTGCAGTGATTCCAGTAGTTGATTGTTGTTGCTTCTTAATAAGTTCAGCTCCATCTCAATGTTTTGGACAAGAACAATGAAGAGGTCCATGATATCAAAATGTGTCAGTACTATTGGATAGCCAAAATGATTAAATCAAGCTTTTCAGATGATGTTGGCCAAGCTAGAACACTAGAAAGAAAAGGCATACCAAATAAACACAGCAGGAGATCTGATGTAGGAGCCATCATTAGGTCATACTGGAGGCTGTGTATTGTCTGGTTTGTAAAGGCCTTGATTCTATCTTGGTTTTACTTGAATCTTTGATTTGGATTTCTTATTCAAAGAGTGAATGTAGAAGCATATTCAGTGATGCAAGACTACTATATCTTTTGAATATAAGCTTGTTAGATGCTATTTTGACTGTAACAGGAGGAACCCCAAGGTATTAATAAAGTCTTGACCTTGTCATCTTTATCCAATCTCTCTAATCTCATCTATTTTGGAAAAAAAATATTGAGCTAATGTCATCAACTCAGCTGTGTTTGCATCTGTGTTTCTGGTGTTTGAGAGACAAACATTAACCTTCCTAACAGATATCTCTTGAATATAATTTTTTACACATATTCCTCTTGATGAGAGGGAATTCTGTGCTTTTGAATAAGGCCCTTACCTGAAGGTATAAGGTCACAGCAGAGGGCAATGTTCGAATTCTAACACTACCTATATCTGTTGAACATGATATTAGAATGTAATCAGTAATTACAGGCTGGTGGAATGATATAGATGCCTTTTCTAATACCAGTTCTTAGCTGGTGGTATACAGAGCTACAGATAGAGAGGGCATAATTCGTATTTTAGTCTTAAATATTTCACCAATACTACCTTAAACCCAATATTGTAGGAACTCATTTGAACGACGATTCAAATGAGAACCAGCAACATGTGTTTCGTTGAGAAATAAGGATTTTAGAATGCCGTTACTCCCTCTTATCTAGACCTCTGGGTATTTAGAAGAAACTTCTCAATTCTGAGCATTTATGGTAGCTCCATTTATGTGCCTAGCTCTCTAAGCTCAGTGAGTTACACTCTTAAGCTCTCAAAACTAGTGCTGTAAGTTTGATCCCTGGCTTGCCCAACAATTGTCCTGGCATTTGAAGAGGTCAAAATCAGAGCTCCAGATTGGAGAGAGTGATGAATATTTAATCCTCTAACAGACAACAAAAGTTTAGACTGATCTAAATATGGAGAAAGGGAAACCCTATTTCTAAGTATTCTAAAATTGGAAAATAAGAGCCAAACAAAGAAGAAATCATGGTGAAGAAAGTTCAAAGCATTTTTATATGCAAGTCTGTCTGACTATAAGCAGTGTTTAGAGTGCAAAACTCCTCAGAAATTTTCAATTGGTATGAACTGAAGCTTGCCACTATGAATCTTTATGATGTCTAGTTGTGTATGAGACAAGTTTTATTATCATTCAAAATCATTTGGAATAATCTGCATTTGACTAAAGCAAAATAGCTTTTGTGTTTTTTTCCACTGGCAAACCCCTTCAAAGGTGTATGTACTACTCTGCAGGGCTCTTGTTCCCTTTCTGACAAAGTTTACCATGATAATATATTCTGGGAGTCAAAAGGTAGGAATGTGTTAGTAAAGATTAGATCTGTCATTTCTTTTCCAAACTCTATGATGTGGGTACGGATTGGAATTGGACCAACATTTATATAATGGAAAATGGTTAAGTATTACAATTTGAAATATAAATCATACCCTTCTGGAGCTCCGAATAAGACAGCATCAATTGTCATCAGTGGGCAATAGTTTGGTTGTGTATCTGAGTGAGATGATCTACTGGTGACTAAGGTGTCATGTTGTGGTTTCACTATTGTGAGAACCGACAGGAAGCTATGGTTAGAAGCACTGGCAACAATCATATAATGCATTGCAATACTGTTCCAAGGGATGTTAATCCGCACACGAAATTATATATATTTTGTTTGATGACAAGTTCATTCCTCTTGTTTACAACATGCCACTGCAGCCAACCATAACACCTGCATGCTCATGTTTTACTGTTTAACACATTCCCACTCAGTGATGCTTTTAGACGACTGCAAGAAAAAAAGCTTTAGAAAAACATTGTGGAAAATGAAAAAAATGCTTGTACAAGCAATTTCTTCCATTATCCACAATGTTTTCTACCCCAAAACTAGCAGAAAACCAAAATTTAATAGCTTTAAATTGTTTTCTTTAACTCCTTTCAGTTTGGACTAATTTTGCCATTACCAGACAACAAAATTTTAGACAGGTGCAAGTTGAAAGAAGTTGCTGAAAGACAATTTATAGTTGATAGAATTTTAGAATTCTTTGTCTTATAGGGTAGAAAACATTATTTATCATGAAGAAATTGATTGTAACAAGTGATTTCTTTGTCTTTCAAAATGTCTTCCAACGTTTCTTCTAAAGGGGCTTCAAAAATTGGTTTTGTGTGGGTATGTGTTAAACAGCTGAATCCTTATGTGACAGAAGCTGAGCAGTAGGTAGAGGCAGATGACATCTAAATCTGTTTTATTCATTCAAATTCTCAAAAAATATGATTTTGGAACAGAATGAGTGTTTTTTTAGATCCGAAATTGCCTTTTATTTTAGCTTAGTATAGTGTCTTTTCTAGAACTGAATAAGTAAGAGGTGTTTGAATGTGGAATTGACAACATTGCAAATAAGTTGGTAATAACTTGTGTTGCTCTTTGTCAATGTATGAAAAATCCACATTTGAATTAGCAAAAGGTGAGATTTTTGAAATCAACGAACCTTAAAGACTAGACCTCCTAGATTAGACATTGTATGATAATCCATTCCCACACAGTGATGCTTTTACACGCTCCCTCAATATAAAACTTTGGAAAACGTTGTGGAAATGAAGAAATTGCTTGTAGCAAGCAATTTCTTCATTTTCAACAATGTTTTCGATCCAAAAAGATGAACATTTTCAAGATTCTATCAACATGTTATTGTCATCTGCAACTTCTTTGAATTTGGAATTGTCTAAAATTTTATTGTGTGGTAATGAGTTAATTTTGGTACCTATCTACCTTTGCTACAATGCTGTTTGAAGAAGGGATTCACCTAGTGTGAAGTAACCTCAGATTTGATTGCCAGAATAAAGTTCAGTCTGGTTTCAATATACAGGTTATTCAAAATCAAAAGTTGGCTGTTATTTGTTCACTATTGGGCAGCCATAACCAGATGTTGTGAAAGAGGGTTCAAAGCCACTGTAAAAACTATGTTTCTCAACCAAACCCTATATTGTTTGTACTGAACTCAAATCTGTGAAAAACAAATGATCATGTCAACTATGGAACCAGACATTCACAAACATAAGAAAAATGTTTGCTTGTGGTCTGGGCATCAGTTTATCATATAAAGGTCATCCACCGTGTGCTATATAGAACTTGGGAGGCAAATGGTTGTTACAAGAAGTAATGTGATATGGCTCCAATAACAGGTAGGTAGGTGGGTAAATTTATTCAGCTGTGTGTAATGTTTAGACAAATTTCAAAGAAAGTTTCCTTTTATTCTGTGGGTTTGATTGTTTCAGATCAATTTCTGTTTGTGAAAATTGTCATATGTATTGGATTGTGCTTTAACTTAACCCTTGTCATGCTGTATAAACAACCTCACCAAATTGCTGTAAAATCAAAGGACTGAAAGTACTGATAGAACTTGCTGTTCTAAAATCAATATTTCTATTAGAAATAAATTTCCTAACAACTCTGGCAGGAAAAGTACAAGCAGGGGGTGTAGACCAAGACCAGACTGCACTTATGTGCAGGCTGATCTTGGTCTACACCACCTGCCAAAACCGGAATATTCCGGGTTCAGCATGACAAGAGTTAAAACAATGTGATGTTGATAAAGAATATGGATATATTTTTTTCCAGAATGTAGATTGGGCCAGCAGATCTCCTGATTGCTGCAATGTGTACAAGTCACTGATTTGCAATCTTGTCTCAGTTCACACATTTTATCTTCAAGCTGTCCTTAGAATGATCATCAAACAGTTTAGACCAGGTATTTGACTTAATTAGGATCAGGCTAAAACAGAAATTGAAACTATATCTTATCCTTTTACTACCTTAAGTGTATATCCATAGAATTATTTTTATAACTCTGGTAAGCTTTTAACACATTTCCACACAATCCTGGTTTTGGATCCCTGTAGAAAAAAGTGTTTAGAAAACATCGCCTGAAAATGAGAGATTGCTTGTAGAAAGCAAGTGGTTGTTTTGACACATATGTTTTAACACTTAATATCATTTTTTGCTTCTCTGCCATCAAACTATTGTCATGGCATTGTGTCTGTTGTGGATCCTTTGGTCTGTTAGTGTTTAAGCTTTTTCTTGAAAAATCTCCTCTAGAACTACTAGTCAGATCTCAACCAACCTACACAGAATTGTTTCTTAAATGATCCTTTTTCAGATTTTTTAAAACAATCATGTTTTGTGAAGAATTCTTGTTGCCATGGCAACCAAATTAGAAATCCTTTTAAAATCTTTTTTTTCTCAAAATGTTCATTTGATTTCATTGCTCTTTTGCAGATATATTCCTGAGATCAAGGTCAACATGATTTCAAAAATTATTAGGTTTCATAAAAAAAAGAAAAAAGGATTTTATTGGTGGGATTTTTTCCCTTGTATAACATAAATTGAATTGTATTTGATTAATGGTCTCGGGAAGACAAAATAGTAAAATATGTGCCTTGTATCTCACGTCTTGCTAGGAAAAATAGACTTGTTTACATTGACTTGCACAGTTAGTTGATGATTTAAGAAAAAATAATTTTTAAATGATTGCCAGACAACAAAATTTTAGACTGGTCCAATGGAAAAATGTTATAGATGATGAATTCAGTTGATAAAACTTTAAAAACTTGGTAAAAAACATTGTGGAAAATGAAAGAAATAAAATCAGGGCTATTTTAGGTGGGTCTTATTAACCATTTATGGCAAATACATGTAGTTCCTGGATAATGTCTGATTTATGGTGTAAGAGAAACAACTTAATATTTAGAAAAATTGTCATACAAATAGATTAAGTCCCTCATACCTTAGATCTAGGTTAGTTATGAGACTATTTGGTCATATTACATGCATAGTTTGTTGATTAAAACAATAAAGGCAATTTAATCAATAGAATAAATGGGGGAGAGCTTATTTTACTGATCAATAGACAAAATTTCATCTTTAACCCATTCCAACACAAGAAAATTTTAGACTGGTCCAAATTGAAAGAAGCTGCAGACAACAATTTCAAGTTGATGGAATTTTATTTTTTTTTCGTCTTTTGGGATAGAAAACATTTTGGAAAATGAAGAAATTGCTTGTTTCAAGCAATTTCTTCATTGTCCACAATGTTTTCCAAAGCTTTTTTCTTGTGGGGCGTAAAAAGGAGGGCTTGAGTTGGAATGGGTTAAATCTTGAAATTAAATTGAAAGATGTTGCAGATGGCAATTTCAAGTTTATGAAAGTTCAAAAATGTTTATTTAAATTGATGAAGAACATCATGGAAACTGAACTACATCATGTGGGTGGATACATTGGGCCACTTGTTAGTGCAATTGCAACTTCTTTCATTTTAGACCGGTCTAAAATTGTTTTCCTCTGTAATTGATTATTGACCTCTTTTTCCTCTATACCTATCCACAATGATCATATTGCACTAGTCCATTTTCGATCTGTCAGCTTATTAGCTTATGCTCATTTATCTCTCAGTAATTGTGCACCTCCCTTCAATTTCAATTTGGATAACCTGAATCATTAATTGATTGAATGGGATTAAACACCACTTTGAATAGTATTTCAGTCATATCGTGGCAGCTGGAGCACCTGACAATGGATTCCTGGTATTTCTCACACCAGTACTACCACTACATACTTTCCTAGCCTCCAGCTGCTATCCCACTTAGGTTTATGATTATACACCCATTGGTGAGAGACAAATGTCGGAAAGAATATTTGCCACTGCCTGGGATCGAACCTATGACATCCCATGATTTAAGATTAGGAGTCTGGTGCGCTACCGGCTGCGCTATGACGGCAGCAGAATAACATGAAACAGAAAACAATGATCAGTAGTTGTGGATTGGACTTGTTTTTATGTTATTCTACAATTACTTTTGCTTTGATGATTCTTTTATTATGCCCCCGCATCGATAGATCGGTGTCATATTGTTTTACCGGTGTCCGTCTGTCTGTCCGTCTAGTCTGTCTGTCTGCAAAAGTTAACCTGCCAATTTTCCTATAACTTCAACCCTGATTAAGTTACAATGCTAATATTTGGTATGTAGATAGATCTCAACAAGGCGCAACTGGGGAAGTTCATTTCTTCAAGGTCACAGTCAAAATTTTAACCCTTTTCCCTAAAACTTTACTCAAAAACTTAACCTGCCAACTAAACATTTTCCTATGACATCATCCCTAATTAAGGTACAATGCTAATATTTGGTATGTAGATAGGTCTCAACAAGGGGCAACTGTGGAAGGTCATTTCTTCAAGGTCAAAGTCAAAGTTTAACCCTTTTCTCTAAAACAAAGAAAAAAACAATAAAAATCACCTGTTTCTAAAAAATTCCTGTTTCACAAACACATCTTGTTTCCTTCATTGGCAGACAGCATACAGAAAGATTAGCTTACATGATCCTGGCCTATGATACTAACTCTTCAATGAATCAGCACGTGTTAGTACAAGTGACAGATGGGCGTTGTCAATCAAAAATTGGATTGGCCAATCAAAATGTTCATTTAGACCAAAAGTGTAATTCGGACTCTGACCTTAATGTCAAATTTTTTTGTTGGTTTGGCAAGTAAACCTTCCTAACTAAGCTGTATTTATGATGCTGAGGTCGCTAACCAATGTTTTGCATTAACTTTATCTCCCCGACGATATATTTACAAAGTACTGTCGTTTATTACTTTAGTCAAATTGCCATGTCTGAGGTTAGTGGGTTGGGGCCATTTTTCCATCAATTTATTGCCGTCATTCTAAAACCTTGTAGCTACAGCTTGATTCAAGCTGTAGTTACGAGGTTTTAGAACGTCAATAACATTATGTTTATATCTTCTTTAAACAGAAAATAGAAAAAATATTCTCTTTTATCATTCCATTCAAAGCAATAACAGATGAAATGGATGAAGATAAGATGCTCTTGGATAAATCTGTATTTGAGAATCTTCATTCCTTGATGCAACACATTGTACAGCTGGTGCCAATGTAAGTTTTGATTTTTGATTCTTACACCTTTACCATACAACAGAACTTAAAAGGGCCCAGATTATTTGCAAGTTGAAAAGAAAAAAAGATGTTTTGATATCAATTTTTATCACCAAACTTTGATGAAGACTGATGTTTTATGATTAAACCCTTTCATGTTTTACCAAATTTTAGACCTATCCCAATTCAAAGGTTTTTGCAGACGAAAATTTAAGTGGATGGAATTAGAAAAATACCCATTCAGTAGCTTAGAAACCATTGTGGAAAAAGAAGAAATTGCTTGTTACAAGCAATTTGTTCTTTTCCCACAGTTTTTTCAACTATAAAATCACATGAATGTAAAACCATGGATTGAACAGGAAAGGGTTAAGGCTAGTGTGGGTATTCTGAGTTTTGACGCACTTTGGCTCCCAGATTTCTACTGATCTTGTCACAAAGCTAATATTGAGGAATAATTGTGATACTGTTCTAAATGTCTATACAATATGAAATACATTTTTGATAATTAGATCTACAGAAGTATGTCTCCCTCTGTCCAGAATTTTGATATGCAAAATTATTTTTGTTGGTTTGGTGACTTAAAAGCAATACCTACAGCTTATTCAAGCTGGAGTTACAATTTTTAGGTCGCCAACCTAACATTTTACATTTTTGTTACATGTTTTTGGCTATATTTATGAAAAAATCCGGCTGTTTAATATTTAAGTTGAACTTCCAGTTTGAGTCAGTGGGCGTTGCCAATGGAGTCAGTGGGCAGGGGGGCCAGTGATCCATCAATTCAGTAGTTAACATGCTAACTTAGCAGTTGCATTTAATCTTGTGAGGTTTATTATCACATTCAAAATATCTAAATTTGTTCTTTAATCATTTTTATACCCCTTAACTTTGTAAAGGGGGTATATAGGAGTCAGTTTGTTAGTCCGTCTGTCCGTCTATCTGTACCTTTTTAGTGTCCGCTCAATTTCTGGGCAACCATTGGTTGGATTTGATTCAAACTTCACTGATATAATCAGTATCAAGCAGAGATGTGCATATTTTATTTTGGTTATGGTCCATTGATTTTTGATGGAGTTATGGCCCTTTGGTGAAAAATCCTGTCCGCTCAATTTCTCAGCAACCATTGGACGGATTTGATGTAAATTTTACAGAAACACTCGGTATAAGTCAGACATGTGCATATCCTATTTTGGTTATGGTCCATTGATTTTTGATGGATTTATGGCCCTTTTATTAATAAAGTCCATTTTTTCATATGGCACTTTTGCAGATATATTTTTGCTTGTATATGGTCAAGCGCTGTTTTGGGATATTAGTCCACTTTGCGACAATGTCTAGTTTTTAAATATCTATGTACAATAAATATATAATTTGACTCTAGACCCTACAATCCACATTTTCACATACTCAAGAAATATGGCTTATAAAAGCAATGTAGTAAAAGAGATATAGCCTGTAAAAGAATTCACCTTTTCTTCCAGTGTTATCTGAGTTATTTTTGCACTTTTTTTCAGTCTATATTGTCTTAGAAATGTCTAGCTTCTTTCAATATGGACAAGTCCAAAATTTTGTCTAGTTTGGTAAAAGAGTTATGTGAGACATCATTCCAGAGTGATCGCTTGTTCTCTTTCAGGTCAGTAAAAGTGATAATGCCATTACTGATAGAGTTGTTTCCCTTCATGAAGAAACATGTTTATATCCAGGATTGTTATCTACAAAATGTTTTTATTATCACACAGTATATACCCAGTCTTCAACAACCAATCCTTGAACTCGTCATCTCAAAGCTAATTAAGATTGATGTAAGTTTAATCTTTGAGTTCTTAGCAAAATTATTCAACCCTTTCCTGTTTACGTCCCTCTGTTTTCATACTTGAGAGAACATTGTTGACAAAGAAGAAATTGCTTTTACAAACAATTTCTTCTATTTCTACAATATCTAAGCCCTTGTGAATAATTATTTTTCAAATAAATTTGTCTTCATATTGTCATCTGCAAAACCTTTGAATTTGGACCAGTCTGAAATTTAAAAAAACAGGTTGGTTAAAATTTGCAAAAGATGTTACTATTGTATATCTTTATCTCAGCATGTTAGAAACAAAATGCCTAGCTATTGTGGCCAGCTTGGCATTGTTCGTGTTGGCATTGGTACTGGGGTGAACAACTTAAATCTTTGCCATACCTCTATTATTATTAAGATACTTACTAAAAGTCTGGTTTATTACAAGACCTGTCTTTACTATCAAGGGGGAATACCTAGGGGCACTTTGTAAGAGTTATTTAACTTATAATTATCACTTTTCAGTACAAGCAGTTCTGCGTTGACACCTGCACGCATTTCTCTTGTTTTCAATTTTCTTTGATTGGGTTCGAATCTTGGTAATGTTCACATGGATTATGCCTTTGTTAACCCTTTCCCATTTTTAAAATTTTTAGACCAGTCCAGTTTGAAAAAAGTTTCAGGCAGCAATCAAAAGTGGGTGCAATTTGAAAGTAACGAACCTACAGGTAAAAAAATATTGTGGGAAAAGAAGAAATTGCTTGTGATAGGCAATTTCTTCTTTTCCCACAATGTTTTCTCAAATATAAATTCACAGGGACGTGAAAACAAGGGATTGCACAGGAAAGGGTTAAGATATTGGAGAGCCACATTCTTTACATTACTGCATGCGGCTCTTGCCACTCATCAGTTTGTAAAAGAGATTAACAGCGAGTTTGCTAGAGTGAATGATTCAGTTGCACTGGTATTAGAAACAACAGAAGACTTATGTGTAGGTGCACATGCAAATGTGATTCATGCTAAAGTTTTTTTTGAAAATGACTTTGTCAAAATATGAAATATTTTATTTCATACAAGTGATAATGACCTTGTGGTCCTATTTCAAATTCTTCATTTGCAGGTTCAGCTCCCTAAAGATGAGATTCTCAGAAGACAGAACCCAACTCAAGAAGAAAGTGGAATATTTGACATGGTATGTGTCTGATTAACAATGGCAAAAGGGTTATAATAGAAACTCAGTCTAGAATTGAAAAGTAATTGATGGATTGCAGCTGTCAATCCTAGAATCCATCAACCAATCAAATCATTTATTTGGACCAGAAGTGAACTTTGAACTCTGACATATATGTGAAGAATTTTTGTTGGTTTGATGACTTAACTTGTAACTACAGCTTATTTGAGTAGTAGCTATAATGTTTAGGTTACCAACCAGCTATTTTATCATTTTGTTACATGCGATTAGCAATAAAGTTTGCAAAATAACACCATTTTACATCTAAGTGGAACTTCTCAGAGCCCAGTGAGCCTAGCAGGCTATCCATCAATCAAGTCTAGATAAGAAACTTCAGTACTCAAAAACTAATCAAGATAGGAAGGCCATCCGGTGCTTAAGAAGAAATGTATAAAAAATTTTAAAAAAAATTCTCCCACTCTGTTTTTGTGCAGACTGACTAGGGGCTATATTAAAACTTCCCAAATGGTTTCTTATCATGGAAGGTCATATTTCATTTTAAGTTTATGAATGGAACATTCTGGAAATATTTTTGTATAGCATTTACCAGAATTTTTACTTATTCAGTATCAGTGTTCATATTATAGCCATAGTTTTGCCAACGAAGGGGACTACACTACCCTCTTAACCGATGCCCACATGACAAAAGTTTAGAATTGTCTAAATTCAAAGATGTTTCATATGACAAATTTAGGTTGATGAAATCTGGGAAAAAACTACCTCTTTTGGAGAAGAAAACATAGTGGAAAATGAAGAAATAACTTGATAGCTTGAAAAAGACCGTTTTCTTTTTAGGGCCGTATAAAGGTAGGATCGTGTGGAAATGGGTTGATATGATGACTTGTTGCATAGAAATTTGAAAGAAAGTTTGCATTGTTAATGGTTATTGTTTTGCAGGAGGAGGTCAAACCAAATCTGGTAGAAATGGAGACATTTGAAACTCTCATGATGAGGTTATTCCAGTTTTTGGAAAAATTATGTTACGATAAAAGTATGTCTTTTGTGCTTAATTTGTCCCCTACCAGCAAAGCTGAAGGTGCCTAGGTTTGCACACCCTCTGTCTTTCTGTCCAGTCAATTAGTTTTCGAGACTTCTTTTCTAAGCACTAGTAGATATTTTAATAAGCTAATTTTTGTGTGTGAGTCTGCTACCATCATGAGTTGCAAATCATGTTCCATGAGTTACAAATCAAGTTTCCTTTCCTGTGTAATCCCTGGTTTTTATGTCCCTGTGTTTTTAAAATTGAGAAAACATTGTAGAAAAAGAAGAAATTGCACAAGCAATTTCTTCTTTTTCCATAATATTTTCTACCCTACTGAATGGTTATTTTTCAAATTGAATCCACTTTTCATTTTCGTCTGCGAAACCTTTGAATTTGGACAGGTCTCAAATTTTGCAAAACAGGAAAGGGTTATCTAAAACTAAAGGGTTATCTAAACCTTTATTATAAGTAAATTCAGGCCAGTAGAGTGAATCAGGCACATTTTGTCAGATAATGATTCTTTGAATGTAGTTGTTGGAAATAGTGAACATTGTTTGAATTTGACAATATATTTATAGTGAAACAAAGAAGCCATTGGCCTTTAACCAGCCATGAGTTATAAAGCATAATACACTTGTTTCTCAAGTCTTTAAAGAAACTTTGATGATATTTTTACCAATGATTTTGATTTATAATCTTACTAGATGTAAGCTTTTGTGAACAGATAAAGAATGTTATGTGAAATCAGAAGTAGGAACTTTTTTTTTAGATTGATTTATCCTTATCTGAATTAGTTGTTCTGATTTAATTTAAAAGAAATAGTTAACTTATTATTAGATGACAAAAATTTAGACTGGTCTAAATTGGAAGACCTTCAAAGGACAATTTCGAGTTGATTGAATTTTGAAAATTATGGTCTTTGTTAGTATCAAACATTGTGAAACATGACAGAATTGCTTATCACAAGCAATTTTATCATTTTCCACAAGGTTTCACACAGCTGTTCTCTTAAGGGATGTAAAAATGGGATTGTGTGTGGATGGGTTATGATTGTCTTTAATATTAGAAAGCAAGATACTCGAAGGAAAATAATGCATTGTAATAAACAAATTACCAAACGGAAAAATGTTTGACTGGTCTAAATTGAAAGGAGCTGCAGACAATATTCTAAAATTATTGACACCTAGGATGTTTTCAACTTTCTGAGTAGGAAACATTGTGTGAAATGAAGAAATTGCTTGTTGGTTCTTTTCCCAATCGTTTTTTTAGGGGCATCAAAAGGTGCCATTGTTTGGGAATGGGTTAAAACATCTTTGTACACTAAGTTTCTTAAAAATTTTTTTTTTCATTCAGATGGATTGAATTGGGAAGCCACCAAAAGACTTTACAAGGAAATTCTGTATGTCTTTGAGAAGATAATCTTACCAACTCATGCTTCAAATCACGTACAGTTCATTATGTTTTATTTCTGTAGTTTGAGAATGGTAAGTGTTCCTAGGTTAGATTTTATTATTAACATTTTGAGTTGTACATGCTAAATGCAAATTATTTGTTGTGCTACACTCAAGGTCAAAGACTGGTTGTAAGTTAGATGACAAGATTTACCCTATCCATTGGACACAATAAAAAAACATATGGTAGTTGCCATTGACTAAGTAGGTTATCTTATGTTTGTTTAAATTTTTTTTGGGGGGGGGGAAAGACAATATTTTGCAGGGCTATTTCTAGTGAATGGTTCATTATGCAACCTTTCAAATTCATTATCCCTCGTTGTAACACACTGCTGTCAATCCCAGGTCATGAGATTAAAGCATTTAAATATTAATTCTGATATTTGACAAAAGTCCATGCTATCTGCGTCATTTGTTTCCCACAAATAAGAAGTGGAATGAGTAGTTGATAGCTTAGATCTTATATTTTTGTTGTTATGGTGTATGAAATGATGGGATTAACAAAGCCAAGGTGAGGTGGGCAAGCCTTGGTATAATTAAAAAACTGATGTGTTAAACCCTATTAACCAATCAGAATTTATTCAGTGACATGGTTTATAAGTAAATATATCTGAAATAAAAAGATGTTATGCAACATTGATTTTCTCCTTATAAGAAAATTTACAATTACACATTTTTACAGGAGATTTGTGATGGCTTTTTAGACTATTTATGGAAGTTAGTACAGAACCCCAATATTGAGGCTGTATTTAGACAGGCAGCAGTATCTTATATAGGAAGCTTGTTAGCAAGGGGAACCTTTATTTCTATACAGTGAGTGTTTCTTAACCTCTTTTGTTGTCCAAATATAAGCTGTAACATTTGGAGGTAGTTCTTTTCTTGTACTGATACTAGCCATCATTGTATCATTTTAACCCTTGTCATGCTTAACCCATTATCACACAAGAAAATATGAGACTGGTCCAAATTGAAAGGAGTTGCAGACGACAATTTAAAGTTTATGTAATTTTAGATTTTTTCCACTTATTGGGTAGAAAACATTGTGTAAAATGAAGAAATTGCTTGTCACAAGCAATTTCTTCATTTTCCACAATGTTTTCCCAATTTTCTTGAGGGGCGTTTAAAAGCGTCACAGAGTGGGGATGGGTTAATGAAATCCTATACAGAATTTCAGAAGATCAAAGGGCTGAAGACACTGGAATCACTAATTTTTGGTTAATATTCATTTCTAAAATACATGTCTTAAACAACTCTGGCTTAAAAGGGACAAGCAGGTGGTGTAGAGTAAGATCAGACTTCAGTGATATGTAGGCTGATCTTAGTCTATACATCCTGCCAGAACAGGAATATTCTGGGTTCAGCTGACCAGGTAGCAATGGATCTGTTATGCAGAAAAACCTGCCTGGAGGATTTTTTTTGTTTTTGTTTTTCAAATTTTAGAATATAATATCTTTCTGACTGGCAGAAAAACCTGCCCGGAGGATTTTATTTTGTTTCAAATTTTAGAATATAATATCTTTCTGACTTGTAAAAATGAAAAAAAAAGTTAATATTTTAAAAACTGAAAAGTTTCAACTTATTTTGTACCTCAATCCAAACAAAATTTTAGACTGGCCCAAATTTAAAGTTGCTGATGACAATATCATGTGATTTAACCCATACTAAATGACAGATAGACTTGCCAAATAGAAGGATGCTGAGGATGACAATTTCAAGCAAATTCTAAAAGAATCTTTGCCAATTAGGAAAAAAAAAACTGTATGGGCATTGAAGACATTAATTGTTTCAAGTGATTTCTTCATTATCCACTATGTTTTCCATAGCCTTTTGCTCGAGGGACAGAAAAAAGTCAACCTGGGGAGGGAGGGGGGTCTAAAATTGATTTATGTTTTATTTTCACTGAACTACGTCAATTACCTGTAAATGGACTTATGAATTGTATTGAATTAAAGCCATCTTTGAATGGCTGATTTTAGAGAAAAACACAAGGTATTGCTAATGCCAGGTCATAGTTTGCATCCATGTCTACATTAGTGTCCGTGTCTGAAAACTTTTACATTTTGTAATATCTTTGATATTACTGAACAAATTCCCTTGAAACTTTGAATATATGTTCACTATGATATGAGCGATCTATGACATTAACCCATTACAACACAATCCCTCCTTTTTACGCCCCTCAAGGAAAAAGCTTTTGAAAACATCATGGAAAATGAAGAAATTGCTTGTATCAAGCAATTTCTTCATTATCCACAATGTTTTCTACTCAAAATAACGAAAAAGTTTAAAATTCTATCAACTTGAATTTGTCGTCTGCAGCTTCTTTCAATTTGGGCCAGTCTAAAATTTTGCTGTGTTGGAATGGGTTAAGCGAGTAAATCAAATACGTGATCTATAACATTAAGCAGGATAACTCTAAGTACATCTTTTAACAAAACATGCCCCTTTATTGACTTGGAAGAATTTTAACATTTCATGATATCTCTGGTATTACTGAACACATTCATTTGAAACTTTGAATATATGTTCAATAGCAAAAGTGCAATCTTTAACCCTTTCCTGTACAATCACTGGTTTTTACGTCCTTGTGATTTTATAGTTGAGAAAACATTGTGGAAAAAGAAGAAATTGCTTGTAACAAGCAATTTCTTCTTTTTCCACAATGTTTTCTCAACTATTGAATGGTTATTTTTCAAATTAAATCCACTATAAATTTTCGTCTGCAAAACCTTTGAATTTGGACAGGTCTAACAAATTTTAAAACAGGAAAGGGTTAACAACAAGGGGGATAATTCTATGCCCCTATTTGATTTTGATGCCCCCGCATCGATAAAATCAATGGCATATTGTTTTACCAGTGTCAGTCTGCCCGTCTGTCTGTCTGTCTGCAAAACTAAACCTGCCAACTAAACATTTTCCTATAACTTCAACCCTGATTAAGTAACAATGCTAGTATTTGGTATGTAGATAGGTCTCAACAAGGCGCAACTGGGGAAGGACATTTCATCAAGGTCAAGGTCAAAATTTTAACCCTTTACCCGTTTCTAAAGAATTTCTGTTTCGGGGGCACAGTGTTTCACAAACATATCTTGTTTCATCTGTAAATTCCTAATGATGTATTTCAGAACTGTGATGAAAACTGTAGATCTAATGACCACTTGGCTTCATTCCTACATCAAGATGAGTTCAGATACAGTACAAGCAGATATATCACATCATGGACCCTTCTATTCTGTCTGTCAAACTGTGTTCTATGTGTTCTCCTTCAGACAGAAGGAAATATTGAATAGTAAAAAAGGTTAGTGGATTATTTAAGATAATGATGATAAAAAAGAAGGTTTTGCTTACTGTATAAAAAGAACAGGTTTGCATCACTGATTATGCTTGAATAGACATTGTGGAAAAGAAGAAATTTTACTTTTAACAAGCAATTCCTATTTTTTACTACAATATTTTTTCTTCCCTACTGAATGACTATTTTTCAAATAAAATCGACTTAAAATTGTCATCTGCAAAACCTTCAAACTTGGACAGGTCTAAAATTTTGTGATGCAGTAAAGGTTTAATAGGTAGTCATTGATTAAGTTTTACTGTCATTTTTACATCTCATCAAAGGTTAGCAGTTACTACAAAGCCAAAATATGATGAGCTGTTGCAATAGTCTGAAACCAATTTGGTGAAGATCCCCATCCTTTGGGGGATTTTTTGAGACTGTTAACCTAATCCACAGCTAAAGAGATATGCATTGTCAGGCATTTTATATTAACCCATTACCATATGACAAAAATTTATACTGGTTCAAATTGAAAGGAGTTGCAGACGACAATTCAAAATTTATGAAAGTTACAAAGCTTTGTGGAAAATTATAAAAAAAAAAGATGCTTGTTACATGCAATTTATTCATTTTACACAATGTTTTTCCACTAATTTTTCACAAGGGGCATTGTGTGGGAATGGGTTAATGAGATAGCTACACTGCAGGGATCATTTTTGGGTGAGTTATTGAGAGAGTCTCTCATTTTTCTGCCAGAAATCTTATTTAAATTGGCTTAACGAGAGATATATCTCAATACAAAATTTAATTTAATGAAGGATTTGGTAAATTTTTGGCCAAAAAGTCTCAATTTCTCATTTGATTTGGCTAATTGAGATATTTTTGCACATGAAATTCCGAGCGAGAATTTTCCCTGATTCTGATTGGTTAAACCCAAGTTGTGGCAAATATCCTTTTTGACTTTTGCTTTACACTGGATGGATAATCATAAACCTTAGTTGGACAGAATTAAACTCCATTCAAACAGACAAACTATGTAGGTTGGAGTGGTTACCCAGTACACAAGAGTAAACAATTGAATGTAATTGTTTGATAAAGGTATCAAAATTGGATTAATACATCATTTCTTTCATACAAGAAATTTGGACTTATTGATCCATCTTAATACATGAGAAGTCTTTGTTAGATTAATCTGTTACGTTTAATGAAACTTTTATTTCAGGTATAAAATGGGCAGAAAAATTACAATTCCAACATTTGGTGCAGTGTCGGCTAAATCCTCTTAGAGTTTGTGTGCCCATTATTGTTAAAACTTTTGCGTCTATTTCTAGGTAAGCTATTCTAAGCTTTTTTTTTTCAGAAAACTTTAAATTTGATATAGCCTTGGTTTCATATGACATTTTCATGGTACTTAGATTTTGATAATGCGCAATATTTCTATTAATACTATTGAGTTTTACTGTAAATAATAATTAATCTTTAAGCTATCAAAATGAAATCCATACATTTACAATTACCTGGAAACCTGAATTGAAATTGAATGTCTGAGGGACCTTCCTGAAATCATTCCCAAACATTAAATAGACTTGTCCAAATTGAATGAAGTTGAAGATGACAATTTCAATAGCAGCAATCATCTATGCCACAGGCAATATATGCTTTGTGTAAAACATAGGATACAAATCTCAAAAGGTAGACCAAACAATCCAGGGTATCTTGTCTTTGAAATAACTGTATCTTGAACAAATTCAAAAGAAGCAAATGGATTCCCTTTTCAATTTGGTTTTAAATACATTTTTGACTTAAATTTCCATATCTTTTATAATAATTAAATGGTAGGACATTCTTGTTTGTCCTACCTTTTGGAAAGGGAGGTGCTTGAACGCAAACGTTTTTTTGATATAAGTAATAAATCTCTTAAACTATTGCTGCTATTTGATAAAAAAAAATTGTCCTTTTTGCGTTAAAAAATTTGTGGAAAATGAAAGAAAAATTGCTTGTTGAATTTCTTCTTTTACCACAACGTTTTCCCAAGACCTTCTTTTGAGGGGCACCAAAAAGCGCAATTATGTTGGAATGGTTTGAAATATGATCAGAGGCGTTTAACATTTTCTATGAAATTTAGATAATTCTAATTGATATAGCTTTGTTTGTAATGATTAAGTGCTGAATGCCCCATTACCTTTTAATCTCATTTTTCATTGCACATGTGAACCTAGTTATTGGCTTTCCAATCTTGGAAGTGTGAAATAGTAACTCTGTACCTCAGACTGTTTAGGCTGACAAGAATAAAAAAGTTTCTATGCCTGTTTTATGCCCTGGCTATGGGGATTGGCATATAGCATTATGTCTGTCCATTTGTGAGTGTGAATGTGTGTGGGGGGGTGGATGAGTGTGTGTTTTATTGTCCAGAGCATATTTCCTAGATTAGGTGACAATCATGGGAAGTCATGGGTTCGATCCCCAAAGGTGGCACATATTCTTTCCAACATTTGTCTCTCACCAATGGGTGGATAATCGTAAACCTGGGTGGGATAGCAGCTGGAGGCTAGGAAAGAATGTAGTGGTAGTACTGGTGTGAGAAATATCAGGAATTCATTGTTAGGTGCTCCAGCCACCACGATATGACTGAAATACTGTTAAAAGCGGCTTTAAACCCCATTCAATCAATCAATCAATCTAGATAAAGTGATGGAATTTCAAATAACTTGGCACACTTGTGCCCCTTGAAGAGTACTAGTGTAAAGATTTGTTTGACACTCCCAAGTTTAAGGTCATGTGGTTGCATGCATGCCTGTGAAACATTTCTTGTCCAAATCTATACTTATTCTTTATTAACCTATGAAAAGACTATAAAATTTTAGATTAGTCCAATTGAAAAGAAGTTGAAATTAAAGATTTCTATTGAATAAAATTCAAATTCTGTCTTGTTTTGGATAGAGATTGTTTGGAAATGAAGGAATTGCTCGTTATTAGCCTTTTCTTCATTTTCAGCTTGGCTGTTTTCGGAAAAAAGTGTTGTTGTCGGCAGCAGCGTTGTCTGCATTGTTGTCCTTGTCGTTTTGTAAAAACTTGGACATTTTGTGATATCTCTGGTTCTACTAAAGGCATTCATTTGAAACTTGGCACACTTGTTCACTATCAAAACCTATACTATCAAGGGGGATGACTCTAGATGCATTTTGTCCACTATCCAGCACCCAACAGCCAAGCATAGGCACCCGTAGGCAGTGCTCTTGTTCTTTATGTTTCCCAAGCTATTGTGGAGGGGGGATTTTGTGCATGGTCTTTTACAAAGCCAGACAGAGAAAGACCAATTTAAACTTTATCAGCTTAAAATTAGTGTCTGCAAATTCTTTGAATTTGGATCAGTTAAGAACTTTGTTGTCTGGTAATTGGTTATATTAGATATGTATCACAAAATGGAAAACTAATTGTCTGAAATAATCTTTTATTTTTACAATCTATTCTTACATAGATAATTCTAAGATGGTATGAAAAGAGTAACTATTCAGGAGAGGGTTTAATTCATTACCGGAGAACAAAACTCTAGACTGGTCCTAATTCAAAGATGATGCCAATTTGAGTTGATGAAATTTTAAGATTCTTTGTCTAGTATGGTAGAAAAAAATTCTGTCCAGAAATTTCTTCCACACTTTTTTCCTTGAGGGGAGGGATTATATGGGAATGGGTTAACCAGTTAGCAAACAATACTTGTGGTCAAATTTGAAAGAATCTGCAGATAACTGTTCAAAGTGAATGTAAATCCTGTATTGCATAGAAACGTTGTAAGCAAGGAATAACATATTTGTTACCATAAATTTCTCCTTTTACCATTATGTTTTCTGTAATGAATTGCTCAAAAGGGTAAAAATGAGAGATTGTGATGTAAATAGTTAAGCATACATTAGGCAGATCGGAATTATTGGATTTCAATGAGTTTATCTTCAAGTATGCTTTCTTGTATAAATTTCAGGCAACACCAACTAGCATTCTGTGATCACATTATTGAACAAAACAAACGGCTATATACTCTCTTTGCCAACTCAAGAACTCAGAAAACATTGGATCCATATTTTCCTTTTGATCCATATTTACTTGAAATGTAAGTAACCATACCTATGTAAGATATATGTTGAGAATAATTGTTTGTTTCAGTGTAAGATCAATTTATCATTCATTTGATTTACAAGCAAGCTATTTTTTTTTTAATTTCAATAGAGTTGAATAGACTGAGTGTATGATTCCATGAAAAAAAAATGTAACAGCCTTGACATACTAAATAATAATGGTAAGCGTTGCCTTATATTTGAGTCTTACTAAGGTAATGAACAATTTCATTTTGTAAAAAATATTTCCAGGCACATAGATTGATTTGATTGGTCAATCAATATTTTGATTGACAGTGTTGACCCGTTAATTGTTGTTGGCCATGGTATCATTCTTAACTGGCCAGTGGCTAGCCCCCCCCAACTTACTCTGTTACCTGCACGTTGTTTTCGACAGGAAGTTCCTCCATACTATTTTGCAAAATAGAAGGCCATTAACATGTAACAAAAAATAGAATGGTTGGTAACTGCAGCTTGAATAAGTTGTAGTTCTGATGTTTAAGTCGCCAAAACAACAAAAAAATGCTTTATATCAATGATAGCCAATGCCATAGTTAAAAGTTAACTTCCAGTCTAAATGAATGATTTCAATGGTCGACTAATTATTTGATTGACAGCTGGGATTGGTCAATTTTTCAAAAGAATGTAGAGATGCAAAATTGATAATTTATTTGTTACTTTATTGCTAAAAGATATTATAATACTGAGTCCATAGTGTTTGATGTACAAGAGAAACAACAAAAAGCTCACATATAGAACAATAGCTTTGGAATATCTGACTCAAATTATTTTTGCCATATTACATTACAGGTCATCAAAGTACATAAAGTCCCAATACAGAGATTATGACAAGAGTTTCCATGTTGAGGACAGTGACTCATCTGATGTAAGTATTGATTTGAAAACATTCTAGTAAAATCTTAGGATTACTTACATGTAACTCTCAGACGACTCAAAAAACAATGTTAGAAGATAACAATATGCTTGTCATTAGCTTTTTCAGCTTTGCTCACATTGTTTTCTACCCAATGAGAAATTTGTTTTATTATTTGTGTTAAGTCTTTTAAAAAGGCATAGCCTTTTTCATAGGAAATCATAACTATCAGCAGGTTTTTACCTTCCCCAACAGAGAGCCACTGGGCTTTTTTCATGGCATTTTCTTTGTCTTGCGTACATAAAACTTTGTCCTTAAAAATCTTATCCTTAAAAACTCTAGGATGAATTTCTACCAATTTCCATTGGCATTATCCATGGGTGACCTTTTATGAGAATCCTGGTAAAAATTGTTTGGATGGAAAATATAGATTTTTATGGGATGGTTAATTTCAATATATGGTAAATACTAAAAACACTGAAAACCATCATCTCGTATACTAATGGCTAGATTTCAAACAAAATTCATACATATGATTCTTTGGTGCACATTATCCAGACTATTTCCTGAAGGCTTTTGTCAAACCCTGGTATTTTGCATCTATTTACAGGACAATGATGATGATGATGACGATGATGACATTCTATCTGATGGTATCACAATCCCAGCAACCTCTGTACCTATAACTTCTCATAGTCTGGAGAAATCCATGTTAGATATAATGGAGTATGGAACATCACCAGGATTTTCACATGTCAAATATAAAACTTGAATCAATAAATACAGTGGTGTATGTGCAACAACAATGCATATTGCAGTATTCGTTAGGTGACGCCAAGTCATGGACAGAGAGAAGGTTATAGCATGGACAATTGACATTGTAAAGGATTATCATTGATTGACTGTGATATAGAAGGAGATCTGAAATGTATTTGATGCCCAAATCACTGAACAAGGCATTCAAGTATTCCAGTTTTAGAGAAGCAATATCTTCTATTTTAGACTAGAGGAGAAATGAATTGAGGCTAGAGTTTTAGTCTAACATGAAGGAATGGGGGTCCTGCAAACTTTACATTGTTGTCATGGTCAAATGGATCCTTTGCTAAAGCTCTTGCTGTCCCTGATGATAACATTGACAGGAAACTGTCAACAGTGATGATTGTCATGTTAAAACTATAGTACAAAATATTTGACAGCTATGACTCATGGCTCTAATTTAAAAAGAATTTAATACTGTATAAACTGTTTAATTCTTTTTAAGTCTGGAAGGTCCTTAGGGCTCACATCAGTATTTATGAGAGTTTTATCTGCTCTTTTGTGAGTTTTAGACTTGCAAAATTTAAGTCTTTTGAAACCCTGGAGACAATATAACACGGTGGTTTCAATAAAAGTTTGTGGAAAATATAAGTAAAATCACATTTTTTACTTGTAGTGATGTGTTACGTTATATATAATTCAGGATTTTCTTTGCCCTATTGTTGAATGTTAAAAATTCTTTTTGTGTTATTGGTGCATAGTAATACAGTCTATTCTATTTTTTGAATTGGTAAGGGGCGTTAAACCCCCATTCAAACAAACAAATTGTTAAGTTTGTGGATCAATTAACCTCTGACAGGGCATAGCCACTGAAATGTCGAATAAAGCTTGATTGCAAAAGATAATGTTTGGAACATAATTCTATTCCATTACAATCCAGGTTTTTAGGTCACCTGACCGAATGGTCATGGTGACCTATTGCAATCATCGTTTGTCCGTCGTCGTGCGTCGTCCGTCGTCCGTCGTCCGTTAACTTTTAAACATTTTCATCTTCTTCTCAAGAACTACTGGGCGGATTTCAACCAAACTTGGTAGAAAGCATCATTGGGGGATGCCAATTCAAGTTTGTGAAAATAGGGGCTCTGGGGGTCATAGGGGCCCAAATAGGGGCCAAAAAGGGGTAATTTTTGGTACTTCTTTAAAAATCTTCTTCTAATAAACCGTTAATGCCAGAGCTTAAATATTTTGTGTGCATGACAACTAGGACAGGTATATTATAAATTGTGAAATTCATGCCCCTGGGGTCATGTATGGGGCCACACCCAGAGGTCAAAGTTCATCATTTTGAAAAATTCACATTTTCATCTTCTTCTGATGAAGTACAAAGCCAATTTCAAAGAAACTTGGTGAAAAGCATCATTTGGTAATGGTTATTCAGATTTGTGAAAATAAAAAGGCCGGGGGGTCAGGGCGCCCTAAAATGGGGACCAAAAGGGGGTAATTTTTGGTAACTTTTAAATATTTCATCTTCTTCTCAAGAACTACTGGGCGGATTTCAACCAAACTTGGTAGAAAGCATGATTGGGGGATGCCAATTCAAGTTTGTGAAAATAGGGGTTCTGGGGGTCATAGGGGCCCAAATAGGGGCCAAAAAGGGGTAATTTTTGGTACTTCTTTAAAAATCTTCTTCTAATAAACCGTTAATGCCAGAGCTTAAATATTTTGTGTGCATGACAACTAGGACAGGTATATTATAAATTGTGAAATTCATGCCCCTGGGGTCATGTATGGGGCCACACCCAGAGGTCAAAGTTCATCATGTTGAAAAATTCACATTTTCATCTTCTTCTGATGAAGTACAAAGCCAATTTCAAAGAAACTTGGTGAAAAGCATCATTTGGTAATGGTTATTCAGATTTGTGAAAATAAAAAAGCTGGGGGGTCAGGGCGCCCTAAAATGGGGACCAAAAGGGGGTAATTTTTGGAAACTTTTAAACATTTTCATCTTCTTCTCAAGAACTACTGGGCGGATTTCAACCAAACTTGGTAGAAAGCATGATTGGGGGATGCCAATTCAAGTTTGTGAAAATAGGGATTCTGGGGGTCAAAGGGGCCCAAATAGGGGGCAAAAAGGGGTTATTTTTGGTACTTCTTTAAAAATCTTCTTCTAATAAACTGTTAATGCCAGGGCTTAAATATTCTGTGTGCATGACAACTAGGACAGGTATATTATAAATTGTGAAATTCGTGTCCCTGGGGTCCAGTATGGGGCCACACCCAGAGGTCAAAGTTCATCATGTTAAAAAATTCACATTTTCACCTTCTGATGAAGTACTAAGCCAATTTCAAACTAACTTGGTGAAAAGCATCATTGGGTACTGATTATACAGATTTGTGAAAATTAAAAGGCTGGAGGTCAGGGGTGCCTAAAATGGGGACCAAAAGGGGGTAATTTTTGGTAACTTTTAAACATTTTCATCTTCTTCTCAAGAACTACTGAGTGGATTTCAACCAAACCTTTTTCTAATTCTTTCAAACAAAATCACTTGTCTTGGTGCTCTTTTACTCAGGTGACCGTTAAGGCCCACTGGGCCTCTTGTTTAATTCCCTCCAGAAAAAGGCATGAGAAAAGATTGTGGCAAATGAAGAAATTGCTTGTGACAAGCAATTTCTCAGTTTACCTTAATATTTTCTACCCAGAAAGAGAAAGAGTTTTGGAATTTTCACCATCTAAGAGTGGGATTGTGTGTGAATGGTCTAATACAGACTTTACAAATATATGTAATCATGGGATGTCATGGGTTCGATCCCCAGTGGCAGCATATATCCTTTCCGACATTTGTCTCTCACCAATGGGTGGATAATTGTAAACCTATGTGGGATAGCAGCTGGAGGCCAGGAAAGGATGTAGTGGTAGTACTGGTGTGACAAATACCAAGAATCCATTTTTAGGTGCTCCAGCCACTGTAATATGACTGAAATACTGTTAAAAATGGCATTAAACCCCATTCAATCAATCACAAATGAATGTACGATGGTTAGAACTGTGGGTGCTTTGGAAATACACTATGGATGCAACAATATCACTAATAAGAAGATAAAAAAATGAGTAAAAAAGTCTAGGTTAGTTACAAAATGTATATACAATTTATACAAGCCTGTCTGTGATGTAAATTAAAATAAATTAACGTATAAGACAATTTTGATTCACATCCAGGGCTAGATGTATACCCAGACTTTAAAGTTGGAACCTGATAACTTCTGATTAACACATCACCAGACAACACAATTATAGACTGATCCAATTTGAAAGAAGTTACAGACAACAATTTCAAGTAAGTGAAATTTCTGAAACCCTTTATAGTTCGTGGTAGTGAACATTGTGAAAAATGATGAAATACCTTGTTACAAGCAATTTCTTCATTTTCACAATGTTTTCACAAGCTTTTCTCATGAGGGGCATAAAAAGTGAGATTGTGTGAGAATGGGTTAAAACAAGTTTATGTTTCCATGAATGTTTTCAGCTATCTTAAATATTTGGTTGTTGATGCCATTATTCACACTTCAACTCTGTGTCTGTATTAGTTTCAGCATGTTCCAAGTCATGAGTTTTCTTAACCCTTGTCATATGAATAAAACCCTTTTTCTGAATCAGATTAACCCTTGTCATGCTGTATAAATTTCCATACTGAATTGATAATGGGATGTCATGGGTTTGATCCCCTGTGATGGCACATATTCTTTCCAACATTTGTCTCTCACCAATTTGTGGATAATCGTAAACCTAAGTAGGATAGCAGCTGGAGGCTAGGAAAGAATGTAGTGGTAGTAATCTTGTGAGAAATACCAAGAATCCATTGTGAGGTGCTCCAGCCACCGTGATATGACTGACATACTGTTAAAAGCGGGTAAAACCCCATTCAATCAAAAACCTTACTGAATTGCTGTAAATTCAAAGTGCTGAAAGCTCTGACAGAACTTTTTGAAAAATCAATATTTCTTTTAGAAATAAAATTCATAAACAACTCTGGCAGGAAAAATACAAGCAGGAGGTTTTGACCAAGATCAGACTGCACTTATGTGCAGGCTGATCTCGGTCCACACCTTCTTACAAATCTGGAATAATCCGGGCTCAGCGTGACAAGGGATTGGAAGCACTGGAAGCACTTACTGTTAGTCAATATTTCTTTTGTAAACCATCTCTGTAAACAGCTCATGCATAAAGGGGACAAACAGGTGTTGTAGATTAATATCAGACTTCACATTTGTGCAGGCTTTGCTTTGTTTATACCTCCTGTCAAGGAGAAATTGCTTGTAACAAGCAATTTTTCCTTTTCCAACAATGCTTTCTATAAGAATTTTCCTTCAACACATCAAAATGTTGGGTTGATATAAAACATGAGATAGTATTTATTTGTAACCTGTTGTGAATAAAAGGAACTAACCAGGAAATAAAGGATACTTTCATCAGATCTGATCTAGCAAGCCCTACCAGTGATCGCATTTCAAAAACAACTTTTTCAAAGGTATCTTGATAATTCTACTTTTAAAAAATCTTCAAAAGTGTATTACTGTGCAGACTGACTGGAGTCAATACTTTTACCTGTATAAGGTGGACCTTATTATGTTTTTACTTTTTTATGCCCCCCCGCATCGATAGATCGGGGGCATATTGTTTTACCGGTGCTCGTCTGTCTCTCTGTCCATCTGTCTGTCTGTCTGTCTGCAAAAGTTAACCTGCCAATTTTCCTATAACTTCAACCCTGATTAAGTTACAATGCTAATATTTGGTAGATAGGTCTCAACAAGGCACAACTGGGGAAGTTCATTTCTTCAAGGTCAAGGTCAAAATTTTAACCCTTTTCCCTAAAACGTTACTCAATAACATGACCTGCCAATTAAACATTTTTCTATAACTTCATCCCTAATTAAGTTACAATGCTAACATTTGGTATGTAGATAGGTCTCAACAAGGCGCAACTGGAGAAGGTCATTTCATCAAGGTCAAGGTCAAAATTTATCCCTTTTCCCTAAAACAAAGAAAAAAGAATCACCCGTTTCTAAAGAATTCCTGTTTCGGGGGCATGGTGTTTAGCAAACACATCTTGTTTACCAGAGTTGTTTAAAGGGAACCTTCAAAATTATAAATAGAAACTTTTTTGTCAATCACAGCAAAAGATTTCGCTTAAATTTTGTATTTCATTGACATTTTGTTCGCTAGAATATTATTTGATCTGCTGAATTACATTTAGAAAAGTTACTAGTTATAGCCATAAACTCTTAAATGAACATGAATGTTCATTCTATTTTGTAGTTTTTGTTTCCAAATTCTGCAGAAAACCACACCCACTTTTCCATAAATCAAAAGGCTAAAACTTCTTCCGGAATTCAATAAATACAAGATGACACAATTTTTGACTGGTCCAAATTCAAATAGTTGCAGAAATGAATTTTAAGTTGATGGTTATTTTAAATCGACTCCCACATAATTACGCCTTTTAACGCCACTAAAGAAAATGGGATTGTCTGTCACATTTATTCACTGATTTGAGTTATTTGTAAAAAGTATCTGACATGTTTACTCTAAATGAAATTTGTTCTATTAAATTTTATATTGTTGTTATTTATTTTAAGAAATGGAAATAAAAAGATAATTTTTGTAAATAGCGTTTGCCTTACTTATTTTGCTCCCTGAAGTGCGAGCATATAGCCGCAGCTTCGTCTGTCTGTGTATCCTACCGTTTCCTTCCTGTCTGTCTGTCCACTCCCCACAACTTCTCCACAATCCTTGGGCCAAATCAGATGAAACTCCACATGTGAATTCCTTATGATACCTTGTGCCAAGGTACTTTTCCTGTTGTTTTTTTATATCTCTAGGTCACAGCTCGAGGTCCACAGCATAGCTCCTTCAACTATAGTTTAATTTCAAAAGTAATTTAAAAAAGATAGCTCTAAGGTCAAGGTCACAGCTCAAGATCAAACATTGAAATTAAGCATTTTCAGAGTATAGCTTCTTATATTATGGATGGATTTTGAAATAACTTTACACAATTATTTTCTAGAAGGAGTAGAAGAGCAATCTGAAGCAAATCTTCAGATAGCTCCAAGTTCAAGGTCGCATCCCAAGGTTTAAAATTGAAATTAAGCATGTCCAGAACATGGCTCCTTCAATTATTGGAGGATTTCATTATAACTTAGCACAATTGTTCTCAATGATGAGAAGATGTGCCATTTGGTAAAAAATCGGGAAGCGTCAAGGTCACAGGTTAATGTAAGATAACCATGTATGGAGAATAGCTTTTAGAATTATGGATCTATTTCAAAATAACTTCACGCAAATATTCTCTATCATAAGTAGATGTACAATTTGAGACATATCTTCTGATAACTCCAAGTTCATGCTCGAAGCTCAAGGTCGAACGTGAAAATGTAGCATTTCCAGAGCACAGATCCTTGAATTATGGATGGATTTCGAAATATCTTTACACAATTGTTGTCTTTCACGAGTAGATGTGCCATCTGAAAATTCATTTATATAGTTACAAGGTAAAGGTCACAGTTCAAGGTCGAACAATAAAATTGCTTGTCTAGAGCATGGCTCCTTCAATTATAGATGGATTTCCATATAACTTGTAACAATTGTAAGTCATAAGTAGATGTGCAATTTGAAAAGCTCAAAGGTCAAGGTCAGAGCTTAAGGAAATATTAGAATTTAGCATGTCTGGAGCATAGCTCCTAAAATTATGGATTTATTTGGAAATAACTGCACAGTTGTGCTCTGTCGTGAGTAGATGTGCCTTTTGAAACAAATTTTCAGATAGCGTCAAGGTCACAGCTCAAGGATGTACGTTAAATTTAGCATGTCTGGAATTTATCGAGCAAATACCCGCATCTGCGTCTGTTGATCCGCCCGAACCCTTTTCCCTGTTTTTTTATGCTTTATGTGACAGGGCTAAATTCGGGGAGCATAGTTCGTCTCGGACGGCTCTTTTCTGCCATTTTAAAAGGATAAACCTACTACCAAAACTACAAAATTTAGACTGGTTCAAATTCAAAGAAGATACAGAAATACAAGGGTTTTTCCTATATGTTTTCTCAAGTATTGTATCATAGGGACGTAAAATCGGGGATTGTACTTGAAAGGGTTAAAACATGTAAATGTCTTGAACTGTATAATGGGCCATTCCTTGGTCTTCTCAAGTCAAGTCACGGTGCACGGTACTAAATGCATAATTAACAGAACGCCGCTATCGGCGTAACGAAAGCTTATTCAAGCTGTAGTTGACATTTAGGTCTCCGATCAATGGTGTACATTTTATTTTGTTTCATGGGTCTGACTGCATATTTTACAAAAAAATACCGTTTATTACGTAAATCAAACTGCCATGTTGGAGTACGGAGGAAGTGTCCTGCGATCCGACAAATTATGTGGTACCAAATGTCTGTATCGAAAGGGAGACTGATAAGATTAAGAAAGTTAGACAATGCACAAGCTTTTGTTTTGTGATATTCCTGTTATTAAAATTCACTAATCTACATATACTATATGATATAAGAATAGTGTATAATAGCCGCTATGAAACATTTATTCATGAAAATATAAAACAGATGTCTGTGGGACAACTTCTGTATTGGCTTTAATGTTGAATCGTTTTATAAATTATTATTGTGGCTAAACTCATTTTTATCTGAAACTTTACGTGGCTATTGTTTAATAGGAAAGGTCGACTCTTATTCCCGACGGGAAAAAATCGATAGGCGTGATATGGTAATAATTCTAGTGTATATTTCCTCTCGTCTTTCGGGGCCAAATTTTGTCTGGAGTATATCTACGAAAGGTCTAAAAGCTTCCAACATAGAGCTTCGTGGATGTATAGTCCCAACGAGGGCGCGTGATGTGTTTAAAGTCGTTGGGCGTGCAAAATATCGTAAAATACAGCTTGAATAAAGCATTTTGCCCGCCCAACGACAGTAAAAAACATGGTATTATCTTGACTTTTATATTTGTTATTATCTATTTCTCCTTCTAAGTCATTTCCCCCCTTTCTTCAGACTTTTGATTTTCTGCTTTAGACTTTATCAGGGACATGCTTCTGAAAGTATAGTAGCAACCAACTCGAGCACATAAACCAGTACTTTTGCTCACATTATTATTTTTTCTTGTTGTTGTTGATGTCAGTTCCCATTTTTTATTTTTCTAGCAGAATTTTTGACAGATACATTTCTCTAAACTTTTCATTAGTAGATAGAGCTCACTGAAGGTGTCCAGAAGAAAAGAAGAAAAACTGTGTGTAAGCTTCGTTAGTGTTTATTCAGAAGTGTAACAGTCATGTTAATCCATTAATACCTGCATATGGAGTCTTTAGCGTGTGTTATCTGATAATTTCGGTGGGTTATTGCCATATCAGCATGGTTCCTTTTCTTAGATTATGAAATACATATTTTGTTGTTCTTGTTGATCTGGGTTCGTTTTGCTTTAAAGTTTAAATTAAAGAGAATCGAATCAACTGTTGACGTTCTTTAAGTAATTCTCTTGTCATATTTTTTGTACAGCCAACTGAATCTCAATGTTATCTTTCTCCGCCATCGACCCACGAAGAACCCAGAACGTAGAAAACCTGACACTCGTCGAAAGTGACACCTCCGATAATCTGACCATTAAACTTTTTCTGCCCAGGTGATATATCTCGTGTTATATATCTGGCTTTCAGCGCTTTGATATATAAAAGTAGAGATTATGTTCAATATTTCCATTCAAAGGTAAGGTCGAAAAGTTGAAGTTTTCGGCTCGACTTTTGTGCAACAGATTTTGATTTTTCGACATGATTGTGTTACATCATGAAGTCGATAATAATCAATAAAAAATATAAAAATAACCAAGACAGTATGCAGCTTTATTCCATTTTTTAGGACTAGCCTTCTACTTCAAAAGTGGATGTACATCAACATTTTCTACTTGATATTATAGGGAGATGTGGGCCTCAAACATAGAAAATGAGTTGGAATGTATCAAAATGGTCCATGCTAGTTTGGGGAAGCCTTGATGGTGTATATTCCCTGTGTACGAGTGGCGTTATTTCGAAGACTTTCTTTATCCTGTATGTTTCAACACGAGCGGTTCAGGATTTTTTTATTTTATTACAATTAGGGATTACGGTAATCTAACCTATAAATGAACCGGGGATCTAAAATTACTATGGCCAGTTTGGGTTAAACAAAGAATAATGATTTAGTAACTAGAGTAATCTGAAAGTAAAAATATTATGAAATCATACGAGTTCGGTACTAAATTCCACCTTAACATCGTGATTGTGGGCCTAAACATAGCCTGAAGCATAAAGCCAGTGTATATGTAGGCGCTCATATGTTTATTCATTGTATCTCTTTCCGAATCTCGTCTATCTATCAACATCATGGTCTCCATCTAATTACAGAAAATTGTTAGTGCCAACAGGAAGTTTCTCTAATATAACGTAACTTGATTCAAGAAAGGGTCTCGAAATTTTATAAATGGCCGGCATTTTAAAAATGGCCGCCATCAAAGGATATACAAGGGACGGTCAAAACATGCCCGGACTTTTGACTCGTTCTCGAAAACCATTCAACATTTTAAAAAAATCTTTCTTCTCTTTTTCAAAATTTTCTCCACCTACGTCTACGCACGTTTGCCATATTCGACGGAGCTTTTATGTTCCCGCTGTGAACCATAACGTAGACCTACTGTTTTAGGTACTCTGTAACGGCAGATATCAAAGCCGCCCTGGTCTAATATTTCTTTCCAGCAAGCATTTTTTTCAGTTCTGAGAACAAACAAAAGTCACAGAGGGCGAGGTCTGGGCTATAAGAGGGGGGGGGGGGCAACTATTGCCATCTGTAATTAACACTTGTTCTGCCTTCACGAAACTGAGAAACCCAGTTGTAGAATGTTGAACGTGTTACTCAATTATCAGAAATTCGTCTGAAAGATGTTGCAGGGATTTTCACCTTCTGCAACCAGAAACTTAATTACAGAGCGTTGTTCTTCTAACAAAGAGTCCATGATAGACGAAATACCTATCATATATCAGAGTGCAAAAAATGTGTCATTCAAAATGAACTGACCACGTTATTGGCGAATTCATGAATGTAGTTTTCACCAACAAATATATAGGGAATATTACAACAGTGTCTTTTTCTATGCGTTGTTATCGTGTTCGAGAATCGTGTGTAGGTATTTTTTATTGGATGAGACCGCAGGTCGAATCCAATAAAAAATACCTACACACGATTCGAGAACACGATAACAACAACAGAAAAACACACTGTTGTAATATTCCTTTTATTATATACCTTTTAGAAATGACATTAAGAAAATTCTCTTAAATGGCTAAGAAATAACCAACTTTCCGAAAAACCCGGAACGTCAATACACAAAAAAGAAGTCAGAGTTTAACGGTACTCGACGAATACGGTTTTTTGCTACACGCCGAATATTGATTTTTTTCTGTCGAGTTGTATTTGACAGCCAGGTTTTACTCCATATCTTTTATAGGTATATATAATAAATATATTTATGTGTGTATAACTGCAAGTGGAAAGAGAGGAGCATGAAAGTCCGGATATTTTCTGATCGTCAATCGCATGAGCAAGACATATAGTCACTATTTAGTGTAATCTCTTTTAAAAAAAATGCTTGATGCGTGAAGTATCAAACATTGATCACTTAAATGATTTTTTTCCCATGGACGTCCGTTCATCAAAGGGAGGACGAGTCGTAGTCTGAATTTCATGAAATAAGGTTGATATCGTCGGTGCGAATGTTTTTGCCGTAACAACATCAGCCTCTAGACACATATTCAATACTCTGGCATTCATTTTAGTGGAATTTTAACCCTTTTCGGACTTAAAAATTCTTGGTTAAACCGTACGAGCAACTGTCATATATCTTTAATAACTCTCCTTCTACCAATGCTATTCCGGCTTTGAAACTTTGCACAGGTTTTTGTGACAATGATATCAGCTAGTCTCTTGACACAGATTCATACAGGTTCACGGTCCGATCTCAGCAAATGATGGAACAATTTTGTGTGACGGAAAGAACTTAGACTTGTTTAACCCATTCCCACACAGTGGCGCTTTTGGACGCCCCTATAAGAAAAGCAATTCAGAAAACATTGTGTAAAATGAAGAAATTGCTTAATTTTTATTGTAACAAGCAATTTCTTCATTTTACCGTAACAATGTTTTCTACCCAGAAAGTTGAAAATCCTAAAATTTCATCAACTTTAAATTGTCGTCTGTAACTTCTTTGAATTTGGGCCAGTCTCAAATTTAGCCGTCTGGTAAAGGGTTAAAAGCCGCCATATAAAAACTTCTGGATGAAAAATAATGGTAGACCCTTAAAAATAATTACGAGAAAATACGTTCAAGACAAGTATGCCTAATTTTTGAAAAACAGTGTATCTAAAAATAAATACCATGACTTGACTATCGGTTCAACTTGAATGCTCATACAGTGACTGTAAGACCAAAAGCACATCGATTGAACGGTTAATCTATTCCCACACAATCCCTCTTTTTATGACCCTCCGGTAAAAGGCTTTAGAAAGTATTGTAGATATTGAAGAAATTGTTTATATCAAGCTAGATCTATTTCTTTATTATCCACAAGGTTTTCTTTCAAAAAAGACGAACAGATTTTAAATTCCATCAACTTGGAGTCTGCAGCTTCTTTTTGAATTTTGACCGGTCTAAAATGTTGTGTGGAATTAGTTAAACCAATGGTTAAGTCTGATACAATAGCTCTCATATTAGAATGCATCAGTTTTTTAGCTGGAGTTAAACCCCATCCAATCAATCAATCTAACTGGCATCATGTTACAAAGCCAACCACGGATGAGCGGGAACGAACCGGAATATTATTACTTCCCTTTAATTAATTTTGTCTTTATTTCTTATGTATATAATTGACTACATATGCAGAAGTATACCAATTATGGATTGATTTGGTATTAAAATATAAAAGGAAAGTAGCCGAACATTTAAAAGTCCAAGTACAAATGAATAAGATTTATTTCAAATAAAGTAAGCTTGAAGCAAAATAATTACACTATTTTATATAAACTCAGAAATCTCACGTTTATTTCGACGACAAAATTTTAGACTGTTTGACCGTGGCACCTTCCACTATGTGGGATTGGGTGGATGCGTTATTTCGCTAGCCACGATTTGTGAAAGATAGATTTCGGTCTGTCTATATAAACTCAAGGCAAAAACCACAAGAATTCGGCCATGGTAAGCTGACAGTCAACACATTCCTATTCAGCTGTGAAGCTAGTATTGGCTTTTCAGTAGAGTCCCGGTGTCATATTCACATTTTGCTTTCTTTTACACTATTTTTTCCTCTGCCCACTTTCTTTTCTTGAACATAAATCTGTTTTGCATGTTTTAGCGATTTTGAAGGAAAGTTATATTTTTGCTTTTTAATTTGATAGATTTATTGTATTCACAACACTTGCTAATCCGGCTTTTCTGATTGTTCTTTCATTTTGATCATCCCTAGAAGGTCCTTATAGTCTCTGAAAAGTTACAGTGAAACTTGTTTCTTCTCTACAGTTTTTTTAGGAGAGAGAGAGGGGGGGGGGGGGTTCTGCCAAACCAGTAATTATATATGTGTATTAATACATATCATTGTAACATAGTTCTTGGAATGAGTTGCTACGAGCATAGTTCACGCAATAAAGAATGACATCTTTTCCAAACAAAAACCCTATCCCGTAAAGAATATTGATAATGTTTTTGTTCAAACAACCTTTGTGTAACTTACACAAATCAAAGCGCTGAAAGCCTAAGATATGTATACAGGAGATATATAATCTGGGCAGAAAAAAGTTTGATGGTCGGATTATCGGAGGTGCTACTTTCTACCCAAATCACTGTCGATTATGCGCAGATCTGCCAATTTGTGCGCTAGGGGACACAACCTGTCCGCAATAATTTTCATCCCGTTGAGGTATTGTAACGATATATTTACATGTATATATCGTTACATATTTTTCACCTGATCAAAATGCTTTGAATGGATCTGATAAAGGCCACTCAAGGATCCTTCCTGTGAATTTTAGTTGAGTTTGGTTGAATTATGTTCAGTACTTTCTGAGAAGAAGATTTTTAAAGTAAAAGTTGACGGACGGACGGACGACGGACAACACATCATGACAAAAGCTCGTTGGCTTTCACCCAGTGGAGCTAGCGAGAGAGAGCTAGAGAGTGAGAGAGATGGGGGAATGGAGCGTGTAGCCAGGTTCGAACTAGGAGGCTCTTTCG
Source organism: Fragum fragum (assembly GCA_946902895.1). Lineage (NCBI taxonomy): Eukaryota > Metazoa > Mollusca > Bivalvia > Cardiida > Cardiidae > Fragum > Fragum fragum. The sequence continues at coordinate 65,413,908 of OX336365.1, read as the reverse complement.
TGCGATGTAAGTACTCTACCACACAGACCAATTTCGTTATGTAAATATGCGCTTTATGATCTCCAGATAAAGAGAGCGAGAGAGGGCGGGCGGTCCGACGTTTACCAGGTTAATATGATATGTTCACCTCTCAAAAGCGGTATGTAGACGTTGCATCCTTTGGGTAGAATTCGGAGGTAAAATATATAGACACAAAGTCCGAGCACGACCAAACTGTTTTCGGACAGTGCGAATATGATCCTATGAATGACCAATTAATTTGTAAAACAAAACATTCCAACCGTGCGTAAAACCGACAGCTTCGCTTATCAGCTTTATATAGCAACTTCGTCTAACCGGACCGTTTTAACATTGTTACTCTAGAATAAGTAATATTATTTTGGTATGAAACAAACACCTTATCTTTTCTTAACAATATTATATGATTATATATGTTTAATAATTTCCAATATATTATATATCTCCTTTCTTTCTTTCCATTCACTCGTCAAGTTGTGATAATTTTGCCAAATCCAGAACACTCACACGAAAGTACTGTACATCAAGCCGACAGCCTTCAATGAGTCATATCTCGCCTTCGTCCTTCTCGCCTCAATCGGGCGTATGAATTTATGGTCAGATCCGATCTACTTTTCAAGCAACAGGAGATCACATTGATTGCGGTAGATGACTTTACATTATGTTTTCACATTAAACTCTGCATGGGTTTGAATTTTTAGCATAGTAACTTTAGCCTCAGATTGCTTACGCAATCTCAGGCTAAAAAAAAACATCTTCAAGGACTGAAGAACTACTGCTCCTATTTCTATGCCCCCGAAGGGCAAGCATGTAGCCGCCGCTTCTTTTGTCTATCCGTCCATCTTTCGGTCATACCGTCCTTCCGCCCCAATATCTGTACAATTTTTGGGACATTTTGGATGAAACTTTTTAATAGGGTCAAGGTCACGATTCAATGTCAAACATCAAAATTGACCATGTTAACGGCATAGCTCCTTCAATTATAGATGGATTCAAAATAACAAGGCACACTCGTTCACTATCGTGAGTCGATGTACCGTTTGAAAACTATTTTCAGATAGCTCCTAGGTCAAGGTTACAGCTCAAGGTCAGACGTTAAAATTAAGCATGTCACAACTCAAGGTTGTTTTTTAAAATATTGATTGTCTGGGTTAGGGCGAGCACATAGCCACATCTTCATCTATCGGTCCATCCAAACCATTTCCCCCTTTTTTAGGCTTGCCTGAGCACAAAGTGCGATTGGTCATTGTCCGTCCGTCCGTCCGTCTGTCCACAATTTTATAAAAGATCTTCACCTCGAAACCAGAAGGCCAATCAAGCTAAACCTTTGCAGGAATGTTCCTTGGGTGAAGCTGTACCAAAGTTGTAAAATGAGTTTCATTCCGTGAAAAACTATTGTTGCCGTGGCATTTGAAAATGGAAAATTGTAATAAATCTGGAATTCAATTATTTCGAATACAGCATAACCATATGGTTCTCTACCAAGTTTGCTAAGGATATTCCTCTAGTGTCAAAATGGCCCCGCCCATGAGATCCAAAGTTTGGAAAAACGCGTAACTAGACCAAGTTCAAAAGACTTCTCAGAAAAGATAAGGCATTGGACATTCATATTTGGTATGTAGAATAACTACATGTAGCTGGTGATAAATTGAACTAAAGATGTGACTTTTAAATCTAGAGCGGAAAAGGGTTTCCTTAAAACATCCTTTTCGCTTGATGTGATATGAATTATTGTAACATAATCCATGATTCGAGCCTATGGTGGAAGCTCAATAATTTCTTTCATGAAGAAATTAGTAGAGTGGCCACGGTCCGAATCCATGAAATCAATACTAAATATTATGTTGATGTGTCGAAGATAAACACGCCCATCTGCTGTCCATACTTTCTTGAATTAACATTTTTGTGAGGAAGATGCGAAACAAGATATTTGATTTGTTGACATAATATTTTGGTCCCATATAAATATGGAAGCAAAGGCGCAAGACAGGGGGAAGAGCCGGGAGTTTGAAATGGGATAGATCACGTATATGACTGTTGGAGCTTATGCTCCCAGAGTAGTTTAGAAGAAATAAATATTGTATGATGTAAACAGAAGTTTGGAGTTATTGTTAATTCATCCACTATACGATCACTAAGAAGAAACATTGTAGAACCAGGAGAAAAGGGCGGGATTATATTACATGTTTAATTTGGTGCAGAGTGACCAGGATCGACTAACAGTCGTGTTACGGCCTTGGGATAATAAATTCGTAGATCAAGATCAGAAGGAGATTTTACGTACTTCAACGCTATCATAAAACACGTCAAAAGACATTTGGGAAAAAAAGAACGTCCACATTTAATCGTTATTTTGGGAAGAACTTGGACAGTTAATTCGAGGAAAATATTGCTATAATTTCGACGTCATTCTGATACTTTTGGAGACATTTGGTGTTTCGAGCGGACCAATTAAGATCGACGGGCCTTGGTGAAGAAAATTCGACAGTTACAACCGACAAAGGAAAAGACAATTTCACGATATTTAATTTTACCGTGAGTATTTTGTTAATATTTGAACATGACTTCTAGTCAAAACCAGCCAGATTTAGGGGCCATTATCCAAAACTTTTCTGAGCAACTCGGGGGTTTAAAAGATGCATTTCAGGCTCAGGGTGTATCTCAAATTGTTCCAACATTTAAGGGAGATTCACAAGAATTTCAAAATTGGATTAAAGCCATAGATAGGTACGCTTTATTGGCTCGAATTCCGGAAGACCAAAAATGTTTGATTGCTTTACAAACTTCATCCGGTATAGTAGCCGACTTTTTACAAAGGTATTTGCAATCTCGTCCTATATGCAAATGGGAAAATTTAAAATTAGAATTAAATTCTAGGTTCGCGTTTGTGACGGACCCCATGCATGCGCTTACCCTCCTATCTAGGGTTAAACAGAGTCATAGGGAAAAGGTGCAAGTATTCGCTGAGCGTTTGTTGAATCTTGCCACGCAAGCGTTTGGGGAACAAGGTGGTCCGGTTATGGAGCAACAATTGATCGGATATTTCATCGATGGAATAAGAGAAAATGCAGTTAAAATGCGGGTCCTGCGTGAAAATCCAACAACTTTTCAGGATGCTGTGAAAGTCGCAACTTTTGAACAGAATTTATTGAATAGATTTCAATTGCGAGTACAAAATTCACAAAATACGCGTGGCGAAGAGCCGATGGAAGTCGCTCTTTCCAGACCAAAACAATGTTTTAAGTGTTATCGTGACAACGATGGTAAATCAAAGAGAAAAAACTAGTCAAGTCTGTGCGTACTGAAGCCGCCGTACGGACGAAAAATAGAGTACAAAAATATAAAATCAATCTTTCAGGAAATCCAAATTCGATTTTAGTAAATTTAGGAAAACAAAAATATCGCGCATTAGTAGATACCGGCGCAGAATTATCTTTAATGCATAGAAGAGTTTATAAGAGTTTTAAAAATAAACCGAAATTATTCAAGAAGGTTATTTGTTTACAATCCGTAAATGGTCAACCTCTAAATATTGACGGCTGCGTGAAGATTTCATTTAAAGTCAATGATTTAACGCTGACGCATACATTTGTTGTCGTAAAAGATATGAACAGAAATCTAATTTTAGGTAATGATTGGTTAAAAGAAAACGGCGTCAGGATTTACTTTGATTTAGGAATGTTACGCATTGATAAGACTTACGTTAAAATGCAAGAGGATGTGCATGTGTCATCTTTTGTACGTCTCAAAGAAAAAATAGTAATCAAACCTTCTACTTGTTGCGTCGCTGATTGTCGCTTACAAAGAAATCTTGGGATCGAGAAAAATGTACTTTGTGAAATACAAGGTATGGAAAAAACGTTTCTTTACAATGAGCCGGGCATTTCTCTCGTGAATTCGGTAAACACGTGTAAAGGTAAAAACTTAGAAATAATGTTTACAAACAGTACCGGAAAATCAGTCAAGCTAAAACGGGGCAGCGTTGTAGCTCTAGCTACACGGGTTAGTGAGCAAAATTGTGTCTCTTTAACTAAAGAGATTGCAGCTAATCAGGAAAATAAGTCGGACATGGATCTGTCTGATTTACGCTGTTCGGAAAAGTATCGGAAAAAAATGTCGCAATTAATTATTGAGAATAGAGATTTATTCGCGACTAGTTTTAGAGATTTGACTGGAACCGATACCGTTCAAATGACTATCGATACTGGAGATCATCCGCCTATTAAATGTATGCCATATAGGGCACCCTTAACCGACAGAAAAAGAATCGAGGATGCTGTGCGAGAAATGCTAGATGCTAAATTGATAGAAAAATCCAGGACAAGTTGGTGTTTTCCCGTACTAATTCTTATCAAACCAGATAAGACTACGAGATTTTGTGTTGACTTTAGGAAATTGAATAAGATAACTAAGAAAATGACGTATCCGTTACCCTCAATTGATGATATATTGTCGCGTTTGAGTGAAGGGAAAATCTTTTCAAGTTTAGACTTATTTTCAGGGTATTACAATGTAAAATTAGATCCTAAAACCAAAGAGAAGGCAACATTTACTACTCATCTCGGAAATTACACCTTTAACGCTCTTTGTTTTGGTTTAGTTAATGCCCCTTCTTTGTTTCAAGAGCTGATGGACACCGTTTTGGAAGGGCTACCATTTGCATTTCCATATATAGACGACATAGCGATAGTTTCCGAAACGCCCGAACAACATTTCGATCATATAAAACAAGTATTTGACAGGTTACGTCAGCATAAACTGAAAATGAAATTGAAGAAGTGTAATTTCTTTAGGGACGAAATGCGTTATTTAGGTTTTATAGTAAGTAAAAATGGAATAGCGCCAGATCAGGAAAAGGTTAAGGCCATTAAAGATATTGACTCACCAAAAACCGTAAGACAGGTCAGATCGTTCCTAGGTTGTATTGGGTTTTATAGGAGGTTCGTACCTAACTTTTCTCAAATTGCAGAACCACTTATTGCTCTTACGCGCAAGTTCAAAAAGTTTCAATGGGGAGAAAAAGAACAAGAGGCATTTAAATATTTAAAGAAAAGTTTAGAAACTATCCCTTTACTCGCTTACCCAGATGTAAACAAACCATATAATCTGTATGTCGATGCAAGTTTCGGCGCAGTAGCTGCTGCACTGACACAGCCTATGTCGGACGATGATGAGCCGTACCCAATAAAAGGTTTTAAAAATGAAAAGCCGATATATTTCTTGTCCCAGAAATTAAGTCCTACTCAACAAAGATATTCAGTTATTGAAAAAGAAGCGTGGGCTATTGTATTCGCTCTTCACAAATTGCATCACTATTTACACAATAGTAAATTCACGATCTACTCTGACCACGCGCCGTTACAATACTTGTTAAAAGGTGATATTAGAAATAGGAGGATACAACAATGGACGTTGAATATCCTCGGGTATGACACAGAAATAAAACATTTAAAAGGAAAGGAAAATTTTGTTTCTGATTTTCTCACTAGAACTCCCACAAAGAGTGATAATGAAACATCACAAGGAAACGAGAAAACCGAAGACAAATTACAGGAAGATGATATTTTCATTAATGATCTCTATCCAGAGATAAATGTCATAGATTCTACCAAGTTCGATCCAAAGCAATTTGCGAAAGTTAAAATTCCGAATGTAGATTTACTAGAGGAACCTTTACCTACGTTTGAGGACTATGACATGGTCGCTGAACAAAAGAAAGATAAAGAAATTTTAGAAATTAAAACTCATTTGGAACAGAATACGGGAACTAAAACCATACAAAATAACTACATTTGTTTAGACGATATTTTGTATTATTTGTCAAGTGCCGACTCCGAGCCGACATTGAGACTTTATATACCAGAACAGTTACGAAAATACGTCCTATTACAATACCATGATTCAAACGGTCATATCGGGGTAGACAAATGTTTCTATACCATCAAACCCATGTATTTCTGGCCAAATTTATTCAAGGACATAAATGAGCATATACACGGATGCGTTCCATGCCAAGCTCGAAATTTAAGACCAATCAAGGCTCCATTGCAAACAACTAGTTTAAGTGCTTATCCGTTTGCACGAATGGCGCTGGACGTATCGGGGCCATACCCAGAAACACTATCGGGAAATAAATACTTGGTTACATTTATTTGTATGTATTCGGGTTATGTAGAATGTTTCCCGTCGCATGACAAATCCGCACAAACAATAGCCCATTTTCTCGTGGAACAAATAATTCCGAGGTACGGTTGTTGCCTAGAATTAGTCCATGATAATGGAATGGAAAATGTCGCAAAACAAGTTCAAGATATTCTCCAATATTATAAGATTCATAGTGTCAGAACATCATTTTATAACCCGAAAGCAAACGGGTTAGTTGAAAAATCGCATAGTTCATTACTCTCAGTTATAGGAAAGCTCATGAATGAAAATGAATCGTGGGAATTATTGATTCCGGCTGCCCTTCAGTCTGTTAGATTTTCGGTAAATTTGTCAACGCAAATGTCGCCTCATTTTCTCGTATATCACGTTGATCCCGTATTCCCTATAGACAAAATTCTTCAACCGAGACGAAAGTACCAAGGTGAAAACAAACTGGAACAATTATTGCAACTACAACATCAAGCTTTTACAATTGTGCATCGAAATTTACAAAAAGCAAGAGCGAGACAAAAAGGTATGCAGATAAAAATGCCGTTTCGGAAGAATTGCAAGTAGGCTCGCCAGTCTATTATCGAAATTTTAGACGGACTTCTAAATTTTCACCGCGATTTCTTCCCTATTATAGAATTATAGAACAAAAAGGGCCTGTTTCTTTCGTAATTCGAAATCAATTAGACGGGACTGTAACAAAGGCCACGGCAGATCAGTTAAGGTTAGCTCATTTGGATTGGGGCGAACTTAAGCAAGCAAAATTATATAATCCAACGGGGCGTCCGATCCGAAAAACGCAGTTGGCGATGCCAGAGGAAAGTGAATTTTCTAGCTCGGAATCTGAATCAGAATCAAGGGGTAACGATACCTACGATATAGCGCGGAACAGACAAAATAACCAATATCGACTCGAGAGGCAATCATCTACGGATTCAGAAAATATACCGTTATTTGAGTTGAAAGAACGACTACGCATGAACTCTAATAGGGAGGCGGAGCTAAGGAATTCCGATAGTCAGGGTTCTGATTATGAAGACGCCCAACATTATGATAATGACAGTACCGCTTACGAAACTTCGATCGAGAGCATGTCACCGGAAAATGTACCGGAGCAAGACTTTATTGATAATTCGCAAATGGAAATCGACAATGTAGCTAATCGTAAGAAGAAATTAAGAAAGAAAAGAAAAAAATCGTCAAATTTGTCGGATACGAAAACAATATTCTTTGAAAAGGTTATGGATAAAATAGCTGAACGATTTTATTCGGAAGTATTGAAATAGTAAAGTACTCATAAGGCTTCAATAATAATTATGGATGTGTAAATAACTATGTTAGGGCAGTCAATATTAAAGAGGTATTTTGTTAACGCGTTTTAACGTCAAGGACGGAAATCATTAGATACCAGGTACAAGATCACGGGGTTAATTAATAACATCTCATAGGAGACAAATATCGCCGGGTTAGAAAATGGCCGAAGTTAGTTAAAGATAATAGAGGAAAGATTTTGGCAATAGAGAGCCAGGAAAAAAATTCAGATTTTGGCAATAGAGAGCCAGGAAAAAAATTCTTTCAATTATGTTTATTCCCCATAAATCACTCGCATCGGTAATCAAATGCGCTTCCAAAAATTCGATGAATAACAACAAGTTTGCCAAATTACTTTTCGGTCAAGCCAAGTAATCAAACAACGAGGATACTTTAATCTGTAACGGACAATGAATTTTCGGGGCGATCAAACAAATGAATAAATGCATCATGAGAACTCATCATGATTGAACCCTTCTCCAAATAATTTTGTCCCCGAAATACAACACTGGAAATTGAAATACAAAAGAGGGCTGGTTCTTGACTTAAACGATGTTCAAAAGTTAACAAAGTACTAGTATGAAGTCGGGATATACTCAAACGTATAGATGTCATAGAAATGACTCGTCTATAGGCAAGGACATTATGCCTAGTCCCGACTAAGAATAAAATTGGCTGTTGCCTCAACAGCAGAGTAGTGTAGTGACTATAGAAAACGTTGAATTATTAATGTTATCATGGGTGTTATATAGTATTCGTTTATAGAGTTGTTTCATAAAGTTTATGATACTTGGACTCTATTGGGCTAACCCAGACAACACGATTTCAACACGATAGTTAGCTGATATGTTTTAATAGTTAATTATATGTACTTGTATACATGTATGTTATTTCTGAAGGGATCTCGCAAAGGGGATTTAAGGTTGCTTTCTTACCTAAGATATATATTTAACAATGATATATCTCAAAAGACAGGGGCGTATGTAACATAATCCATGATTCGAGCCTATGGTGGAAGCTCAATAATTTCTTTCATGAAGAAATTAGTAGAGTGGCCACGGTCCGAATCCATGAAATCAATACTAAATATTATGTTGATGTGTCGAAGATAAACACGCCCATCTGCTGTCCATACTTTCTTGAATTAACATTTTTGTGAGGAAGATGCGAAACAAGATATTTGATTTGTTGACATAATATTTTGGTCCCATATAAATATGGAAGCAAAGGCGCAAGACAGGGGGAAGAGCCGGGAGTTTGAAATGGGATAGATCACGTATATGACTGTTGGAGCTTATGCTCCCAGAGTAGTTTAGAAGAAATAAATATTGTATGATGTAAACAGAAGTTTGGAGTTATTGTTAATTCATCCACTATACGATCACTAAGAAGAAACATTGTAGAACCAGGAGAAAAGGGCGGGATTATATTACATGTCCCCAAAAATATTGAACTAGATCTTTATAGTTAAGCGCAAAAATTTCACCATAAAAGTTGGAGGACAGTTGTACAAAAAAATTGATAAAACTTAATTGTTGAAAATAACCCTTGCGAAGTGAACAAGTAGAACTCTTTATAATTTTGGAATAATTGTAGAACTCATTAAAATAACTACTCTAAACTCCTCTAGAATGATCCCTGCACAGAAAAAAATGAGCAATTTTGCCTGTTCCCACACGATTCCACTTTTTGTTGCCCATAAAGAAAAATGACTTTATAAAACTTTGTTAATAAAAGTACTGATAGGCCAGAAAAATTATGGAAATGGTAAGATACAAATACTAGGAATTTGCAGAATTTGCGGAACAAGCAGAATGAAATATGTACCACCATCGTTTACAGTTCAATAAATGGTTTTAGCAATATTATTAATTTGTTTGTTCAATCAGGGCCAAAGATTATAAAACTTCTTCGTACTCAAGAGACATTTTACTAAAACTTTGACTTCAGATCAAAGATGCATTTCTGCAGAAATGTTATCGTAAATGCGTGAAAATTTAAAACAAGAGGACCTTGATGATCCTATATCGCTCCCCTGAGTTTGGTGGCTCAAGGCTTAAAGATATATACAAAATGTCAAAGGTACATCGAAGTTCCCACATTATAGCGCTAATTTCTAGATTACGGTAAGTTGTGTGTGTATAATGATGGAGATAAAAGTACACGTGACCGGGCTTGAACTTTAACACATACATAATTTGAATTTCAAATTTGGCGCGCAAAGTGGTAGTACGACATCATGACTACAAATAGGTTATTGTATTATGATCTCTGCTTGGTGGAAGCCGGTACATCTAAAAATGACTTTGTTGGGTAATGGGTGCTAATAGCCTGCACGACTGAACAAAATGCTTCGATCATCGATTAATGAAGTTAATGACATCCTCCTTTCTTCCCCCACGGCCTCTGAGGGAATTGACGACATTTAGTAACAATGTATTCTCCAGCTCGACATATTGCCCCATGTCAGACCGCACAGTCTCGCAAAGTCCGACATTAGCGATTCTTCGTGCTATAAATTACTATACTATTTTCAACACTTCTTGTGTTGAAAAAAATTGACGATATCTAGACTGACTTGAGAAAGTATCGTTCAGGCACAAATCGACTGATAAATATCGATGCTAGCCAGTCCTCACATTCCAGCAAAGGTTTCGATTGAGGATTGAAGCGCTCACACACACTCACACGAAAAATAGACGTTTTCAACATTTTTTTTCGAAGTGAATTGACGGCATTTTGAGGAGACCAACAATGCGTCATAAAGGCGCGAGTCGACAAAACAATATAGACCCGATCCAGCCCGCACACTCCAGCAAAGGCTCTAATCATCGGCACTCGTTGATTTCGTTTAGTTTTTTTCCATCAGAATTGAGCTATATGACCGGATTAGCTACCGCTTCCCCTCAAGCAAAAGTGTTTATCGTACGATCAGCGTAAATTCGAGTGACCCTGGGTAGATAGATATTTCGAATATTCTATTTTTTAGCAGTGAACGTAAATGAGATTGTCAAACAGGCGCGTCAATAATCAATCTAGTATATCAGATTTAAAAGGTCTAATGACAATTTTATAAGCTATGATCAAAATTTGCGGAGGAATGATGGAAGTTGAAATCGTAGCCTGAAACCTAAATAAGAGAAAATTGCAAAAGGATCCTAAGAGTCGGCTGCCTGAACGATATCGAGTTGAATCAGCCCGCACGGCCCACCATAGGCTTCTCTTTTGTCTATTATTTATCTTTATCGTACTAAAAAGGATAATTTCAACGGTATTTGAACTACATATCCGAACGCAGCAAGATCGGCACTTTTTTACCGTGGTTTTACAAACTACAGAGTCGATTTCTCGAAATGATATCGCTCCAGATCAGCCTCCCCCGGGACCAAGCAAAGACTTCAGTTCGGTTGAACGCGGTATATCATCTACATTTTAAACCCCCTCTTTTCTTCAACAACCTTCATATTTAGTATCACTCATTAATCAATATTATGAACAAAAGACTCTTTATTGTGCGGTTTCATTTATAGTTTCCTTTATTTTCATTTTACGCCCAGGTAAAATTGTCGCTTCTACCGATTTTTTCCTGGCTAAAATTTTGTCGTGTAATGAAGGGTCGAGTCATGTTTATGAGCACATGAAAGAATATTTTCACGAGAATAGCTATTTAACTTGTAAATAGAATAATCAATTATTCATCGCCAATTTCAATTTGTGAAGAATTCAATTTTGATGTTATTTATTCAATGTATATTCACATGAAAACAGCTAATAAACTCGAACAGAATGGAGCGCAGCTGATAGATCCACGAATTTTCAACATGCATGTTGACTAACTTTCGAGAAAACATCGTTTTAGAATCGGTTTAAATTTGAAAGTGAATAAGGAAATTTGAAGAGGGAGTAAGTGTATATATATTTAAAAAATTGATAAAGAAAATTGGGAAACGATGAAAGTCATGTAAATTTTAAAATACTATAAAGATAATTTTTCAAGTGACACGTTTAACGTATTCTTATATAGTTTTTTTTCTTTACAATACTCCGTCCAAAACTACATTGTGGCTCCTGACATGTCACAACGACAAAGTGTTCCTGCACCTTTCCAGTTACTGCGGTAAAGACCACCTTATTCTAACGTAAGCCTTTTGTATTGGAATCAGGATCGTAATGTGTCCGGATTGTTTTTGAAAGTTCTGTCAACCAGTCATTTTCTTGATTGAAAATAGGTATATAAACACAATACACCTACCCAATAAGACATCTGTCTTAATGCCTGATATATTAGGCCGCGCCTTTACCAGCGCCGAGTTTACTACCTTGTTTGGTTTACGGTAACTATCCTGACTTGTCTTACACAGATTCGAACCCCGATTGCTCTAACAGTGACATGAGTATGTCTTAAAACAACGCATTTCAGCAGGAGTAGAGTTTGTTTGTTTATGACATTACGTCCCATCCAACAACTCAGAATGATTTTGGAAATGAGGGATTGAACTATGGAACCCCGATATTTGAGTGTAGCGCGTTATCACTAGGCCATATGCACACCTCATCTTCGGTCGATAGCGGATAAAAAGTCTAAGATCGCCTTGTGAAACCTGAGCGTCTTTTAGTTAATACCAATAAGCTATTTGAAAACTTTGTGTTTTTTTTAGAAATTCCAACCGAATCGTTTTTCTCGTGACTCCTTTGATTCCACGGTTTCGAGTCAATAATCGACATTATTTCCTACCACTTACGCGCTGGAACAGAACTTTATGTGTGTTATAGATCTATTAACAGTGTGAATTTCAGATGGACCAATACAAAAATCTTAAGGTAAACGCTTGATTGTATATTGTTTAGCAGAGCTTTTTTGCATTAGATTTGTTTTGTTTGAATGGGGGTCTACGCCGCTTTCAACAATCTTTCAGTTATATCGCGGCGGCTGGAGTACCTAACAATGGAATCCTGGTATTTCCAACACCAGTACTACCATTAAATCCTTTCCTAGCCTCCAGCTGCTATCCCACATAGGCCTACGATTATCGATCCATTGGTGAAAGACAAATAGTCGGAAAGGTTGAGTGCCGCCGTCGGGGATCGAACCTGGTTTTTTGCATTAGAACTGGAATGGATTATGTAAAATTGTACAGTTTTCATTATGCACCTTGTTAGAAGCCATTTATTTACTCTGCTGAAGAGAGAGCACTGCTAATGAAAACAGGTTCGTAATCTTTGTCAACGTCTCGAATAGATATTCAGAATCTTGAAACATGTATAGTGTAAGGGTTGAACTTTGAACCATAAGCTCGTTGCCTCGAAATTTATGGTTTTAAGATCACTTTCCTTATCTGGAGCTTGAACTCAAATTAAAGACAAGAGTGTTCTATATGTTGATGCCAAAAAATTGAAATTGATAAAAGTAGGGCTCATTACTTATTTTCAATAGACCAGTTCCACCCTTTTTTTTATTTTAGACTTGTCCAATTTGAAAGAAGTTGTAGACGACAGTGAAAATTGGATGCAATTTGAAAGGAAACCATCCTAGGAGGTAGTAAATATTGCGGGAAAAGATAGAGACTGGTGAATTTCGATAATATTCAAACAATCTGAAGTAAATATCCAATATTCTCTCTAGGCCTGTCAACATTACTTGTACCGTTGCTAGACCGTGGCTAAAAAGTCTATGCCGAAAAACAATGTTGACTTGCCACCTTTTTATCATTTGCAAGTGAATAGATGGAGTGAAAGTCGAATAAAAAATTAGACAAAAAAGACAAAGATTTCGTCTATTTCGTATAACATCGGTCTTCCGGTGTTATGCTCGGTATCGTATAGTATGATTTTGTGTTTTAGAGGGTAATGCTTGGATTCTCTAACACATTCCTGATAAAAAAAGAAGAAAAAAAAAACCACACACACACACACACACACACACACACACACACACACACACACACACACACACACACACACACACACACACACACAAAAAAACAAACTTGGAAGCAAAACCATTGCTTGAAATAAAAATGGTAAACGCGAACATTAAAGAATAAAAGTACCATGAAGACCTAAAAACGACAAGTATCGACCATGGCTTTTGAGCACGTCATTTTAGCCCATTCCTTTTTGACGACCCTCAAGGAAACAATTGGGAAAGCATAATGTAAAATGAAAAAGTTGCTTGCAACAAGCAATTTCTTTATTGTCCACTTTGTTTTCCAAAGGATTTGTTTCTAGCGGGGCGTCGAAAAGCGTCATAGTGTGGGAATGAGTCAAATCGAAACAAAAAATATCGATTGGAACTCCCCTTTTCAGTATTAATGTTCTGTCTTTTCTTCTTTTAAGTTACAGTTTTAATTCGTGAGACTTGATTTCTTGAATTTTAACAGAAGAAGTCTCCTTCAGCCTATCCGATAAAATACCGAAGCAACGAAGCCCATTGGGTTACTGGGATAATGAAATGGAAAGTTCAGATAGAGTATAAACAACGTTAGTTTAGAAATCGAAGGAAATCAAAAGGTATTGTTTACAGAGCGCCCGGATGATTTCTAAAGCGATCCAATAATCAATTGGCGTTTATATGCTTAGATTCATGAAATGGGATTACCAGGAATTGCAATCTTATATTTCGAAAAAGTTCCGCGACTTAACCCTTTCCTGTTTTGCGAAATTTTAGACTTGTCCAAATTCAAAGGTTTTGCAGACGAAAATCTAAAATGGATTTAACTTGAAAAATAACCATTCAGTAGGGTTTAAAACATTGTAGAAATAGAAGATATTGCTTGTTACAAGCAGTTTCTTCTTCTACAGTGTTTTCTCAATCATAAAATCACAGGGACGTAAAATGCAGGGGTTAAACAGAAAAGGAATAACCATTGTTTCATGCTGAATTACTTTTCAGATATACAGTACAACCAAAGGGCTAAAAGCTCTGCCAGTAGTACTTATGGGTCAATATTTATTTTGAAGATATTTTTTCATAAACAACTATGATCAAAAACGAGTAACAGATGCTATAGACCAAGATCAGACTGCATATTTGTGCAGGCTGATCTTTGCCTTTACCTCATGATAAAATAGGAATATTCCGGGTTCAGCATGACGAGGGTTAAAGAATAACAAATAATTATTATTTTGTATTTCGCGATTTGTATTTCATATTTTCCTGAAGATTTACAGTGATACAAATCTATCTTTATTCTCTGATATACCATTATTTGTCATCGCTATGCACACTCATTGTAAAGTGGTTTGTGTTTGCAGATTCATTCAACTGTCCACATCCCGTAATAAGAAATTCTATGTAAGGTGTAGCATGGCTTATTAAACTATTACCACTTATTTCGTATTTTAAGCGCTGAATTCCCGCAATAAGAAATTCTATGTAAGGTGTAGCATGGCTTATAAACATATTACCATATATTTCGTATTTTAAGCGCTGAATTCCCGTAATAAGAAATTCTATGTAAGGTGTAGCATGGCTTTTTAAACTATTACCACATATTTCGTATTTTAAGCTCTGAATTCCCGTGATAAGAAATTCTATGTAAGGTGTAGTATGGGTTTTTAACATATTACCTCATACTTCGTATTTTAAGCGCTGAATTTCCGTAATAAGAAATTCTATGTAAGGTGTAGCATGGCTTATTAAACTATTACCACATATTTCGTATTTTAAGCGCTGAATTCCCGTGATAAGAAATTCTATGTAAGGTGTAGCATGGCTTATTAAACTATTACCTTATATTAGATTTTATCCTATCACTAGAAGTTCGGCGTTTTAATGCTTCCAAATTTTGTCTTTCATTTTCGTTTCCGTGATTTCTTTCTAATTTTATCCACTGATTTACTGTAACAAGATACTCATATGCTATGAATATTAATGCGAACCAGTAAGATAATTATCTTAACCTCTTGATAGGAAATTACAACATTTTATAGAAATGAGAAGTCCGAAAGCAAGGACTGTACAACGATACTTCTATTCTTTTTACTATTTACTGTCACTCGACCTATTTGACTTTTTTCTTAAAGCCTATTCACGTGAAGTAATATATTGCGCTTAAACTTAAACAGCCAAGCTTTCCTTTAAGAAGCATGAGAGCATGAAACGTTTTGGCCCAGTAAGATAGTTATATTCACCTCTTGATAGGAAAGTAACACATTTTATAGAACTGAGAAGTCCGAACGACGGGGCTGTTGAACGAGGCTTCTTCTTTTCTTTTTTTATTGTTTACTGTCACTTGACCTATAGGACATTTTTTCTTATAATCTAAACATGCGGTGCAATATATTGTGCTTAAACTAATACATGTAAGCTTTAATTTAAGACGCTTGGTGGCATAAATGTTTTTTTGTTGTTGTTTTTTTTTAATCCTTGGCAATATTGCATTTCAAAATAATTATGATATATTTGCAATGTACTTCTTTCAATCGCCATAAAATGTTTTCCAAGCAATGTAATACCTGCAAGGAAATGGTTGTCTTGGTTGCTAGAATTCAAATGATGTAGTCGATGATTTAATGTGTTATACAGGATTTCTAAATGATACTTTCGTTGGAAAAAATACGTACGAGATAGAGGCAGGATCGCTTGGACAGGAGAAGTAGAATGAAATTCTACTCGTTTTTCGTCATTGCACGATTAAAACCTCGTACCTACAAATTTATCAAAGTTGTTGTTACGAAAATTTGCTCGCATAACGACGATTTAATATCTTTCAGGACTGCCTGGACTTCAAATCCCTGGTTGATTTGCGATGCTAAGAAATGGGACAACGACAGAAGGGCTATATCGTGCGATGCTGTGTTAGACTAAGAACATCTATTATCGAGACATTCGGACAAACCCAGGTGTACGAGGGTATTGGAGCTGTAGGCGTGTTTATCGGGGTAGGACTGTTGTGTATAGGAATCGTCTTTACAGTGGTGAATGTGAAGGTCATTAACAAAGAAGAAGACTCTTCATTAGCTCATATTGGACCGATCCTACTCGCCACAGCTTTTCTCTGTATTGCAATTGGATACCTGCTTACAAACGCTGGTAACCTATCTAGAATATGGAGCTACGTGAAAAAACGAAAACAATTCCCATATATAGATTATGAGCATTATTACGAACGTGACGTCAAGCGCAACTTGTTTTCTATAGTCTGTTTCAAACTAATGAAAACTTGCTTTCGAATCCGTGAAGGTAGACAATCCGCTGATTCTGCTGAATTTTCAGGTAGCGACAGTGGTCGTCGACCGTCTGTGGTGGACTCAGAACTTTCGAACTCTCGAATAGTCTGTGAGACGGAGCCAAAAGATTACCAAGCCTGCAGGCGACGAAAGTCCAGTGTCGATATGAAGCAGATTGCACGACGGTCCCATTCAATGCCGCTGATCATGCCTCCAGCACGCCACTGTAAGGTATCACCGGATAAATCTGGCTCACTGAGTGACAGTTCAAGTGATATACAACAAGATGGCTCCTTCGAACTAGATTGTGTTGTTTAAAATCGTTCGACACTATCTTGCAACCGCTGACCATCCCCACTGACTCAAACAGGAAGTTACACGTCGACAGTAAACGGCTTTATTTTGTAAGATTTGTGGTCAGTACCATGTAACAGAAAAAGCAAAAAGATAGGTTGGCGACCTAAACGTCGTAGCTGCAGCTTGAATAAGCTGCAGCTACGACGTTTAGCTCGCCAAAACAACAAAAACTACTTCACATAAATGTCGACAAATGAATAATGTGAATAGTCGATTTCTTTTTTGGCTGTTAGCCAGGATTCGTCCAGTGAATGAAATGCTGTATTTATTAATGCTGTTGATGAACTCACAGTAATAAATTCTATTCTTAAAATGTTTAAGGTATATTTCGATATATTCGCATTTACTTAAACATTACATTGCTACCTAGTCTTTTTTATTGTAGACAAAATTCTTCCCAAATCGAAATATGTTTAAGAAAATATGCATCACCTCCGAATTCGGCAGACCTTCATTTTCCACATCCAAAATTAATAAAACAAAATTTCACGGACTATGTCAGCGGATTTAGAATATATAAGTCGAGGAAAAGATAAAATCGCTAAATAAGCAAATGCTGCTGTCAAAAAGTTTAATTTCTCGATTTCATCAGACACATTTAATGTGGTCCTTCTAAGGATAATATTCTGCAATTTACACAACCAATATATATATAATTCAGACATCTGGTATGAAAACACCATTACTTTTACCTTCGTTATCTTTCATGTTAATAACGACTGTATCGTTAGCTTACCTGAGCAAAATGTGCTTAATGGGGATCGTAATCTGTCTTGCGTCATCTGTTATGTGTGCGCTGTCCATAAATCCTACGTCTATTTGGTCGCTTTTATCACCTTTCATAAAACTTCCTTCATCGAGCTTTGCACTTACGGTCCTTATGTGACCACTTCAAAAATGTTTTGAATGGCATGAATATTGGCTGGTTAGGGGTATACAGACGTTTCGACCACTGACAAAATTTGAAGCAAACTTTTAAAAAATGTTCCCTGGCTAACCCTTGTCCAAGTTCGTAAAAATTTCATTCGGCTATTATCATAATCGCCTTACCGTGGAGGGCCTTTTTTGCCTTAGAATCTTTAAATGTTGTCTACTCATAAACCACAAGCCAAATTTTGAAATGTCTACAGAAAGCGCAAACAAATTTTGATAGGCGTTTGAATATCGGCATAATAGAATGGTGCCTACCATTCTACTTTGAAATATTTAAACGACACCTTCTGCTAAACTTCGGAACAAATTTAGACTAAACACTTCTGGAAAATAAATCTTCTTTGAAAGTAACTCTCCTAAAAATTGCTTGCAAATTTTGATTAAGTTAATGTTGGCGGCGGTTGGGGTCAAATTCATTTTTGGTTATCTAAACATATCCACCCTTTAAATTACTGGGCTATTTAGCAGAACTATCAAAATTTAGTAGTAATAGTCTTGTATTGACTCTCTAAAACTCGTTCAAGATATTTCATTGGATCATAAGCATGGACATTGTTAGGACGGGGTTATTATTGGTTTTGAATTCTTTATATATCTGTCTCGTGAAATCAATTGTAAGAACTCATTTATCGGAGCCAGCGATCCACCAAATGATAATGTGTATCTAATTTGACAGTTTCCTTGGAGACCCTTCTAAACGTGTTTGTTAAATTTTTATTAATAGGCTATAAATATGGGCCAGATAGGGCTTTTTATATTCTGAAAGTTTTGAACGTCTACTCCTCTGGTTTCTATATTTCTTTGGCGTTTTATCGGTGGTATGGATTTTTTTTAATTTTAAATTCTAGTTTTCCTTTTTTAAAACATAACTTATTTGGACCAAACTTGGAAATAGTGTTCCATGGTTTCCATTTGATTTTTTGTAAATAAGTATTCGCATGTCAGGCTTGGGAATTTACACGTTGTAATCCTATTAAGACATCGTCTTTCCGAACGAAACCACATAACCATGTTTAATTAAAGTTTTGCTGGTTTGTATTCAGGCCATGTAACCTGCTAAATACTAAAAAACAATATAATTTCTTATTGTTTTCTTCCTGACTCTTATTTAATGTGCATTGCTAGTAAAGTATAAAGGATGTAGATTGGTTGTCCCCATGTTCATTCATTCTCGTCCTCGGGTTTATGCGAGTCCATCAAAATCTGCTCCTGTCATCATCACTGATATAATTGACCAATCGCCGGCCCCGCCCATTTGCCCTTATGGCCCCGTCTATAAGACTCCTACAGGAAGTTTAACTTCGATTTTAAATGGCGTTATTTTGAAAGATTTGTGGCAAGTAGCATGTATAAAGAAAATAGAATGGTTGGTTGGCGACCTAAATGTCGTAACTACAGCTTTAATAAGCTATAGTTACGATGTTTAACCGCCATACCAACAAAAAAGCTTAACAAAAATGGCGGCTAATGTCGGATTTCAAAATCTAACTTCTGACCTGAATGAATAATTTCATTGGTCGACTGAGTATTTAATTGACAGCCACGACTGGTTAATTGTTACCCAACAGGCAACCAGAGAGTTCCTGGGAAGTACAAATCTCTCGACCAATGTTGTACTACTCAGGCAGACTACAGTCAAAACGGTCTTTAACCCTTTCCCGTCCAATCCCTGGTTTTTACGTCCCTATGATTTTATGATTGAGAAAACACTGTAGAAAAAGAAGAAATTGCTTGTAACAAGCAATTTCTTCATTTTCCACAATATTTTCTACCCTAATAAATGGTCATTTTTCAAATTAGATTCTTTTTAATTTTTCATCCGCAAAACCTTCAAATTTGGACCAGTCTAAAATTTTGAAAAACAGGAAAGGGTTAACGATTTTCAGAATCTAGAATGCCATTCTACCTTTCGAAATTATCAAATTCGGAAGCGTGAACTCTGGTTGACCTCTGCTTTATCCAATTTCATTTAAAAGTATTTGTTTTAACCAATTAACCAATTACCAGACGGTAAAATTTTAGACTGGTCCAAATTAAAAGGTATAATTTAAAGTTAATGATATTTAAGGTTGTTTCAACTTTCTGGTTGGAAACCATTCCGTAAAATGAAGAAATTGTTTGTTACAAGCAGTTTCTTCATTTTCCACAATGTTTTCATCAATGATTTTTTTTTCTCGAGGGGCGTCAAAAGCGTCATAGTGTGGGAACGGGTAAAGGAACATCTGGAAGGTCCCCTTTTGCTTGACAGCTTGCAATTGATAAGAAATAAACTTCTACTGTTGAATAATTTATTAATTTTTTAAACTTGTCTAGAAGTTTCTAGGCAATAACACAGACGTCGAATGTATACAAAACAATTTACAAAGACCTTATCGGCAAACACAAATAAGCAATCTTTCAATTAGAACTCAGCTCTGGAGTTATGGTCTTTAAACTTTTAGACAAGCCCGAATTGAAAGGATTTGCAGACAACTATTTAAAGGTTATGAAATTGCAGATTTTTTCAATTTTCTGGGTAGACAAACAATTTCTTCGTTTTAAACTATATGTTTTCCCAATCATTTTTTGTGAGGCGTCAAAAAGCGTCATTGTGTTGGAATTGGTTAAAAGTGGAATGTCTTAGTCGAACGGAAGCTAATGACGCGAATTGAAAGTCGCGTTGGAAGATGCATTTGAATCGACGGGAAGCCATACCTATGTACTTGTACATGAATGAAATAAAGTGCATAGTGACATTTTAACAGCCTACCTAAGACAAATATGTACAATCTGGTACATGTTGATCATTCCAGTCGGTCTTTCATTGATTATTTCATAATTGACTAATCACGGTTGGCATATCACCCAATGTGTTTATTCCGGGCATACATACCCCCTCGATATGATTAGAACATGGAAATTAAGGACACGTTATAAATTGATTGATTGAATGGGGTTTAATGCCGATTTTAACAGTATTTCAGTCTAATCGCGGAGGCTGGAGCACCTAACAATGGAATCCTGGTATTTCTCACACCAGTACTACCACTACATCCTTTCCTAGCCCCCAGCTGCTATCCCACTTAGGTTTACGATTATCCACTCATTGGTGAGATACAAATGTCGGAAAGAATATGTGCCGCCGCCGGGGATCGAACCTATGACACCCTATGATTGAATACTAGGAGTCTGAGGCGCTCCCGACTGCGCTATGACGGCGGCGACACAGTTATAAAAGAGCCTTTGATGCTTGAACGAGGAAACAGTATAAACAAAAGGGGATGATTAAATGTTCTCACCATCATAATATCGTGTTATCGCAATAGACCTCTTGTCCAAACCTCAAACTCTTGTGTTCTCGACGCCGTATTCTCATACAAGGAGAATTGGTGGTTAAAATTAGCACAAAAACACAACTTTCAAACATTTTGTGACGCCATCTACTTATACAAAGAATAAAATGTGCATCAAATACTTAACCCTTTCCTGTTCAATCCCTGGTTTTTACCTTCCTTTTCTTTTATACTTGAGAAAAAATTGTTGAAAAAGAAGAAATTGCTTGTAACAAGCAATTTCTTCTTTTCCACATTATTTTCTACCATATTGAAGGATTATTTTTCATATAGAATGAACTTTAAATTGTCATCTGCAAAACCTTTGAATTTGGACAGGTTTAAAATTTTGTGAAACAGGAAAGGGTTAATATAGTTTTTCGCAGACAAGTAAATAATCTTACAGTGTTTAACATTTTTATTGACGAGTCGTTAAAAACTAAAATTAAATCGTTGTTCGGTGTTCTAAACGCTGTAAGCACAGTTTAAATAAGTTGTAGTTACGACGTTAAATCTACACCAAAAAAGAAATACTAGATATCTTGTCCGAGGTGAACATTAATTTCCGGTCCACAGGATTGATTTAAATGATCGATAGAGCTTTTGCTTAACATAGACGATCTGTAAATTGATAATTCAACGATAATTCCTTTCACCGACATCAGGATCAGAGCTTAAAAGGATTGACAAATTATCACACAACAATGTTTCAGACTGGTCCAAAATGAAAGAAGCCTCAGGCGACAACTCAAAGTTGTTGAAAGTTTAAAAAAAATGTCGTTTTGGGGGAAGAAAACATTGTTGAAATTGAAGAAATAGCTTGTGATAAGCAATTTCTTCATTTCCCATAGATGGGCGAAAAAAAGGAAGGATTGGGTAGGAATGGGTTAAAAAGACACAAACACAACACTGGAAATCCTTCTGGTGAGGCCTGTCAAAATTGAATCCTGCTTAGACTGTCTAGAGACGAAGTTTGTTGCTTTTGTAAGATTGTGAACGTATGATAGCCATTCTATGACACCATACTTTTATTTATGAAAAAACAACTGTAATCGCCCTCTGAACGCCATTATTATGTGTACTTCACTTTCAGATATCAAGAAAATGACCCTTCAGCCAATAAGGGACCTTCTGTTTAGACTCTTGTCATTCTGAACCGACATTTCGAAGCTTTCCGCTTTATGTATA
The DNA here is from genome assembly GCA_946902895.1 of Fragum fragum. Lineage (NCBI taxonomy): Eukaryota > Metazoa > Mollusca > Bivalvia > Cardiida > Cardiidae > Fragum > Fragum fragum. The sequence goes on along the minus strand of OX336365.1, from coordinate 65,391,466 downwards.
TTTTATGAACCTTCTTTCGTTTTTGAAAAAGCATATTTCTTTATTGACCTTGGCTATGACCGATCTCTTTTTACAAATATTTGATTCACGGGGTTCTCGCGAAGTACCTTTCTACAATTATTTGCCTTATTAACCTTTCCTGTGACGGGTCAAAACTATTCGCTTAAGAAAGTCGAAAGATGGAAAGGGTTGATTTTCGTACATTGGTATAATTTCCATCCATCCGTATACCCGTCCGTCCGGCGGTCCATCCGTACATCAACATCATTTTAACACATCTCCTTCTACATTTATCAACGAATTTGAAGGGCATTTTCACAGATTTCACAGAATGCTCCTAGTCACCTGACCTTGCGCATATTGTCGCGGTTTAGCCATATGAAGCTGCTAAAGATGTAAATGGGCGTAATGCAAATTTTCTTGTTAACATGCACACACCTCCTCCATTTCTTGGCAGATTCGCAAAAATGTTCATAGTGTGTTCCTAGTCACCTGACAGCATGCATATTATCAGGTCTTTACCATTCTAGGCTATTTCACAGAAAAGGGGATGTTGTTTTTTTCCTGTTTTGCAAAATTTAAGATCTGTCCAAATTCAAATGTTTTTGCATGAGAAAATTCAAAATGACTTAATTTTGAAAGTAACCATTCGGTAGGATAGAAAACATTGGAGAAAAAAGGAAATTGCTTGTCACAAGCACCTTCTTCTTTTTCTACAATATTTCCCGCATCATGAAATCACAAGGACTTAAAAACGAGGATTAACCAGAAAAGGGTTAATGTGTCGGCGTATATTGAGGCTATTTCATTAAGAAACTCGCTAAGGTTCTGACACTGATCATACTTTTTTCAAACAATAACTTTACCTATCCATTCATTTATTTATAATACATGTATACTTTTTATCAATTTAGATCATTCTAAAATGTTGTTATCTGGTTATGGTATTGTCACATTATTGCAGTGTTCACTGAATGGGAGGCTCTAAAACTTAACACCTTATAACAGTTACCTCCCCTACCTACCGCAGTTTTGTTTATCGGTATCCGATGACAACGCACAATCGGTGCTCTATATGGCCTGTTCTATTAAGTGCGTGTGACGTCCCGACTTCTATAGATAAATACTCAATAATGGAAATACATGTGTTCAGAACGCTAGACCCTGTGATAGAATAAAACATTGTTACTTGTGAACATGGTATTAATAGATATTGATCGGAAAGATCGATATTGGTGATTATAATCACTTAAAGAGAAACTGTAACACCTCAATAGAGAAATGAACAACTAGGAGATTAAAAATTTAAGATAGGTAATGTGTATCGATTTTACGTTATTTAAATGGATTAAGTTAGAAAGTTAGGGAAAAGTGTTTTTGGTTGATTTTTCGATGTCTTTATAAATATTAGTATCTGACACTGCCATAAAACGGAATTTATTATAATTTTTTTGTCGGAATAATATAGTCATAGAAGGAGATTAGAGGTAATTTGTAGAGTATTTTAATTTGTCTACTCATGACTTTTTAAGCTTTATCCGTTTACCACACAAACCCGACTTTTACGTATCTTTAGAAAAAAAACCTCTTAAAACATTGTGGAAAATGAAGAAATTGCTTGTTACAAGCAATTTCTTCATTATTCACATTATTTTTTACACGATTTTTTTTCAAAATTTCATCAATTGTTTTTTCGACTGTAATTTCTTTCAATGTGGACCAGTCTAAAATTTTGTTTTCTGGTAATTTGTTGAAGTAGGGAATGTGGAGGGTGTCGTGTAAAGGTTTGTTTACATTTGATATAATTTTCTCCTTTCTAGTCTACAAAATATTAGACATTTTAGGTTCAGAGGAGGTGATTTTTATAGAAATTTGTCTATTTCAAGTATTTCATTATTCTCAAAAGTGTTTTTCCTTCTACAAGAGTCGAAGAAATTATTGATATTCCGGTAAATAAGACTAGATCAAAGAGCATTTTATCAAAGAAAGGGGGGTAATTTTGCACATAAAAGGAATATGTGACAGCGCGAAATTTATGAAAAATATCTACGTCGATTGGACAGAGAGAATCTTAAAGGTCGGTTATGCTCAATACCCTATTTGAGAAAAATTGTACAGAGCGACAAACTCTTACTCTCTCTCTATCTTACTCCCCCCCGTCTCTCTCTATCTCTCCCTTTATCTATCCCCCCCTCTATCTCTATCTATCTATCTCTTGCGCGCTCTCTCTCTCTCTATTACATTAACTATCTATCTATCTATCTATCTATCTATCTATCTATCTATCTATCTATCTATCTATCTATCTATCTATCTATCTATCTATCTATCTATCTATCTATCTCTATCTATCTATCTATCTATCTATCTATCTATCTATCTATCTATCTATCTATCTATCTATCTATCTATCTATCTATCTATCTATCTATCTATCTATCTATCTATCTGTCTATCTGTCTATCTATCTATCTATCTATCTATCTATCTATCTATCTATCTATCTATCTATCTATCTATCTATCTATCTATCTATCTATCTATCTATCTATCTACCTATCTATCTATCTATATATCTATCTATCTATCTATCTATCTATCTATCTATCTATCCATCCATCTTTCTATCTATCTATCTATCTATCTATCTATCTATCTATTTATCTAACTCGCTCTGTCTCTCTGTCTCTCTATCTCTCTACCTCCCTCTGTCTCTCTCTCTCTATCTCTCCCTGTCTGTCTTTCTAACTCCCTTTGCGTTTCTCTGTCTCTCTTTGTCTCTCTCTCTCTCTCTGTCCCTCTCTCTCTCTATATATCTATCTATCTATCTATCTATCTATCTATCTATCTATCTATCTATCTATCTATCTATCTATCTATCTATCTATCTATCTATCTATCTATCTTTCTATCCATCTATCAATCTATCTATCTATCTATCTATCTATCTATCTATCTATCTATCTATCTATCTATCTATCTATCTATCTATCTATCTATCTATCTATCTATCTATCTATCTATCTATCTATCTCTATCTATCTATCTATCTATCTATCTATCTATCTATCTATCTTTCTTTCTATCTATCTTTCCTTCTTTATTTCTTTCTTTTTCTTTTTTTTGCTATCTTTCTTTCTTTCTACCTACCTATCTGTCGTATTTCCTGAAAACTTGCGGAAATCGAAAAAGATAAATAAATAAAATTACTTAGAGTGAAGAGATCGATGAGCGTTTTTTCGATTATAAGTATCTTGTATCAAGTTCTCTTATTACTAAGTTAATTAGCACCCCTAGATGTAACTGGCCGGGCGCGTAAAAACTCACCCGTCAAAAAGAAAAATATGGACCTTAATAAGTCCTTTTCTTTTCTTTGTTTCTCTTCAACAGCGCTTCAAACAAGCTATGAGTTAGGAAACGCCAAGGATCGTCTATACATGTACTCCAAGGATCTCACCCAAACTAGGCCTTGACTCTTACTCATTCTAAATATAACCTGTTATTTTACACCTCTCATAGAACAAAGCTTCGCCAAATATTTTTCAATATCAAGAAAATGCTTTTAGAAATCAATTCCTTCATTTTCCACAATAATTACAACCAAGAATGAAAAACATTTGATAAATTATACAAACATGAATTTGTCGTCTTAAATTCTTTTCGATTTCGAAAATTCTAAACTTTTTGTCGTCTGGCAATGGGTTAATATTCAGCACAGACTTATACCAACCTGACAAGTGACAAGAGTAGAATTCGACAACTACGCTTCATTAAGGACTTAAAAATTCTTAACACCTTTTCCTTATAATCCCTGTTTTAACGTCCCTATGATATTACACAGGAGAAAACATTGGGGGAAAAAGACGAAATTGCTTATGACAAGCAATTTCTTCTTTTCCCACAATATTTTCTATCATATACGATTGTTACCTTTTGAATTGTATGTACTTTATAATGCCGACTGCCAGCTATCTGAATTAGGAGAAGTCCAAAAAACAGTGGGGGGTTACGTATATTGTTGACGGCTGGTTAGCATTTCCAATAGCTCTCCATGAACTGAGAAAACAATGCGCCGAGATTCGGCTCCAGCAGATATATGAATTGTGGTCATTGAAAGCGTCCATATTGATGCGTGCCACGCAGCACCTCTTGTTTGCATGGACCGGCTTTAAGATAAGCAATGGCTTCTAAAGAAATCCGACGAGTCAACCCATAACCAAAGGATAAAACAAAACTGGTCAAAACTCAAATGTTTTACCGAAGAAAATACAATAGGAAGATAAATAGATATTGCCGTGTCAAGACGACAGATTTGCCATTTAATGTACTTCAGTTCGTTAGACAGCGGAAGTCATTTGACTGATAGGGTACTAATTATCATCTAGGGCAATGCAGATGTACTAGATATCAACTAGGTCGCATTAAGTTCAGTACGAACGGCAAACTATCCGGTAACGGTTTAGAAACAACAACTGTTTACAATAATTTGCGGGTCGAGTTTTTCGATCAAAGAATACAATGATCTATCAAATTATTCATTTGACCGGAAGTTAACTTTGAACTCCGAAATTGGTCGTCATATATGAGAAGCATTTAGTTGGTTTGGCGACTTAAACGTCATAACTACAGCTTATGAAAGCTGTAGTTACGACATTTATGCCGCCATCCAACCATTTTACTTTTTGTTGAATATAACTGACATAGATATTGAACAATTTTGTCGTTTAATATCGAAATTGAACTGCGGAATGGCGATTCGTCAATTTGGTGCATTTTATAATCTGTACATCACGACTATACACATGGATTCGTACATTGTTCATATTAAGGTTTATTTCTTTCTCCACAGTTGGGTTATATGGAAACGAGGTCTCTATTTTGGGTCTCAACCACATGACTTTGGAATGTTTGGGATCGAACCAGGGACCCCCTGACACTGGAGTCTGGCGCGTTACTACTAGACCAAAACCCCCATCCTCGGATACCCCGGGGTCTCCTTATTTGCTACGCTACATCGTCGATGTAGCGTAGCAAATAAGGAAACCCTTGGGTATCCGAGGATGAAAAACCCGCTAGTTTCGATGTAGGCATACGAGAAAGGCAGCTCTTCTTAAAATTTGTTTTATATCTAAAGTTGGTAATATCGCGACCAATAGAATTATTTGAGAAAAAAATTATTGCGGTGTGAGATTATTTTCGACATTTATATATTGTGATAATTGACGCTAAACGGCAGCGATCAAAGAAATAATCGACCGATTAATAATTTCATTTTGTCTGAAAGTGAACTTTGAATTCAGACGCTGGCTGACAGTTTTGTGAAGGATTTTTGTTAGTTTGGCGACTGAAACGTCTTAACGACAGCTTTTTCAAGCTACAATTACAATGATTAGGTCGCCAAACAATAATATTACATTTTTCGTTCATGCAAATAAACATAAAAATACAAAATAATACCGTTTAATATCGAACTTCCTGTTGGAGCTCGGTGGGCGTTTCCAGCCATCTGACAATTACACCTGTTATCAAACGTTCAATATTTAACTCGGGTGAAAAGAAATTTGAGTTTGCTCTTATATAAGTTCGTTATATAGTGCGGCCTTTTTTGTTAATCATGCTGAATTTTGGATTAATTTTGTTAAGCATCTCTTCCCCAAACAAGACATGGGTATACAAATTTACGCCTTTTGACTTCGTGAAAAACTATATTGATTTTTTCCACACCTTTACCGTAAATACCTTCAGTCATGCAATCCATTCTGGCCACATTCTAGAACATATACCAACCTTTACACACGAAATATCTCTGTAAGATACACGTTTTAACCCAATACCATACGGCAAAATTTGAGACTGCATGGTCCCAATTGAAAGGAAGAGCATATGACAATTTAAAGTTTATGAAGTTCTAGATTTTTTTCAACTTTCGCGTTAGAAAACATAGTGTAAAATGAAGAAATTGCTTACAAGCAATTTCTTCATTTTACACAATGTTTTCTCAATTTTTTTCTTGAGAGGCGTCCAAAAGCTTCATTGTGTGGGAATTGGTTTAGAAGTGAATCGTCGAATATACTTTATAAAGGTTCCACGGATTTCTTTTGCAAAAGTAATCATTTTGCATCCATTTCAACTTAGCATTAAGTTTTAAAATGTCACCTCTCAAACCACTAGGCAAATGTTGATATAAATTTACTACATTGCACTAGCCACAGAAGTCTAAGTAGTGAAAGTTATCTATTTATTTAATTTTGCCTAAAATTGAAACTGCATCAGCTATAAATTTCATCTGTACCTTCTTCATATATAGACCAGTCTAAAATGGTGTAGTTTGGTAATGGGTTATAGATCTTGGATTGATTAGGAATTGCTTTTTATCCGAGATTTCAACCTCTTTTAATTTATCACAACTTTTAACACAGAAAAAAAAATGAGAAAAAAGAAAAAAAAAAGTAAGGTGAATAATGTTAGAAATTAAGCATCTCATCAATTAACCTCTCAGTGCAAAACACCGCATACACAGTTCTGACATTTTTGCACAAAGCCATCAAAGAGGATGTAGAGATCTGCACATGTATTTGTACTTCGATTGAATTATTGATTGAGCGAATGTTTGTTTGATTGCTTACTTTTGCTTATTTGAATCTACCATTGACGGAATGGATATTGGCCTATCCGAGGTCCAGACCCATAACCAAGGATTGAGAACACACCGCGTAGATAAAACCTGTATGTAAATAACGACCATGAAGTAAAGTGAAAGAGAAATCTGTGGCTTGTTGTGGATATATTCACACATTCTCGTATTAGCCTCAAGAACAATTAGCAGTCCACTAGGGACTCAATCGCGATAATTCATATTTCCTATTATGACCTTTATCGCTGGAAACAGCTGGTAGGATCAAACAGATCTTTCTTGGTAACAAAACGAACATCACTTACCATGCATTAATTTATTGACCCAGTCCCACACAATGGCGCTTTTTGACCACCCCCCCCCGCCAAGAAAAACAATTGGGAAAACATAGTTTATAATGAAGAAATTGCTTGCAACAAGAAATTTCTTCATTTGACACAATGTTTCTACACAGAAATATCAACAAATCTTAGTTCTCATTAACCTTAATTTATCGTCTATAACTCTTTTCAAGTGGGATCAAATTTTTGTTGAAACAGCCAGAAAAATGTTCCATAATTATGTAATAATGGATAATTGGAGATTTTTACTGGCATGATCTCTTGTCGCGCATGACCGTAGATACATTTAAGAAACGAAGAGAATATTTAACCTATCTCAATGAAAACAAACATTTTCTCTTCATTTCTTATGATTTCATACTAGTAAAAAAACAAAGCGAATAGTTAACTAGATTTGAGTAAAATTGTAAATTGTATCTATCTACTTTGTGAGCAAACATGCAAAATAGCTGCGTGCTCAAAAATTGTCAGAGGAAGTGTGAAAAAAAAAAAAAAACAACCATAAAACAACAAAACAACCAACCAATCAAAGTATTTATAGACGAAGCTAAAATTTAATTATTTTGTACTCATCTGAAACTATCACTCGAGCTATCGTATTGATTTACGGTTTACAGATGCTGGTATATTTCTGACGATTTTACATAAGATATAAAACCGAATGTGGATAAAACCCCATTTTCATGGATTAAGCATGGGGTGTGGAATTCAGATGCCTGTATGTAACTTGTCCGACACGGGCTTTTTATACCTGCGGACAAGTACCTTTTTCAATGCAAATCTTGGAATGTTACAAACAGATTTCAAAAAGAAATCTTCATATATTGTCAGAATGTTTATATTGATTGGTAAAAATATTGTGGTTAATGAAGAAAATGCTGGGTTCCAGCATTTTCTTCATTATCATCAATATTTTTCTCAAAATTTAGATCTTCACCTCTTTCTTGGAAGGTTAATTTTAATTCTTAACAAATTAAAAGAAATCCTTACTTGTTCCGGGAGAAAATCTGTATTTTCACTCCACTGAATAAGAAATTTCCATCAGACCAAGAACTCTAGTATAAAGTTTCGATGATATCGTTAAAGTCTTATCATTTGTCTTCCTTTGTAGAGCGATTGTGATAGAGTTTTAACCAAACTGACAGAGGAACACCAAGATTATCATGGAGAAGGACGACGGTGGATGTCTACGGATAAAACTAATAGAATATCATGACTACAGGACCTTAATGGGACCATGTTTTATCAGCTTTAGTCTTCCATTATTTATCCCAGGAGTTGTTCTAACGGTTGTTGGTTCTTATGGCAACGAACATACGTTTTCGAGATTTGGGGGTTGGCATATAACTGGTATTGTGATTTTAGGGATAGCGGTTTTATTATTCATTGTAGGTGTTATCTTAAAATGTTGTTTTCGACCGATTTTAAGTGCCGATATCGAGCAACATTTAACTCCAACATCGTCCATAATTTCGGGTAAACATAATCTCGGATATGAGAAAGATAGTAAAATTTATAGCTCAAATAATTTGTTAAAAGGCAATAGTAAAGTGGCTCATCGTGATAGTAAGTTAAGAGACGACGTTCTTGTTTCTACTCATGAATCAGTTGGTCACAGACAAGATGGTGATAAAAATGGTGATATAAGCAGGTCTTATCACCAACAAAAACATCATGAATCACATGCTCAGAATATAGACTCTTTTACAGCACCAAACCAACGACATAAAAAACATCAAGGGAAATTAGAGTCCGAAAATATTACACACTTACCCGACCTAGAAACTTATCAAGGTCCGGTTAAAAAACTCAGGCGGAAAAGATCCGAAGAAAGAAATCACGAAACAAACACTCATACAAGCTCAAAGGAAGTAGAATCGGGCGACATCAGAACGAAAGTAACAGCTACTATTGTAGCGGAAGCAGATACTACTTCCGGTTATAGATCACGTGATCCTTCCAGTGACACAAACGAAAATTCACAGTAAGTATAATTCGGCTATTTTGTTATGTAGTCGCCATTATTTTGTATGCGTTAGAGTAGAAACGATTTTAGTGTTATAATTACATAATGAAATCATTTTGGAAAAATTGCTTCCTAAAATACTCTACGAAATTGAAGGATTCCCTAGCCATGCCCGCTGCCTAGAACAGGAAGATCGACTAAAGTATTAAATGACGTTAGATTTATGATATTTATGACCAGTATCATATAACAATGGATTCTTGGTATTTCTCACACCAGTTCTACCATTATATCCTTTCCTAGCCTCCAGTTGCTAAACCTGATTAGGATAGCAGCTGGCGGCTAGAAAAAGAGGTAATGGTAGTACTGGTGTGAGAAATACTAGGAATGCATTGTTAAGTGCTCCAGCCGGCGCGACATGACTGAAAAGTGTTAAATGAGGCGTTAAGCAAGACAGAAAATAAAGTGCAATGGTTTGTTGAAGACCTTAAGATCGTTACTACAGCTTGTTACTTGGTTCAAGACGCCAACATAACAAGTATTCTTCACACAAATTTTGGCTAAATTTTGGAGTAAAAAGTTCACTTCCAGTCTAAATGTATGATTTGATAGGGTTAACGGTGTTTTGAACGGCAGCGGCGAATCGTCAATCGGGGGAACCAACTGCTTTTCAAATCCTACTCGTGTTATGCTACATATTCCGGGGTATTGTGTACGGTATCACAAGTACACCAAATATGCCTGTATATGGCGTTTCCAACCATTTCATAGCATTGACAATTAAATACTAAGATCAGCCTGTGTATTCGCTCAATCAGAGCCTTTACTATAGGCTCTGTAGATAGCTTCCGATTGAAAGTTCCTTTAGATAACCAGCAAATATTCAACAAGTAATGTTTGACTGTCCAGGCCTCTCATCTAAATGTACATGTTAAATGGTTGGAAATGTCATGCATTGACTCAAATATCTAAATAACACGACATTTCTCTTATCACTTTGTCTCCCGGGAAGAGAAATGCAAAAGTACCGTCATATTTTGGGATATCGTCGATGCGCGAGCAAAATGTCGTAACTATAGCTTTTGGAATTCGAGCTTGAGCTAAATGTCGCAACTACAGCTTTTTTAAATCTGTAGTTACAAATAAAACTTTAGTTACGACATTTTCCTGGCGTACCGACGATGTTTGCTTTTGTCTCCTATTGACCTACATTGAAGTTAAGTTGTGGAAATTCCATTTATATATCATATATTATTTACTTACTTACCTCTTCGGTGCGCGAGCAAAATATCGCAACTACAGCTTTATTAGAGCTGTATTTACGACATTTTGCTCGCGCTTCGACGACTTGCTATGATACGGATCTTTTTTAATTAAGTTATTAAACAGATACTTTTAACCTTATTTCATTTTCTCAGAATACTGATATATCTATATTTTCATCTCATTTCACATGCTTTCCTATTTTTCATGCTGCATATATAAGGACTAATAGTGACGACATTTATGTATCTATCTACATGTAGTGCACTTATCATATAAACCTAGGGGGAATATCGAGGTTTGGAACTATAAAGCATTAACTATTTTGTATGACAAACCCTCTGTAACCTTTAGTACATGTATTTCACTGTTTTTAGATTCAGATCAGCCTGTATTTAGTTTCATCTATTTCACTTATATTCACTCAAGTAGAACAAACGGAGTCTGTCTTTAGATTTTCTTTGAATCAAGTTGGTATAAGTCAAGGCTAGAACAGAAAAAGTTTGTAATAAGCTAAACAAATAAGTTATGCCAAACGAGCTTAATATCAACTTGTCTAAAACAAAAAATGCCATTTTTAGCTCACCTGAGTACAACGTACTGATGGTTAGCTCTTTGGGATACTTGATTGATTGATGGGTTGAATGGGATTTAACGCCACATTTAACTGTATTTCAGTCATATCGCGGCGGCTGGAGCACCTGACAATGGATTCCTGGTATTTCTCACACAAGTACGACCACTACATCCTTTCCTTTCCTAGCCGCCAGCCGTATCCCACTAGGTTTACGATTATCCACCCATTGGTGAGAGACATATGTCGGAAAGGATATGTGCCGCCGCCGGGGATCGAACCCATGACATCCCATTATTGTTGGGATACATGAATGACCTTCGTTCTTCGAGCATCGTCAACTGTTTAGTGTTATCACTCTACATGTCACAATTTGACTCAATCTTTCTCAAACTTGCTGAAAATGATTGTGTAGTCATCAGGAAGAACCCATTGAATGTGGTGACACTTTGACTTATATCAAGGGAAAATTGGACTTATGGATAATTTCTCTCTACCCTTTCCAAACTTGCTGAAAAAGTTTGTATGATCATTGGTAGTATGGGGGACTCTCTGATTCATATCAAGGGAAAAGGGGCCTTGACAATTTCCATTTAACTGCTCTGGAGATCACAATTTTACTCCAATCTATTAAACTTACTGTAAATGCTTGTTATATTGTGATAGTCTTCAATAATTCTGCGAACTATCACAGTTAATTCTAGAGCTATATTGATCAGGTCAGCGATATAGGACCATCGTTATCCTCTTGTTTCTAGCATTAACCTTCAAAGTCATTATTTTGATTAAACCAAAAACGCAGAATATGATATATAGACGACGCCATTTAATGACTGATTCATCGCATGTGTTAGACAAGGATGTTCTCGATAATTACCGCTAATATGTAGCGCTTTTAAAGACAAATAAAGAGTTTTTAATTGACGACTTTTCTCTATAGAACATGTCAGAAAACAACCTTTTTCCAAGAATCAAATTAGATATTATACAGCGTATCTAAAAAAATGTGAGTAATTACATTAAATACAATCTGATCTGTGTCTGTTCAAGGTGGTTGGTGATATTCTATGCATGAAGATAGAAATAGACAGATCTCTTGTCACGCCCACTGAACTGACATTTTTCAACAAGAAAGTCCGACGAGATATTCAGCGAATTTAATTTATGGTCGGAAACATTAATGAAGAAAACAAATTGTTTGATGGCGATCTAAACGTCTAATAAGCTTTAATTTCGAAGGGTAAGTCGCGGAACAATCAAAAATGTTTTACAATAATATCATAGGTCAATATTGCACTTCCGGTCTTACTAAATCATCTGATTTGTTCATCCAATTTTAGATTAACAGAGGCGATGCAGCATGTTTATCATTACTTCATGCTAGTTTATTTATTTGGACTGTGTTACAATATGATATCAAGGAAGGATTTTTTGGCGGAGATGATTTGTTTTGTAAAATTGAAAACAAGTCGTTCCAATGCATTGGAAGTGTACTAGAAAGGAGTGACAGTGTCCGCACCGTATGAAATTAAAGACATATCTTCCCTCCGAGGAAGGAAAACAGTTTAAAAATCCACCGTTTATTTGGCTACTAAATCAAATAAGAGCCGTCTTAACCCATTCCAACACAGTGGAATTTTAGACCGGTCCAAATTGAAAGGAGTTGCAGACGACACTTTCAAGTTGATGGAATTTTAGTTTTTTTCGTCTTTTTGGATAGAAAACATTGTGGATAATGAAGAAATTGCTTGATCCAAGCAATTTCTTCATTTTCCACAATGTTTTCCAAAGCTTGTTGTTGAGGGGCGTGAAAAGGAGGGATTGAGTGGGAATGGGTTAATATCAATATGCAAAATAAGGATATGATTGCAGTTCTCTGGAATGAGTGTTTTGTGTTTTTCATTATCAATTCCAACTTGTGTTGAATGACTAGCGAAAGTGAGAACGTCATCACTGACGTCATGGCTTTATGCTAAAAAACCTTAAATTGTGGTTGGTCACATTTTAAAACATCGTAACTTCTTTCATGAAATGTTGGCTTATCGCGTAGAATTATTTTGATCTTACAATTTCAATCGCCATCTTTATTTATGCTTTTGACCCTCGATAATGGTTTTCTTATTATTTTTGTTGAACATTTTTGGGGAAGATATGGCTTTAAAGTAATTACGAGATATCCGAATCGAAATTGATTAGACTTTTGCTGATCGATTATGAATTTCGACCAACTTTTAATAATTAAAATTTAGATAAAAATAAAAACAAAGAGAGAAACCGTTATTTAGATTAAGCAGAAAGAAGCCGAGAGCGTTGAAGTTTCATTCATTGGTTAACTTAATATTTCAAGAAATCCGCAACAGAAATCGGATAACAGGTAAATGTCTGTCAGCGCCTTTCTCGATATGGTGTGGTATCTGTTAAAAATCTCATTCCCGCTTTAAAAAATGTTCAAAGATGGACAGAATGGAACCCAAGATAAGTAACTCAAGTCTTAACCCTTGTCATGCTGAAACCGGAATATTTTTGTTTTGGCAGAAGGTATAGACAAAGATCAGTCTGCATATAAGAGAAATTTTAGAAAGAAATGTTTATCTTACCATTTCAATAGAAGAATTGAAGCGGGAATGAGGCTTTAATACATAGACATCTTGCATGTACTTCGTTAAAATAATATGTGCTTTGGAAAGGATTACCAAAAAAATACTTGGGACTCTTCATGTTAGTTATTCGAATTTTGTTTCTATTTATTAATTTCTATTTTCTTGCGCATTATAAACAAGACCGAACAAACATTTTTTCAATAACTGCTTCTTGAAAATCTACTAAAATTCTAATATTCCAAGTTAAAGACACGAAACTGTAAAACAGTAATCATTGAACCATGTCATAATCTTAGACGACTTTAGTTCAGCCATTTCCTGTTTTGCGATCTTTTAGACCTTTCCAAATTCAAAGGTCTTGCAGACCAAAAACTGGATTTTTTTTGTTAAATAAGCGTTTAGTAGGGTAGATTATTTTGTAAAAAAGAAGAAATTGCTTGTCAAAAGCAATTTCTTCTTTTTCTACGCTGTTTTCTCAGTAATAAAATCACAAAGACGTAAAAAACAACAACAGGGTTTGAACAGGAAATGGATAATATTATCAGTTGCGAAACCAATTTTGAAAATTATACAATTCTTCAATTGGCAAACTATAAAGAATCGCCAACCTCACTATACGGTGAGCCCTATTACCAGTGCTTGACTGATTTTATTTGCGGGTTCAAATTCGTTTAAGGACAGAAGCACTAGAGAAAAAAATCTCTAAATGAATACTTTCAGATTTTGAATCTGATATTGTGATTTTTGTGAAAATATTTCCTCATCTATTACTGTATTATAATATTCTGTAGGGTTTCATCGCTGTAAACGACGAGGTAAAATGAGAAATCGCATAAAATAACCAAATTCTCCTTTTATCACGTTGTTTTGTATGGATCAAATACTTCAATCTATTTATGCTGTATTTTGCTGTGTGTGTATATTTGTATATTTAATACTATCCTTCTCAAAGTACGTATCACTTTAACTATGCATGATGTGGTCAGCATGCCAACAGGGTCTTTAGTTTGATAAAGTTTCGTATTCATTTGGGGGAAAAAAAACCAACAACACACAAACAAAGAAAAACGTCCAAGATTTTGTTTCTTTCATTTTATGGACTCCGGCTGGTGAGCCAACCTCTGTTTTCCTTCAATTTTACATGCTTTTATTTAACACTTTTGGGACATGAACACGTTTTCTCGGATCATAATGACATGCATGTCGAGTTTCGTGTTTCTCTTAACCCTTTCCCGTTTTTGAAATTTTAGACTGGTCCAACAGCAACGTAAAATTCAGGGTTTGAATAGGGAAGGGTTAAATATACGAACTGAGAAGCCTTTTTCTTGTTACATGTTTTACCTAGTTTTTGACAAATATTCATTTTTTTATATTAATTATTTCTTAGCAAACACAAAGGACACCGTAACAGGGTGTTTGGTGGACAGAAAAGACACGTATGCACGAACGCACTATAAATGTTGTAACGTTCTTGTTTAGTCAACGCACCCTATCCATCGTATTGTGTACACTTTATGTATGTGACTATTGAACATCAATTGCGCTTTCGCCTCAAATAGATACGTGGTAAAATAGGAATCCAGTAGTAATACATTGAGGGGTTCGCTTGAATTCTTCAAGATATCGGTACGACAAACAGGGAAATGACAGCCACATGTGATCCTTTAGAATCTTTGGTGTTACAAAAAATAAATAAATAAATAAATAAATAAATAAATAAAATAAGAAATAAAAAAATGGATCCAACAGAGGCCAAATAGATGCATTCTATAAACATAGATCGAAATGTATTGCATGTCTAAGATGGGTTAGGTTGGTGTTCGGGTCACATGAATTTTATGTTTATATTGATTTTTTTCTTTGAATTATTTTAAATTATTTTTACATTCGGTATTTGAAAACGTAATGATAAAGTTTCCCTTTCTACTACAAAACCCCTTTTAGAGGGAATTAACCCTTGTCATGCTGAACCCGGAATATTCCGGTTTTGGCAGGAGGTGTAGACTAAGATCAGACTGCACTTATGTGCAGGCTGATCTTAGTCTATACCTCTTGCTTGTACTTTTCCTGCCAGAGTTGTTTATGAAGTTGTTTTCTAACAAAAATATCGATTTTTGAACAACAAGTTCTGTCAGTGCTTTCAGCCCTTTGATTTGACAGTAATTCAGTAATGTAATTTATACAGCCTGACAAGGATTAATACTATGTGTGAGGATGCTTCTTTGAACATATACTCGTATTTTCAACTAATCGTTTCATATATCGCTGACTAAGCCCACTGATCTTCAACGGGAAATTCCACTTATATATTAAACGGCGTTATTTTTTTCCAAAATTTACGGCATGTTCCAGAAACACAAAAGAAAATAAAACGGTCTTTTACAACCTAAACGTCGTAATTAAAGCTTGAATAAGCTGTAGTTTCGACATATAAAATGCCAAATAAACAACAATGCTTAACATAAATGTCATAGTTCAAGGCTCTTTTTCTGGTTTATACAATGATCTGATTCGTCAATCGACTGTTTGACAGAAAGCAGCGATCCGTCTTTTCCAGAGGGTCCATTTCGAAAGCTCATAAAATTGCTGCTCGAAATTTAGTCTCTTTTTGAAAAAATTATATTGTGATTTTTTTTTTATTTTTTCATTTTCTTAGAGTCATTAAATTCGAAAGACTTAGTTTAACTAGAATGGTCAACGCATTCCGACATCATCATTTTGAGACGTTGCTATTTTTTTATTTTAAATTATCCAAGGGTTACTGGGACTTTAAACGTATTTTTTTGAAAGCTTTTAATATAGAATTACGGTTATATTGCAGATTTGATTAATATGGTAAACTAGTTTCTTTTATCCCTCCCCAGACTCTTTCATATGGTGTATCAAACGGGTTGAATTGAAAACGAAGTGTTTGCTAATGGAAATACAAGCATGCGTATACCATCTACCAATAATTAAAGCACTGAAAGTACTGTAAGCTAGCAAAGAATGGTTGAATTTAGAAAACATTTCCCTTGTTCGGTAAAAAAACATTATGGACTTTGAAGAAATTGCTTGTTACAAGCAATTTCTTCATTGTCCAAAATGTTTTCCAAAGCTTTTTTTGAGATGCTTAAAAGCGGAATTGAGTGGGAATGGATTAAAAAGCATGCTTTTAACAGAGTTCTTTACAATTTGAAAAGAGTTTTCAATATTCCTGAAATATAAAAGAACTATTTTTATCGCGTAGACATTCCATGGATTCGGTGGTTAAGCCACCAGTGGCAGTTTGCACTCGTTGAACTTTGAGAAGACCTCAAGATTTAGCTATCAAAGCCGACGCTTTGCTAGCTAAAAATCTACCACTGTTGGTTAAAACAAAACCACGCAGCAATTACACGCGGGAAAATAAACGAATGCATTTATCTTAAGCATATATATTACATGTATACGTTGTGTATATCTGCAAATGAACGTTTTTCAATTATAGATTTGACCTGTTTTGTACAATACATTTATACGTGTACATACGAAATAAAGAGGTGCATGAGAATTCCTGCACGTGAGCATTTTCAGTTATATATTTGACCTATTTGGTACATCATATGTAAAGGTTAATCTTTTCAAGTTCTCAGTCTTTACTTAATCTATTACTACACAATGAAATTTTAGACCAGTCAAAATTCAAAGAAATTGCAGACAAAAGTTGTAAGTTAATGGAATCCTCCAAATCTTTGTCTTTTGGGGTAGAAAACATTATGGATAATGAAGAAATTGCCTGTAACAAGCAATTTCTTCATTTTCCACAAATATTTCCCAAAGTTTTTTTTATAAAGAGGGGAGTTTAAAAGCGTCATTGTGTTGAAATGTGTTAATGGTTTGTATATAAAGAATGTTTCATTCACTTAACATTTTTTCAGCAACACAAATCAGAACGCTTTCGAGAAATTCCACCCCCTCATAAGTTGTGCACTCAATTTTATAATCGGAATACCTTGTAGATAGGGTTTACTGATCAGTTTTGATGAACAGAAATAAGAAATATCTAAATACAATGTATCATAAATTGAACGAAAAATATCGGGTTTTCACAAGTATTTTGGTTAAAATATAAATTCGAATTTCAGAAAAAAACGAGCTTATCTTATCCGTCATCTAAAATTGATAAAACTCTGCTAAGTCTCGTTTTTATCTGTTTATATGTTTTGATGACTCGTTTTAGGAAATTCAGTATGGCAAGGCGACACATTAACCCATTACCAAACAAAAACGTTTGGCGCCCCTGAGAAAAAAGGTTTAGAAAATATTGTGGCAAATGAAGAAATCGCTTGTTACAAGCATTTTTTTCATTATCCACAATGTTTTTTTTTCCAAAAGGCAAAGGTACCTTCAAAATTATCATCTTGAAATTATCGTCTGCTACTTCTTTGAATTTTGACCGGTCTAATACTGTGTCGTCTGATAATGGGCTAAATACCATAGTTTTCTGATTCTTTATTGCATATTAAGTTCTGGAAATTAGGACCTGACAGAAAGCTACGAAACTTTTAGGACAAACCTCGAATTTCTTAGTTAACCCTTTCCCGTTTTCGGAAATTTTAGACTGATCCAAATTGAAAAAAGGTTGCAGACGACAATGAAAACTGGATGCTATTTGCAATGAAACCATCCTATGTGGTAGAAAATATTGTGGAAAAAGAAGAAATTGCTTGTTACAAGCAATTTCTTCTTTTCCCACAATGTTTTCTCGAGTATTAAATCACAGTGATGTAAAATCCCGTATTTGAACGGGAAAGGGTTAATAACAAGTCTGCATGTCTGTCTTACAGCAAGTTATTTTGATATGCTTTTAAAAACCAATAGACCTAAACATTGAACTGTTTCACTTTGATACCAAACTTCTCTGCACATAACGAAATTCAACAGAGAGCAACTTGGAATTCCATTCCCTTAAAATACCTGTTTAATAGTCGAATATATTTATAACAAAAACTCCTTTTCACCCTTTCCATCGTTTCATTAACATTTGTCAAGTTTGTATTCAGGGCCCAAATATAGATGTCCCTAAAGACTTAAGATCTTGCACATTGATTCTTAAAAAATCTCCTCGTTTGTCTTTCAGGCCTACACATGGATCTATGTAACATTATATATGTATATGAGCCCGTGCGTGACATTTCCAACCATTTCAAATGTGCGTGACTCGCACAGATTGAGCACCCCGGGCAGTCATTCGGGGCAGTTAGAATATTCGCTGATTTTTTAAAGAAGCTTTGGGTCAGTATCTATCTCCAGAGCGCGGAGTGAAGACTCTGATCAGACTGTGCGGATGCACAGGCTGATCTGATTCTTTACTTTGCGCACATGTGTAATGGTTGGAAATTTCACGCACGTGCTCATATATTTAAGTCAGAAATATGTTGATTGGTGACAACAAATTATGCGGTGTATAACGTCGATGGACGTCAAAAACCTTTTCACCATATCTTGAATAAGCTGTATTTACGAGGTTTCGGTCGCCCAACAACGAAAGCATGGACCTTTACACAGCTGCAGAATACAGCAATCGACGATAAATATAAATGATGCTTTTAAAACGGATCAGATTATCCCCATTGTGCGACCAAAAACCTCGTGACTACAACCTAATTAATCTGTAATTATATCAGCTGTAGTTACGAAATTATTGGTCGCTTACCGACGATATGCTCTACAATAGTTGATATTTGGGGGTCGCCGTTGTCAATAAAATTCGAAATACCAATCTTGTCACACATTCAGACCGGAAGTAAACTTTAATCTTCGACATTTGTCGACATCTATGAGATGAATTTAAGTTAGATGGAGGACTTAAATGTCGTAACTACAGCTTATTCAAGCTGTAGTTGCAATATCTAGTTCGACAACCAACCGTAAATGAATTTTGTGCTCAAAAATTGGTCGGCATTCATGTGGTGAATCTAACTTGGTTATGCGACTTAAATGTCGTAACTACAGCTTATTCAAGTTGTAGTTACAATATTTAGGTCGCCAACCAACCGTTCAGACCGTTAGTGATTTGTGTGCTTCAAAATTGGTCGACATTCATGTGATAACTTTAACTTGGTTTGGCGACTTAAATTTCGAACTACAGCTTATTCAAGCTGTAGTTACGACATTTAGATCGCCAACCAACCATTTTACTTTTTTGATACATGCTACTTGCCATAAATCTTGCAAAATAACGCCATTTAGAATCGAAATTGAACTTCCTGTCGGAGGCAGTGGGCGTGGTATTCCGTCAATTAAGACTTTATTGGGTCGTACAAAAAAACATATAAATTTCTGTTTATCGACTCGTAAAGGATTTCCGTTTAAACACAAGTTAATCGTGATCGATACCCGTCCTTTAAAAGCCCACTCTAAAACGTCGGTGATTAAATATTAAAACATCCCATAATTGATTCTTGAGCTCCATTCAACTCTTACCTTCATGAATTATTTGGAATAAGTAAGCGATGCATATATGATAATTTTGTATTCACATGCTTTTTTGGTTCAAAACTAGCCTTAAGAACTTATTGATCGGCTGACTAAGATTTTTTAAATAATTTCAGATCTGCAAGTGGACCTTCCATGGCTTTCTGTCATTTTTCACTCCAACCACAGCATTCTGTCAGGGCTAACAGCTACAACTCCAGCATAAGGGAACTATTCATTATTTGTCCATTGATCGAATGGGGTTTAATTCCACTTTTAACAGTATTGATTTTTTTCTTGAGAAACTTACAATGGATTCCTGGTATATCTCATACCAGTACTACCACTAAATCCCTTTCCTAGCCCCAGCTGCTCATCCCACTTGTGTTTACGATTTTTCACGCTGGTCCCACCCACTGAGCTCCGACAGGAAGTTTCATTTCGATATCAAAAGGCATTATTTTGCAAGATCTTTGGTCAGTAACGTGTAGCTAAAAGAAAATTGGTTGGTTGGCGACTTAAACGTCGTAAATATAGCTTGAATAAGATAGATAGAGAGGAAGATAGATAGATAGTTTATTTGACATAACCTTTACAGTTTCTTGTCATATATGACACAGTTGAAGGCCTATAATAAACACACACATAAAAAAGATCTTAAGTTATTCCTCAAAACCGCTAGCCTAATTTTATGAAAAGAAAGGTAGATTATTTCTTTTGAGGCCAAAAATCAACCCCCCCCTCCTATGTTGGTGAGCATTTTTGTCGTATGGACACTAGTTCAAATAGTCCTTTTGACTCCAATAGTGGTTTTATATTTACATCCATTATGATGCTGGTCGTTTGTGCTAGATTTGAAAGCTTATTAGTTTTTTCTGTCTGCTTTGTTTACATTTCCTACTTTAATTTTCTAATTGGCAATTATTAGTTTGTATTAGATTGTTTTGCTTCACAATTGAATAGCCAGTGCCTTGTAGCCCTGTCTCATTTGTCCTTCTTTTCGCAATCCTTTTCGTATTCTTTTTTTTTTTTTACCAAAGTCTTTTGAAACGGTGTTAAAAGAATTGTGTTAAAACATTCGTCAGATTCAGAGATTCCTATAAATAAAATTATAAGGGTCACATTACTTCAACCCATTCCCACTCAGTGACGCTTTTAGACGCCCCCCCCCCCAAAAACAAAACCAAAAAACTTTGGAAATCATTGTGGAAAATGATGAAATTGCTTGCAACAAGCAATTTCTTCGTTTTCCTGAATGTTTTATACCCGGAAAATTGAAAAAATCCAAAATTTCATAAACACTGAATTTATCGTCTGCAACTTCTTTCAATTTGTATAAAATTTTGTCATTTGGTAATGGGCTAAAATGCCGATTGACAAGTTAAATCATTCATTTAGACCTGAAGTGAAACTTCCGACATTTTTGTAATCCATTTTCAATAAAGCTGTAGTTACGACACTTTGCTCGAGCATCGACGTTATGTTATTTTCTCTTATAAAGGACAGTTAAAATTATAATTCTATTCTTTAACTAAAGTAGCTCCTTTCCTGTATTTATAGATTCCTGCCCAAACCATCCGATGAATCACCGAAGCGTAGAAAGAAAAAGAAGAAAAGACGCAAAGCGTCTACAGGGGATCCAAACGAACCAATGGAAGTCTCGATCACTGAACGTTCTGTCACTGAACTCCCGGAGTTGCGCGTAAAGCCGGCTCTAGTACACGATGGTATCCATCATCATCTTCCAAACCAACATGTACATTTTGAGAATACCGTTGATGAGTCGGGATCCAGCCAGGCTGACAAAAATTCCGAGGTTGAAGACAATGGAGCTAATTCTTAAGTTTAAACAAGGGTTTAAAATATCTAACAGACTTCCCAGTCGACTCGTAGTATAATTATCGTGCTTATGAATAAAACTAAATTGACTGATAGCGACTGTATATCAAAGAATCAATCGACAAATCAGACCGTCTATTTAGACCGGAAGTGAACTCTGAACTCTGACATTGGCCGACATTTATGTGAAGCATTTTTGTAAGTGAGAGTTAAATGTTAAAATCAAAGCAACAACCGTGTAATCGATTATAAGTTAAGTATCATAACGCCGTTTAATTCCTTTCGGAGCTCAGTGGGTGTGGCCCAGCGATCCAAATATGATAACTTTTCTTCGACCATTGAAAACAAATAATGATGAAATAAGCCAAATTATTTTTTAGTGTTTAAAAATATGGTCTTAATATTACTAACCTGGGCAGAGGAAGTTTATTACTATGATTGCTTAAACCATTCCATAGATTTGATGCCCCAAAAGTAAAAAGCTTTGGTAAATTGCTTCATTATCCAAAATGTTTGCTGAATCACACATATTTGGGGAACAAACCAAACCATCAACTGAATTTTTCGTCTACTTTTTCATTAAACTTCCACCAATCTAAAAGTGATCTTCTGGTTATCGGTTAAAAACCAAAGTGGGATAGCATCTGGATGTAGAGGCAGTACTGGTGTGATAAATACCAGAAATCCATTGTTAGGTGCTCAAGCCTCCGCTGTATGTCTGAAATACTGTTAATAGTGGCGTTAAACCCCATCCAATCAATCAATCAATTTTTGTGAAAGATAGTTTATCCTACAGTTTGAAAGAAAAACCACTAACGAATCATTTTTTGTCATTTAGGCAGTTTTTTTCTGGATAACCGACCATGTGTTAAATTTTGAGAAATGGAGAGAAACGGATCTCTAGCCCCGCTAGACCGGCACCGCCGTCGACTTTAACCAAGCCAGGTTGGTCGTCGACCTAACTGCCGTAGATTAAACTAGAATAAGCTGTTGTTACGACGTTTAAGTCGAAAAACCAATGCTTCATATAAATGACGGGTCGCTAGCCACTCCAACTGACCTCTGACTCTACGGGGTTAGTTTGCAGAATATTAGGTCATGGGTCTAAAACAAAAGGCATAGCTTGCAGAATATTTGGCAAGGATTTAAAACAAAAGACATATCGTTAGATAATGACGTAAACCTCGTAACGTCGGCTTGTTTAACCCATTCCCATATCATGACGCTTTTCGACGCCCCTCAAGAAAAACAAATTCGGAAAACATTGTGTAAATTGAAGAAATCGCTTGTTGCAATTTCTTCATTTTACACAATGTTTTCTACCCAAAAAGTTGGAAAAAATCTTAAATTTGACTTTAAATTGTCATCTAACGTTACAGCTTCTTTCAATTGTACCAGTCTAAAATAGTGTTGTCTCGTAATGAGTTAAATCGCCAATTGAACAAAAAAGCTTATAATCTATGTCGGAATACAAAGATACAAACCTGGTATAAATGAACGATTCCATTGGTCAATTGATTTTTTTATTCATTACGGTGATCCGTCACTCGTTCTCAAGATCTATATTTTTATCTAACACATTCCTTTGCATTCGTAAAGGATATCCTATCATTGTTGATGTATGCAGTTAAGATATTTATTTCCTAAGAAAATGACTTTCGTTATATTTGTTACATTTTCATTACTTATAAGTGAAGCATAATGCTTGACCAAGTTGCATATTCATGACTTGGGCCATATATAGGTCTTTTCAGCAATAAAACACATTGTTAGTTGTTATGCTGTTAAATGTTTTTGCCTTTTTATCATTTATTTTTTATAAAAGAGCAGATAAACAATTCATTCAGTGTTAATCCTTTAATTCCCGAATGCGAAAAATGAACAATTTACAGCGAATTGTGAGTGTGTGTTTGGTATCGGTATTAAAAGATTTAGCGTATATAGGGCAGAAAGCCAGCCTCTGAAGATGACGCTCCGACAAAAACATTAGATTTTCTAGTCGCTGAGTACTAACAGAAAAAGCGATGTTGGGCGATATAAATTTCGCTCCTCAAAAACATTAGATTTTCTAGTCGCTGAGTACTAACAGAAAAAGCGATGTTTGGCGATATAAATTTCGCTCCTCAAAAACATTAGATTTTCTAGTCGCTGAGTACTAACAGAAAAAGCGATGTTTGGCGATATAAATTTCGCTCCTCAAAAACATTAGATTTTCTAGTCGCTGAGTACTAACAGAAAAAGCGATGTTGGGCGATATAAATTTCGCTCCTCAAAAACATTAGATTTTCTAGTCGCTGAGTACTAACAGAAAAAGCGATGTTGGGCGATATAAATTTCGCTCCTCAAAAACATTAGATTTTCTAGTCGCTGAGTACTAACAGAAAAAGCGATGTTTGGCGATATAAATTTCGCTCCTCAAAAACATTAGATTTTCTAGTCGCTGAGTACCAACAGAAAAAGCGATGTTTGGCGATATAAATTTCGCAGCTACAGCTGGAAAAGTTGTTGTTACGACCTTTCGTATTTTGGCGACGACACTTTTTCAACAAAAGTGTCTGAGATAAAAATGATGGTCATATAACTGATTGGTTAATCGATTCTATTGACATCTGCTGTGGTAAACTCATAAATCATGGCCACAGAAAACGCACTGAATATTTAAGAGATGAAGAGAGTATCTTTTGTTTTCATGGAGGTATGAACCGATAAACCTAATCACACTGTATGAATACGCGAAGGGTATTCATACATTGTGTGATTAGGTTTTTCGGTTCATACCTCCATGAAAACAAAAGATACTCTCTTCATCTCTTATGATTTAATAGCATCGAGCGAAAAGAAAAAAAAAAACTTTACAAATTTTGATACCTTTTTGTATGGGACTATTTTGTTCGGAAGCGTACAGAATCGCTTCGTGCTCAAAATTTGTTCATGGAGTTATGAATAAATTTTTCGACCAATCAGAACGCTCGGTTTTTTTTACAGATGAAACTAAAAATTAAATTATTGTCCAGTGAAGAGAAAAAGGGACAACACTAACTTCGAAGTTCAGAAAGATTCTAACCTTGCTAGAATGGTCGAACTTAGGCTTATCAAGGTAAAAGAAAAAAAAAGAGAAAAGAAATGTGCTCGTGTGTGATATTTCTAACAATTTGTGGGCAAAGTAACCCCAAATCAGCCTACGTATTACTACAGTGTAGTTAGAGTATTCAAAACGCTCCCTTTAGATAGCTTTGACTTGGCCGATTACCAGAAGACAAAATTTTAAACTGGTCCAAATTCAAAGATGTTGCAGACGATAAGTAACATTCAATGTTTCTTTTTTTTCCTTTTTGTCTTTGGTGTAGAAAAAACTGTGGAAAATGAAGACATTGCTTGTCACAAGCAATTTCTTCATTTTCCCTCGGTGTTTTCGAATTTTTCTTTCTTTAGTGGCGTCAAAAGTCGTGATTAGGTAGTAAAGGTTAAAGTTTCTCCAGACGATCTGTGATCATTCTTAATGCACTGTAGGACTGAAACACCTGCTTAATGCGTCAATATTGCTGTCTCTCATGATAGGAAACAGTATAGAAAATGCAGCAGTTGTAACAAGCAATTTCTACATTATCCAAATTGTTTTCTTGAACCTTTATCACGAAGGTGTGAGTGTGTGGTAAAGGTTGCCCAACTTATCCCTGTAGCCTTAGTTAGCTTTCTATTACGATAGAGACCCTCGAAGAGCATCCTTGCTACTGTTCCTGTCTGTGTAATCCCGAAACGCTTATGAAAGTTTAAATCTCTTCCTACACAATCACGCTTTTTGACGCCCCTAAAAAAGACAAAATACATATTGAAAAACATTGCGGAAAACGGTGAAATTGATCTACCGAAATAGAAAATATATTTTAAATTGCGACAAATGAAATTGAATTCTGGAATTTCTTTCAGTCTAAAATTTTGTTGTCTAGGAACGGGTCTGATCTGGTCCACCAAAAAGCATGAAGGAATTAACTACAGCGATGTAAGGGAAGTAACTTTGTTATATAATTTCAAACGTATTTGTATTTACTTTTCTTCCTTTCGTAGTACTTTCATCCAAATGAAAACGAATCCCCCTCCCCGTTCAATCACTGGTATTGAAGAATCTGATATGATATTCTGGGAAATCAATCTTGGAAAGGAAACACTGGTCAAATGTAAGTATAATATAAATATTTTTCTACGTACATCGCTTTCAAAATAAAGGTTACATATCGTTCGCATCCTCTTTAATTTTGGACTTATATACAATAGACCGATGGCGGCTGTCAATTAAGTCGGAATCAATCGATCAATCAAATCATTCATTCAGCCCGGAAATGACCTTTGAACTAGGGCATTGGCTGCCATTTGTGTGATGCATTTTCGTTCATTTCACCTAAATAGAAGACATGCTGTTTAACCAATTACCAGACGACAAAATTTTAGGCTGGTCCGTATTAATAGGAGTTGCAGTTGACAACAAAAAGATTATGATTTTTTAGATTCTTTCAACTTTCTGGGTAGAAACTTGTGTAAAAAGAAGAAATTGCTAGTTGTATGCAATTTCTTCATTTTACAGTAACAAACAATTTCTTCATTTTAAAGTTTTTAATTTTTTTTCGAGAAGGGCGTCAAAAAGTGTCATTGTGTAGAAATGGGTTAAGAAAAATAAAATTCACAAGCTCTTGTTAGCCGGCGAGTGATAATGGTCCTCCCGAGAAGTATGCAGGGTATTTACCCTAGTTAGTCTGTACTGACTGTGCAGCCTGGCCAGGGTAAACATGTGTACCTTTTGTTAACTTTCTGAATGTCGAGTGATTATTTCAACTTATATAATCATAATAAAACTGACCTCGGCTGGATTTTTTTTCTCGTTAAAAAAAAAAGATAATTATAATAAAAAAATTCGTTGATAGGTTTCGCAACAATTTTTCTAAACACGTTTTTACATGTTCAAAACGCAAAAGTCAATAATGTTTGTAACAGGGTAGAAAGTGTGTTGCTAGATATCCCAATTCATGACAAAAAGCCAAGCTAAGTTGGTTTTTTTAAATCCTGAAACCATGGTGATAGATCTATCCATTATTTTCCAATAACCCCCCCACACACACACACACACAACCACTACGTTAATGAATGTATTATTTGTTTCATATTGCATTTACTAAAAGCACTTACCAACACTGCTACATTATGTATATCTTCATTACATCTAAAACAGTAAGGTCTCGCTTCGTCTCCTATCTGTTTAACCCATTGCCTGACGACAACATTTTAGACTGGTTCAAATTCAGTGCCGTTGCAGACGACAATTTTTTAGTTAATAAAATGGTAAATTATCTTGCTTTTAAGTTAGAAAATGCCATGGACAATGAAGAAACTGCTTGCATCAAGCGATGTTTTAATTTTCCGAAATGTTTTCACACCCTTTATTTCTTGAACGTGTCAAAAAGCGTGATTGTGAAGGAAGTAAAGGAAAGGGTTAATTAATGAAATTAGTAATCATACGTCGAGAGAAACCAAAACTCGAAGAGAGACATTTCAGGAAAGACCACAGGGTCTATCCTGATCATTCCGACTGATCCAAACGTTCTGCTCTATACAGATTTCCTTGGTGCAGAAAAGTCGTTCGTTACACTTATTATGAAACGATACCCTTTTTAGACTGATCCAAAATCAAAGAAGTTGTAGAAGACAATCGTTTTAATGTTGTTTTTTTAGTTTAGACGAGTTGCAAATTTTAATTGTTGGATATTAAAATTGTTGGTTATTTGGGTATAGAAAAATTGTGGGAAATGACGAAATTGCGTATTACAAGCGATTTCTTCATTTCCCACAACGTTTTAAGGCCCCTTTCTTGAGGCTCGTAAAAAACGATATTGTGTGGGAGTATACACTGAGTTTTGAATAGCTAAACACTTAGTAGTTCTATTCACTTGAAAACTCGTTTGACCTTTCCCAACGAGATCCTTCGTTTTACCCCCATCAGGAATAAGATTACGGAAAACATTTTTTGGAAAACAAGCAATTTCAGAAATGTTTTGTATCGTATGCCGTCTCTATTTTTAAGTTCGATATGTCTTCTACCATTTTCTAATGTGGCGAATGTAAACTTGTCATCTGGTAATGGTTAAATGGAATTTGAATTATTCTATTTTGTGGTATGGGTCATATATTTGTGGTCGGAACTAGCGCAATGATTGACGGGTCGCTTGCCACGCCCACAGACCTTCGATATGGAAGTTCGACTGAAGTATCAAACGATTTTAGTTTCCAAAATATATAGTCATGGGCATTTTACGAAAATTAATAAAAATGATAACAATTGTTTATTGAGGACATAAACGTCGTAACTACAGCTTCATTACCAGATGGTAAAATTTTAGATTCGTTCAGATTGAAAAGAGTTACAGAAGACTATTTAAAGTTCACGAAATTTTGTATTTTTTCATCTTTCCAGGTAGAAAACATTGTTGCAAGCAATTTCTTCATTTTACACAATGTTTTCCTAATGGTTTTCCTTGTTGGGCGCCCAAAAGCGTCATTTTTCGAGAATACGTTGAAACGTTTAAGTCACCAAACAAGCGGAAAAGCTCGACGTATATGACGGAAATCAATAATATCTTCTGTCTAAACGAATGAATTAACACATTCCCACACAATAAAATTTTGGACCAGTTCAAATTCAAAGAAGTTGCAGACGACAAATTTAAGTTGGTGTAATCTTCCAAATCTTTGTCTTCTAGGGTAGGAAACATTGTGGATATTGAAAAAATTGCTTGTAACAAGCAATTTCTTCATTTTCCACAATGTTTCTTTCAAACCTTTTACATTGAGGGGCGTTTAAAAGCGTCATTGTGTGGGAACGGGTTAACTGGCCACCAATTTTGTTATTGACAGCTACGGTCCGCTAACAAGGCATCGTAATGGGATCTAGTGTCAATCGAATGGCTTGGGTCAGTGCAGTCGGACCGAACTTAAATCATTTCCAGGTGGCAACATTTTACACTGGTCCAAATGGAAGGAGTTGCAGACGACAATTTAAAGTTAGGCTAATGAATTTTAAGATTGATTTTTTTTCAACTTTTTTGGGTAGGAAGCATTGTGTAAAATGATGAAATTGCTGGTTGCAACGAGGGGCGTCAAACAGCGTGATTATGTGTGTGTGTCTGTGTCTGTGTGTGTGTGTGGGGGGGGGGGGTAAAACCCCCACCCCAAATAGTATGGTGAGTGTAACGAACGATAACTGTGCTTGGTTGCGTGTACCAATAAATTGATTTTATTATTCCATTCAATGTTTGAATTTGTTTAGACCTGATTCTATTAGGAAAAAAACAAAAACAAAAACAAAAAAAAAAAAAAAAAAAAAAACGGATTGTCTACGCTTCTTCGAAAATGCTTGTTAGAAAAAACTGTTATCGACAGACTGACATGAAAAAACCCATTAGATTGCGATATTTTATGCCGATAACATATTTAAACCTATATTTGTTAGATAGATAAATATTGACTGTTGTTAATGAGTGTCCTGACAACAGCTGTATATCAATATTGGGTATTAAGACATGGCACGGCAAGACATGATATAACTATCCTTTGACCCGTCACGCTGTGGGGGTTCATCTAGTTGTATATCAATATGGGTCATCGTGGCAAGGTAGTAGTCAGCCAGTAAATCTGGGCTTGAATTAAATTTCATTTCCTGACCCCCTTTACAGATTTACCATTTCCAAACAATGACAATGTGAAAACATCGTGTAAAATGAAGGAATTGTTTTTTTTTTACCCAGAAGGTAGAAAAAGGTAATAATTACACAGAATTTAAATTGTCGTCTACAACTCCTTTCAATTTGGACTAGTCTAAAATTTTGCCGTCTGTCATTTGGCTAAATGATCGGCGAATCAGAGAGTTAACAGCTAGAGAAAAGGGATCAGCTATGATGATGAAAACCCAATGACTATAAGCGACTTGCGGCGGGGCTGTTTGAGTAGCTACATGCCACACGTAGAGAATATTTCGTAATTTTACAGGCACTTTCGACGGGCTGAATACCGGATTGGTACCGGGATGAGAATGGTTAGTCTACGTTTGGCGGGATACCTATTCATGTAGTAGTATAGGCCTTGGTTTACTATACCCGTTTTGATGGTACATGTAGTTATTGACACCATAGTCAGCTTACATGACATTTAAATTTGTATCTTTTGCAGCACCGCTGTATAGTATTTCTATAGTGTAAAGCGTTTCATATTTCAATTTTCTACATATTTGATTTATGTAAAACAATCTACCTGCAAAGTGCATGTGTACCGCAGTTTGATTGTTTATATTTTCTCCTCCCTTTGGTTCGTTTACAGGCAGAGGAAAGCTATGCCTCGTCCATCGGCTTACAGGCTTTCACCTCATAAGATTACAGGGCTTAACTTAAAAGTTTTGTGACTTACTACAAGTGACTTTAGAGATGACCTTTATGCAATCGTTCGCAACGTAATCGTTTTTGGACGAAACAATATTTATTCGAGTCAAATTTCTGAAAATTTAAAGCAGCACTTGAACAGATATTCATGGAAATTATATATATGAAAATTGTCTGCTTTTAGTTATTAATGCCATTTTCACGAAAAGATGTTTTTTCTTTGTGTTAAATCTACTAAATTCACACATGGATATGATTTAATGTGATATTATCCCTATGTCCTTCTGTAAATTATCGGAATCTATCGAATGATGTCGTTATTCTTCGGTTAAAGTCGATAACGAGTGAATTGCTAGCTGAAGTCAATGACGTAATTGACTCAATTTTTGGTGCGGTCGACAGATAACGTATTTACCCGATATATTCAGGTTGTACTTCTCTGACTTCTTTGGCGTCTCGAACGCGAAATATACTTACTTCTTTTTCTCTTTCTACTTTTTAAAGTTATGACCAGTCGTGTTCATTGCGAAACAGCTTTATCACCGTCTTTCAAATGTCTGAAAGCATTACAGTAAGAAATTTGAGAATAGAGATCCATTTTTTTTCTTTATCTGTGCAAGAGCCGCCTTAGCATAAATATAAGAAGCACATTATGAGGTTTGGTTTCCAATTCCTTGTAACTACAGCTTCGGTTACCCAAAATCGTCAAGGTTCTGTTACCCCACCAATGGATTTATATGAGAACCGTCAAAAAAGGACCTTCAGGTCGGTCAAAAAAGTATCGATCCTGGTCAGACGACGAGAAATGCGTGCGCTGTTCGGGATCGAAAGTTGTTGCTCGTTGACGACTTTCTTAATCTTAACCTTTATCTGTACAAACCCGGGATTTTACGTCGCTGTGATTTTATACTACAGAAAACATTCTGGAAAAATAAGAAATTGCTTGTAACAAACTATTTCTCATTTTTCCATAATATTTCTCCCCGGATGGTTATATTCCATATTACAGCAAATCTTTATTTCCGCCTGCAATCGCCTTAATTTGGACCTGTCTGAAATAATTAAATTAAAAAACACACAAAAAACCGGGATAGGGTTTTATGTAAATATACGACCTTACTATATAATCATTTTCGGCACGCGACCCACTTGTTGACTCTGCATGATCCAATCTCTTTTTTTCAAATATTTGGTTAACAGAACGCCTTGGGTGTCTCTCTTTGCCTGACGGGTCCCATGACCATATAAGGAACGAAATGTTTCAACGAAACGATCTCACACAAAGAACAGAAGAACACAGAAGTTACCGTTTATTATACACGTATTGTCATTGTGCCAATACAAATCAAATACAATATCAAACTTCCGGGTGATTATCAGTTTAACCCATCCCAATACACTGACGCTTTTAAACGCCCATAAAAATATAGAAGCTTTAGAAAGCATTGTGGAAAATGAAGAAATTGCTTGGTAAAGGCAATTTCGTCATTATCCACAATGTACTCTACTCCAAATGACGATGATTTTAAAAAGCTCATCAACTTTAAATTGTCGTATGCAACTTCTTTGATTTCAGACTGGTCAAAAATTTTATCATGTTGGAACGGGTTAAGTCTTTGCTTTTTTCCGCTTTTAGACATGTCCAAATTCAAAGAGGTAGCAGACGACATTATCAAGTAAGTGCAATTCAAAAGGTATCCATCCGATATGATTGAAAATATTGTAGAAAAAGAAGAAATGCTTGTGACAAGAATGATATTACATGGACCTAATATTAGGGATTATACGGTTTATTTTATGCACACACGGATTAATCCATTTCCAGCCGACAAAATTTTAGACTTGTCCAAATTGAAAGGAGTTGCAGACGACAAATCAAAGTTTATGAAACTTGAGGTTTTTGCAACTTTTTGCTTAGAAAACATTGAGTAAAATGAAGAAATTGCAATTTCTTCATTTTTCCAAATGTTTTCCCAATTGTTTTTCTTCAGGGGCGTCCAAAAGCGTCACTGTGTGGGACTGGATTAAAGCAGACGTTTGGCCCAAACGATGCACCATACTGCCCTAAGTGGGCCAAAAGTCCACGTTAAGACTTGCACGCTTCACAACGCATGCACGCTATCACGGGTGAAAAGCTGTAAAAGACAGGCGTTCACGCTAGAAAACTGAACGTACAAATGTGCTTGCGCGCATAGATTATAATGCGAACATAAAATAAAGACTTTTACTTTCTAAGAGTGCTCGCTCAAATATCAATGTTTTAGCACACGCTAATTTTTTTCGATTGCACCTGTATTATTCACGCGTGCACGCGTTATTTTTGTGCTTATACGACTTAACGTATACTTTTACCCAAATTCTTTACCATAATTTTCATATCTTAATGACCTTTCAATAGAAGTGAAAGTTAACATTTTAGCGTGGTTTTCAGCAAGTTAAGGGTTTTCTTTCATTTGTACACGAACATAATATTTGGAAATATCAGAATTGGAATCTACACACACTATAGGTGCGTGGACAAAAGAAATCGTGATTTTATTTTTTAATGAGACGAATTACTGTTGAAAAATGCCTAGTCACTTCAATAGTAAAATACGCCAACTCGATCGAAAATCTATGGCTTCTTTGAACAATTCATCAGCAAGTTGACGGATTGTTGCCTAACTGGCCTTCAAAAAGACAGTTCAAACAAAGCTTACTTTAATCAATTACTGGACGACAAAATTTTAAGACTGTTCCTATTTGGAAGATATATTATTTGGCGAATCTTCAAAAACCTTTGTCTATCGCGGTAGATAACATTGTGAATAATTAAGACATTGCTTGTAACTTACGAATTCTTCATTTTCCACAATGTTTTCCAAAACTTTTTTTATTGGGGTGGGGGAGGCGGTCCTTAATACGTCACTTGAACAAATAGCAAGATTTGAATCATTGGCCGTAGCAAAAAATGCCGAATTTGACGCTTACCTGCTCCTTTTTAAGAACATAGTCAGCCTGTCAAACGCATTGCAAATACGTGAATATGATATCAAAATTCAGTCTATGTGTTGGTTCCGAAAATGTAGTAATTAGCAAGCGCTTTGCCGTCTTCAACGAAAAGTGGTACTAGTCTGAGGCTCTGAATGCCTCGCTGAGAGACATACACACGGTACCAGTTGCGAGGCCGGAACCAGAGCCATGAATCATCGACTACTCTCGCATTAAGAGTCCGTTCCCATCACCACTGCCAAACAAGACCCCTGGAAATAACATATCGCCGAACATAATAAAATGGAAATGGCTGATCAATCAAACATTTCATTTAGACAGGAAGTTAAAGGTTTAACTCCGTCATTTAGATTATGTTATAGATCGTCGGTGTGCTACAAAAATATCGTAAATACAGCTTTATTCAAGTTGTATTTACGACATTTTGTTCGCCCACCGACGTTATATTCTTTGGTTGGCGCAATATCATGACGTCATAACTATAGCTTTCTACGTAAGTCTTGCACTGGCTCATTCGGCAACCTTCGAGCGATCTCCGGAGTCCCCAAATTGGTACTAAGTCGGCAGAGTAGAGACTAATGGCACTGGCCGATAAAAACACACAAACAACAAAAACATTTCTGAATGCGGGAATATGGGAAAGGTGTAAGAGAAAAAAAGGAAGTGATTTCGAAAATAAACAATACTTTATTATTCTTTGCAACTTAGAATTGTTATTCTACTTAACGCATTTATACACGAACAGAAAATACCCAACAAAGAAACTATACACAAAAATATTTTTCTCGCAAGCTTGTCAAATAGTCATAAACTGTTGAAATTTAAAGCACATCTATACTCAAAGCTTATATCCTTACAAGCAATAAAATCAGAAAAAGTTGCACATTTAAACCGTTACTCGAATTGTGACCCTTTGAAGAAAATAAACTGTAGGTAACCTCGTTGGAAAAGAATTAATCGCTTGCAATTAGAACATTTTCTGTTGTAGTAATGTTTTCTATGTAACATGGCTTACTTATATTTTTAATTAAACACACTTCTAATAGTCCTCTGCTTCCTTTCTCAGTTTGGTCCATACAAAATTTTGTCGTCTGATAGTTTATTATATACCTGCCGAATTTCCTTATAAGACACATTCATTACACGTGGACAAAACGGTCTCGACCGAAAAAAGTAACGTATCACACATAGTCTGAACTGATGCGATATGACAATTTCCACGGTAAATGCCGCCACACGAGAAATAACATCATAATGATTTTTTTCTTTTTTTTTTTTGAATGCTGATTTCAGAAAAAAAAATTCGTTTGCTCCTTTTTATCTTTTCAGTCAAAATTTATTGATATAACAAACGAAAAATTATGATGAAGTAGTGATACAAAGTCTTGCATTGAATTCTCGGCGAGTGGGAAATTTTGATATTTCACTCAATCTTTGTTCTCGTGAAATATCCCAATTTGCCTACGAGGTTTGAATCCATACAAGGTTTTGTAATGTACATGTTAGATAATATTCCCTATTGATTGAATTGACCAATCACGATGTCAATCAAATAATCATTCGGCCAATGAAATCATTGATTTAGAATGGAATTTCAGTTTGAACTCCAAAATTAGCCGCCAATATGATGAATCATTTTTGTTGGTTTGGTGACTTTCGTCGTAACTGCAGCTTATTCAAGCTGTAGTTACGACTTTTATGACTCCAACCAACCATTCTACTGCTACTGTCCATTAATTTTGCCAAATAACGCCGTCAATAATCAAAGCGGAACTTCCTGTAGGAGTCAATGGGCGGGCCCAAATGAGTCATTGGCCAGAGATTGGTCATTTACGGCGGATCCATCTCTCTCTCGTTGCAGTTTCGCTTTGATCCCTAAATTAGTTTCAAGTTTCCTGGAAGGTCCCCTTTTCTAATGCCTAGCACACACCTTCTCTTTTGAAACACATTAAATCTGGTATTCATTATTACTCTAAAAGATCATTATCCTTTGGAATTAGTCCAAGAAACTTGTCGATCTTGTGAAATTCCTTGTCGTTTTGCAAAGTAAGCTTTTCATAATGTAATAAAGAGCTTTGAAGTATTTGTTTTCAACATGCATATTTGTTTAGACGAAAAATCACGATTGAAAAGTACTTGATATATCAATCTATCAAAATCCGTAATATTTATTACAGCGCTACCTATGCCTTGAAAAGGGGACTCTTTCAGTTGGAATGCCGAGGATTTTGAATCATGGCCTACAAGTTTTTTTATACTAGGGGTATTTGGAGACAGTTTTGCGCTTTATCTTGGAATATTAATAGACCCTATGGAATCATTAAAAAGATACTAAAAAGATAGCAAGTCAACTATTTTTCAACGATTTTAACACATTTGAAAAACATTGCAAAAGTATACACCAGTCCGAGGTAAGTCAATTAACGGATGGCCACGCCCCATGAACTCTGATATAGTCATTCGACTGAGGTAATAAACATTTCTCTATAAAATATGTAGTCATTTACATGAATTAAAACGCAAATCATTACATCTCGACCCACAGTGTTCATCTTCGACAGGAAGTTCCACTGAGATATCAAAACGGTGGTATTTTACAAACTTAATAGCCAGTAACATATCACCAAAAAGCCGTTAATTAAAGAAGCTTCCCAGCAAAATCTTGAAGAGTGTTAGAATTGAAACAGAATTTTATATAAAGGATAGCAGGTAGTTTCTTCTTTCCATAACAGATCATGTAATATCAATGTTTAGGTCTTAAAACAAGTAATTTGGTGTAAAATGAGTTTCTTCTCAAAGTTTCTTGTCCACTTTAATAGCATATTATGCAATCATTCTTTCTGCTCAAGCATTCAATAGTTACTCTTTATTACAAAATGTTTGCATTGATTTTTGTAAAGCATAATTTATTAACCACATGTAACATTAAAATAACAAGAAACAAAACAATTAAAGAAAACAAGATAGATTTGCATACGATAAGATTAATTGTATCATGAATTGGGAAATAGTTTTAGGTCATGCTAACCCATTTCTGCTCAATCACTGGTTTTTACATCCTCGTGTTTTTATAATTTCTAAAATATTGTGGAAAAAAGAAGAAATTGCTTGAAACAAGCAATTTCTACTTTTTCCACAATATTTTCTACCCTACTGAATGATTATTTTTCAAATAAAGACAACTTTGAGTTGTCTTCTCCAAAGCCTTTGAATTTGGACCAGTCTAATATTTTGTAAAACAGGAAAAAAGGATTAAGTATATATGAGCATATATGCATGACATTTCCAATCTACAGTATTGAAACAGATAGGCCTTGGCATCTCCACAGCCTGATCTTAGTCTTCACTATGAATTCTATAAATAGATAATGACTCAGAAATTAGATAAGCTTTTGTTCTAAATGTCCTAAATTGCTGCCCAGGCTGCTCGATGTCTGTGCTTCTCGTGCATCAGAAATGGATAGAATTGTCACACATAGGCTCAAAACTAAACTAGACATTGTCGCAAAGCGGACTAATACCCCCCAACAGCGCTTGTCCATATACAAGTGCTAACTGCAAAAGGGCCATAACAAAAAATGGACTTTTTTAATTAAAGAGCCATAAATCCGTCAAAAATCAATGGACCATAACCAAAATAGGATATGCAAATATCTTGCTTGTACCGAGTGTTTCTGTAAAATTTGAATCAAATCCGTCCAATGGTTGCTGAGAAATTGAGCGGACACAATTTTTCACTAAAGGGCCATAACTCCGTCAAAAATCAATGGACCGTAACCAAAATAGAATATGCACATCTCTGCTTGATACTGATTATATTAGTGAAGTTTGAATCAAATCCGTCTGATGGTTGCCCAGAAATTGAGCAGACACGAAAAAAACTACAGACAGTCGGACGGACGGACGAACGGACGGACCGACGGACGGATCGACC
This sequence comes from Fragum fragum, assembly GCA_946902895.1. NCBI lineage: Eukaryota > Metazoa > Mollusca > Bivalvia > Cardiida > Cardiidae > Fragum > Fragum fragum. Next base: position 65,354,469 of record OX336365.1, on the reverse strand, counting down.
GACCGACAAGCTGACTCCAATATACCCCCCTAAGAAAGTTAAGGGGGGGGGTATAGTTAACCCTATTTATGCTGAATAAAGCCCTTATTCAGAATTGCGTTAAAACCATAGGCCTAAAGGCACTGGAAGGCCTTATATCGTGAATCATTTTTGTTTGTTTGTTTATTAATTCCATTAACAACTCTGATATCAAAATGTCAAGCAAGTGGTTTAGACTAAGATCAGCCTGCATGTCATAGGCGGTAGAAAATAGGACATGAAATATTACCATGATCAAGATGTCTTTCAATAATATTTTAGAAATGTCGTTGCATGTTGTTGTGGTCAAATTAAAAATCATGATAAATGACCCTCCGCTTGTCATGCCCAATGATCTCCAAACAGGAAGTCTGACCCGGATATCATACGGCGATTTTTTGCAAACTTTATACCAAGTCATGTAATAAAAAAGTGAAATGGATTGGTTTGCGACCTGAACATCGTAACTAAAGCATGAAAGCTGTAGTTTAGATCGCCAAACCAACAAAATATACATAAATGTCATCTCCGATCGAAATGGAAAATTCCTTTTTTAACCCATATTTGAATGGCGGCAACGATCCGTCAATTTCATAAGATGCTTTGAAACCTGATCCATTATATCCCAAAATAGAAACTTATCCGTGCAATATTTAATAACATAAATGCTATTCTGAAACAAAGAAAAAAAATAACGACAAAAAGACAAATACAACTTTCATATCTTTCAAATCACTTGTTCCCATAAAAGAGATCCTTTAAAAAAATATTGGAAGAATTACTTCGAAACGAATTCACCAGTTACAAATGAGCCAATGCGTGACATTTCCAACCATTACACATGTAGGCAAAGTAAAGACTCAGATCAGCCTGTGCATCCGCACAGTCTGATCAGAGTCTTCACTCTGCGCTCTATAGATAGATACTGACCCAAAGCTTCTTTAAACAATCAGCGAATATTCTAATTGCCCCAAGTGGCTGTCCAGGGTGCTCAATTGTGCGAGTCACGCACATGCGAAATGGTTGGAAATGTCACGCACAGGCACAAATATAATTGTTATGAATAGACGGATCGCCACTGTTAAATATCGATTGCCCATTCAAATCATTCATTTGAACCGGAAATGAAATGTTGTCCTATGCTATTAACGTAAAACCTTTTTCGTTTGTGACACGTCAACTACAATATACTCAAGCAAGCTATTCAAGCTGTAGTTGACGTTTAACCATCGATTACTTTGTTGTATCTATATCCCTTAACCCATTCTAACACAATCCAACCTACGCCAATGAAAAGGCTTTTTTAAAGTATTATGGAAATAAAAAAATGGCCGGAATCAAGCAATTTCTTCATTATTCGCAATGTTTTCAATCAAAAAAGGCGATTAAAAACAACAAACTTGAAATGGTTGTCTGCAGCTACTCAAAATTTGGACCAGTCTAAAAAATTGTTGCGTTGGAATTGGTTTACAGGGTTAACATACATTATGCAAACAATTGTTGTTGATATTTTAATAAAACTACCTTGTCAGAGGTCAGTTTTTTCTAGCGATCTGGAAATTTATTAGAACAAATGAATAATGACTTTGAGCAAATCAATAGATGTCATAAGGCAATATTTAATAACAAGGTTGTAAGGAGAAGTTGCCCAAAGAATAGTAATAATCTTTGATACGAGTAATTATTGTATACCTACCGAATTCTGGGGTAAGATACATTCATTGCACGCGGAAAAATCGGACTCAACAGAAGAAATCCGTATTCTACATGTACTGAACTGTAACATTATGGTAATATGACGTCATGTTCTCGGTAAAATGACGTCCTGCTTAAAATGATTTAATTATGATTTTGAAAAGAAAAAAAATGGGGAATATAAATAAATGGAATACAATGATTTATTTATGAATTAAAGCCTCGCGTCGGATTCTTGCCCTTTTAGAAAAATTTGAGATTTCACTCGACCTTCTCTTAATTTTTCTACGCTGCTCGAATCCAACAGAAGGCTTTGTATCACAACCATCACATAATACTCCTCATATCTAATTTATAAATGTTATCAATACCATTCTTATTACAATGTAACTTTTTATCATACCCTGTTGTCATGGCTATTTATTAGAATGGTCATGTTCTAAGGAAACAAGAGTAAATTCACAGCATAGCGCGTAAAGTATAAGCAATATATAGTCTCTCCCATATATACAAGCATCTATTTTGAATGTTGTATACACGTGGACGGAATCATTATTTGCATTTAAGATTAGAAGCACTCAAAATAGTATGGGGCACCAATGTCTTTGTGACAGGGCTAACGGTTGAAATTGCGGGCTTAATGACTCCCTGACCTTGAAATTCTAGGGATCAAAACTGATTTTGAAAGGGTCAAAACAGCAAAACGAGCGAATCATGGATAAAAATTTGAGGGTTGAAGTGCTAAGTGACCCTTCCTCGTAAAGATGTGAAGAAAGTAATTAATTTGTACCTTTTTTTACATAGTAGATACATAATTGAAAAAATGAGGTATACACCCTGTTTTAGCCCTCGGATCAAAGTGACATCCCCTTTGGGAGAAGTTTCTAAGATAAAAATGGGACACATGTATCATAAGATTTTAGGGGATTAAAATCCTGGTTAAGGGGTTAAATACAAGCCCCGCATTGTAAACCAAATTGATGGTTATCTGCTATCAATCCAAAATTTAACTGACCAAACAATTCGTTCATTTAATCCATTTCACACCATCCCGCTTTTTTCCGTCCCTCAAAGTATAAAGTTTGAAAGTCATTGTAAACAATGAAGAAATTGCATGTAACAAGCAATTTCTTTAACGCCCACAATGTTTTCTACTCTAAAAGGCAAAGATTTTCTTTTTACATCAAACATTTTCGTAAGTGGACAACTTAAGGTTATTCGTGAGCTTGCCGCTTTGTTGGTTCACAACTGTCAAAAGTGGAAATAACCCTTTCCTATGTTATGATGATTTTTCTCGACTCTGATACAATTCGTGGAAAAATAACGAATTAGTACATGGTTCATGTTCCATACATATAATTTTCGCAACGTAACACTTTTTACGTTTGAGTTCCATTTGTAAATTACCATTTCCTGTACAAGAAATAATTTTGCCAAATAAATGCACCTTAAACCCCCTATTCCCTCGCAGACATCAACTCTTCACATTTGTGAACGACGCATGGTGATAGTTTACGGATATTATTCTAACACGAGTTATCAAACATTTTTTTCTCTTTAACACATTACCAGACGGCATTTCTTAAAATCCAATGTCATCAAGCGAAAAAAAAAATAAATAACAAATTCTGATGCACGAAACTAGATTGTGGACAAGCATACAAAATAGCTATCTGCTCAATATTTTGTTAATAAAGCTATGAACTTTTTTTCGGCCAATGAGAATGTTGATTTTTGTTAGCCGAAACTAAAAATTAGATTATGATGTTATGAATTATGTTGACTATTAAATTCAAAATGCATCGTCACCTTTTCTATTCCCCTTCTTACAGATTCAAAACCTCTCTACCGTAGTGAAATATTGCGGTTTGATCTCTTTAGCAATTTTCAGTAGTAGCTCGCTCAAACAAAACTATCATCATTTGGCTTTTCGTCAAAACCTTGATTTATTACACCGCTTTTATACGATGTCAGTAAAGTGACTTCTGAAGCCGTTGCTAAATTATCACTATTGTCAGCAGATATTTGAGAAACGTGGTCGTTTTTCACATTAGATGTATCACCAACGTTCAATGTTTTAATCTCAGTTTTGGTATCTGTGCCGGGAGTTTTATCACTTTGAAAGTCTGGATAGTTAGAGGCTTTATAACCAATAGAGCTTTCATCTGAGCTGGAGACATCCGGTAGACGACCTTGAGCAGTGAAATCATTTCCGCCAGCGGAAAACTTGTCATTGATACTATTGAAAGAAGATGTAGACATTTGGTGTTTGTCAGTGTACCTGTCACTCGTAATTGAACCTTCTTCACTATCACGACGGTTAGTTAAAACTTCATTTTCTTTTGTGAGCGATATACTGTCTTTGGAAAAAGTATCATATTGACTACTGTTACTGTACTTTATTGAATCGGGAAGAAATTGTAGCTCTCTTCTCGATTTATCAGTTTCTAATGTTCTAAAGTTACTTATGTCACTAAGGTGTGATGTACTTGCACTGTCTGTGCTAGGAGGTCTTATTGGCTCCTCCGCTCCGATGACGATACGAGGATTTCTACTTTCTTCTAGAGTAAATTGGCTTGAAAAGGAACCACTTCTAGGTGTAAGATTGCTATCGTCGTATTTCTCTGCTAACACAGCCCCTTCTACCGTTTTCCGTGAGATTGCGTCTTGTTCTTTTATTTCCTCCAGCCGTCGACCACGATGCTTCATTTTTCCTCGAGTACGACCCTTTCTATGACCAGGTTGCCTAGAATGTATGACCTCTGTTGAACCCGGAATCGATTTAGTATTAGGCTGTGTTCTGGCGGCACTTGGTTGTGTTCGAACTTTACCAGGTTGAGTTCGAGGGTTCCCGTTAATACTCGGAATAGAACTTCGATCGCTACGCCGTTGACCCGCACGGTCAGGTGGCGTATTCCGAGCAGTATTCGGAATGCGGCTAAGTTCATTTGGGTTGATACTGGAAGGTTTAGACTTCGTACAGAGATACAAGGCACTAGCAACAACACTGATCAGTATCGCAAATAGACCACAACACGTTAAGACTATTCCAATCGTCTTTTTACCCTCGTCGTTCTGTAGATCGGGTGGTAGGAGGTCCTCGTCAAAGATACCGTAGTTTAGGATGAGACAGACGCCAGTCACGAGCATGATCAGACCTCCAAGGAAGAGGAAGACCCCGACTATACACATACAACACTGGACCGCGGCACCCTGCATTCTGGGCATCTGAAATAGAGGTATGAAAATATATATAAATCTTGCAGGAGCGACCAACTTTATTAACCGAAAATCGAAAATCGACATAATTTTGGACTGGTTCTAATTCAAATCGCAGGCAACAATTTTAGGCTGATGAAATCTTAAACAATTTCTTTAAAGAAAATATTGTGGATAATGTAGAAAAAAATATTACAAGCATTTCTTCGTTTTCCATAATGTTTTCCCAAGCGCCTCTCTTGGGGGCGTCTAAAATCAACATTGTGTGGGAGTGGGTTAAAACAAAACTCAACCATATATTTTCAGTATTTATAAGAATCGTCTCGATTTGTACGCAAAACGTAGGATTATTCACCAATAAGTAATACTGTGTTGTAGTGATTTAAAACCTTGTATCGGAGTCGATGCATTATTTCAAGTGAACAAAGGCCCTGTGAAATATCAACCTTTCCTACGAGGAGACAATTCAGTATGTTTGCATCGCTATTGTGACATTGTATTTCTTCCATCATATATCGACGAAACGGTTATAGATATTCATGAAAATTGTCTAAAATTACCCTACCAGTATCAGTTCATGTCCGATACAGATTTTTTCTGCCGGGTTCGATTTTGTCCGTGTGGATTGAGATCAACTGACAAGGAAAACTGGTAGGTATATACATGTAATACATATCAATATCTGATATTAAAAAATTCGATCCGTTCGTATCAAATATATTTTTGTACGCCATCCCAATTCTGTTGGGAGCGGCCATTTTCTAGGGGTACCTGATTTTTTAGTTAATTAATCGTCTCTATCGTAGCATTTGCCCACATGAGCAACGCCCCAAGAATACGGTAAGTTGTTACGGGGGGTAGTGCAAGGATTCTGATAGCCCCGCTGGTTCTTAAACGTGCTAGATGGATAGCATCGTCACACGGGGCCTCGTTTTAACGTCTCGTCCGAAAGAAAGTTTTGTTAGTTTTGTCAGCTCCAACGCGAATTCGTGATCTTCAGAACGTAAAGAAAATATTTTCAATTTACAAATGTTTATATACACCCCTTAGTGCAGTCAACCTAATGTCTTGTTTTAGTAAAGCATTGGCAATCGAGTTTCTTAACCCAATACCTTATAGTGTCGCTATTGTACGCCCCTATTGAAAAAAAACTTGAGATAACATTGTGCGAGAGGAAGAAATTGCCTGTAACAACCACTTTCTCCATTTCACACAACATTTTTTTCCTAAAGGCCAACATTTCTTATATATCCCTAAATTTAAAATTGTCCTCTGCCTTTTCTTTCAAAGTCCAAAATTCAGTTGATTGGTAATGGACTAATAATGGTCAACAATGACTCGCTTACTTAACACATTTACCATAAGACAAACTGTATTAAACATGAAAGGGTTATAAAAATATTTTATACTTTTGTCAATAGTTGAATTAATTGATATGACTACGGGGGTTGATTGTGTTCGGACATGTTAGGCCATCGAGATAACTATTTCTATAGAAATCGCTACAGGGTTTTACCCTTCAAAACTAAAATAAATCGTAAGTTTACGTCTAAAACCTTGTAACAAAAGCATTAGAAAAACTGGAGATACCAGGTATTTAAACCGATGGAATACGGTTTCAAAAAAAAAAAAATGTTATACTGTACCTGCATGCACCTAAACAAAAACTATGGGGATCTTTGGCCAACGTTTTACTTTCTAAACGATTGATAGATTAATGGGGTTTAACGCCTCTATCTTTTACGTTCTAAAAGCTACCACTAAGTTACACCGTATTTACGAAGAATGGTGTGATCTAAGCACATGTTTCTTTGTACAGGTCTAAGAATGAGTTTCTTTGATCGCGATCTACTGCTTTTTCTATCTTTTGGGCGGAAGATCGATTCTCCATTTATCCCTTTACCACACAAACCTGCGTTTTTACGCTTTAAAAGAAATATAGCTTCTGAAAACATTGCTAGAAAAGAAGAAAATGAGTGTATCAAACAATTCCTTATTATCTCAGAAAGTATTATACCTCATAAGACATTTATATTTAAATTAAAACAATTTGCAATCTCTTTCATTTAGGACTAGTCGTCAGTTATGGCGGTTGGGAGAAGGTTTAACAAAAAACATCAGTTCTACACGCTTTTATTTTTGATAGGCAATGACAAAAAGTTTTCAATAACATGTCTATGGAATTTCTCGAATATCGTCAGTCCCAGTCTGTACAAGTCTATTTCATGGAACACAAATGGACTAGTCAATTCACTGTAAGCGTTTGTCAATAACAGAATATTGACGTACTTTGATCAATGGCAATAACAAGAAGTGATTAACAATTCCGATTCCAAATCAAAGGCATGAGATAGATAGATTTATAGATAGATATATAGATGTGTAGTTAGATGTATAGATAGAGAGGGGGACGGAGAGAGGGGGAGAGAGATAACGAGCGAGAGAGAGTGAGAGACAGACAGAAAGCGTGAGCGAGAGAGAGAGCGAGCGAGAGAGAGATACTAAGTTGTAAATAGAGAGAGAGGAACAGATAGACAGAATCAGAGACAAGTACACAACAGGCCTTTTTTACGACTATGGAGTATATTATCAAAAATAATTTGTTGGAAGAGAATTCAAATTCATAAGCTTAACACCCGACAACATTTTGGCCATGTTCAAATTGAAAAATTAACTGAGTTATTTAAAGGTTAACATAAACAATTTATGTAGGGGGATATATGTAAAAGTGAAATCAATATATTTCTCTTTGAAAAGTAGTTACATGTAACACATTCCCTAACGATCACTCTTTTTGCCTTCTAGAAAAAAGTCTTGGGAAACACTGTGGAAAAGGAAGTAGTTGCTGGTTACAAGCAATTTCTTCATTACCCACAATGTTATCTACAAAAAGAAGACAAACATTTAAAACACCACCAACTAAATATTGTCGTCTACAACATCTTTGAATTTTGGCCAGTCCAAAATTGTGTCGTCTCACGATTAATGGGTTAGTGGTAATTTACAATAAAGACTGAACGAATCTTAATACAGCGATCATTACATGTATATAAAACACGGAAACTCGGTCACCCGGATCAATTACTTCAATGAACGACAGCCCTTCAAGTTGAAATGCTATACTACGACGTGTAACCCTTTCACGTTCACAAAATTTTAGACTGGTCCAATTTCAAATGGGTTGCAGATGACAATTAAAAGTGAGTGTAATTTAAAAAGTATTCAATCTATTGGTTATGAAATATTGTGGAAAAGAAGAAATTGCTTGTTACAAGCAATTTCTTCGTTTTTCAAAATGTTTTTATCTAGAATAAAATGACAAAGCCGTAAAAACAAGGGATTGAACAAGAAAGAGTTAAATATTCTACGTTGCTTTGGTTGGATTACCATGTAGAAAATTATATAGTTACATGTACAGCATTCATAAGGAATATTATGGTAAAGTTGTAATACAAAAACAAAAACTTATATTGGATTCGAGCCGTACTGGATAATTTGGATAATTCATAACACCGAAGGTCGAGTAAAATGTCAAATTTTATCACGCGACGAGAATTAAATGCAAGGTTTTGTATCACTATTACATTATACTATTTAATATAATATATGCCAACGATCTCTGACTATAAAAGATAAAAAGAATCTAACAAAATCACAATAACGTTATTCTTGGAGTGACGTCAGGAAAGTGACGTCATCTATCCATATCGAATCAGTTCAATACATGTATGAAACAAACTTTTTTCGGGCAGATTTTGTCGGCGTTCCATGCATGTGACCCCTAAGGAAATTCGGTAGGTATTCAATGAAACATTTTAACCCATTTCCAGACAGCAAAAATTTATACGGGTCAAAATAGAAAAGAGTTGAAGACGACAATTTAAAGTTGATGAAATTGTAGGGATTTTTAAACTTTCTGGGTACAAGGTATCGTAGAAAATGAAGAAATTGCTTGTTGCAAGCAATTTCTGTTATTTCCACAACGTTTTTCGATTTCTTTTTCATCATGCTGAAAAATATATATATATATATATTTTTAATCATAATCAAGGGGCTTAAAGTACTTGTTCAATTTCTTCTAAAAATAGCCTTTAAACTTTCGCTTGAGAGGGAACAAAAGGTATTGTAGACAAGATCCTAGACCGAAAACGTAGATTTATTCCGGGTTCAGAATGACGGGGTAGGGAGTACCTAAATATTTCTAAAGTATATTGAGTGTTTATGGATATATTATTCAAATCTTAAGTTGAGTAATTTTCACTGGATATCACTGAACCTCGATGAGCTTACTATAACCTTACTACATGGAACATGTAAGTCTGGTCAAACTTGAAGAAAGTGCAGTTACTTTTTCAAATTTTATTTTTGACAAATGAGTACCAAAGAGAAATTTCATGGGAAATGAGAAATCGCCCGAGACAAACAATTTCTCCTTTTTCCAAAACCGTTTCCTCGAAAAAACTTCACATGGGCGCCAAATCAAGCATTCAATAACGGGTTAGAAAAGCAAACAGTCATAGGGAAAGCATAAAGATTCAGTCTCGAATATCTAGAGTACTTGCACGCAATAATTTAAGTTCTCGTTAACCTGAAATGACATGTGTAATTGAGAAGAGGTTCGATAAGGAAAAATTGAAATTTAAAAAGCGTAAATAGACTTAGGATAAATATCAGACTGATCTTAAGTATTCATCCCTTGACCTACTGGACAGTGAGTTTTAGAAATAGTATCACAACAAGATGGTAAAGACGTAACAAGACGTGTGCGAACAATTAACCAATCGCAAGCTCCGCCCACTTACTCCTTTGGTCACACCAATTGACTCCGACTGGACAGTGAGTTTTAGAAAAAGTATCACAACAAGATGGTAAAGAAGTAACAAGACGTGTAAGAACAATTAGCCAATCGCAAGCTCCGCCCAATTACTCCTTTGGTCACACCCATTGACTCCAACAGGAAGCTCCACTTCGATTTTTAACGGCGTAATTTTGCAAATTTTATTGCCAGTAGCAAGTAAGAAAAATAAAATACCTGGTTGGCAAACTAAACGTCGTAACTACAGTTGGAATAACTGCAGTTACGACGTTTAAGCCACCAAATCAATAAAAAGTCAACAAAAATGACAGCCAAAGTCGGAGTTGAAAGCTCAGGTCCGGACTGAAGAAATGATTTGATTGGTCGGTTGATTCCTTGATTGACAATCGCGATTGGTTAATTGACGGGTCGCTGCCAAACCCACTGATTTCCGATATGATACGTTATCCAAGAAAACCTGTACAAATGACGTGACATTATGACGTTGGAAAATTCAAATGTTCTGATTAAAAAAAAATCAAATCTGATTTGTGCTACGCCCCCAAAAGAAAGCTTTGAAAACACATTTCGGAAAATGTTGAAACTGGTTGTAAGGTCTTTATTATCCACAAAGAATTCCACCCACAGATACAGATTTTAAAAAAATGATCATCAACTACACTTTGTTTCGCCCGGTATTGAGTAAATGTTCAATTACAGTTAGAAAATTGTCAGCTTTTAAGTTAATGTCACATTTTTCTCCTTTTTTTTTGTGAATCAGAAAGACAGTTAGTTCAAAAGTTTGAAGAAAAATAAATATTTTGTTCCCCATTCTAGTTCCCGGAAGACGGATCAATTGTTAAGAAGAGGGGTGGAACGATTACCGCATTACCACACGACAAAATCTTAGACTAGTCCAAAATCCTTGTCATATAGGATATTTATATAAAGCCTTGTGGACAAGCAATTTCTTCCTTTTCCACAATGTTTTCCACAGCTTTCATCTTGAGATGTGTTGGATTGAGTGGGAATGTTTCAAAGAGAAGTCTGCAAGCAACGAAATGTATCGACCCCGACCAGCCTATGCGGTCTCATCAGGGGACGGTATTTTGGAATTTCATAGACAGCCTATTTTAGCGTGACGGGTTGCATGAATATTAACGTAAATACACATGGAATTCGAAATGTCCTGCTTCCACAGTCTAACGTGTTTCACTCAATAGGGTCATCGATAGTGTGTGACTTGTCACGGTATTTTGTGTGTGTGTGTGTGTGTGTTCATTGTGCTAAATTTCTGTTACTGGCATTTTGCTCTTAAAATACCTTGTTGAGTAATACCAAAAAAGATGAAATATTTCACCCTTTCGGTGAACCGTACTAGAACCCATTTCCTGTACAAGTCCGATATGTTATGTCGCTGTGATTTCATACTTAAGAAAACATGGTTGAAAAAGGAGAAATTGCTCGTAACAGGCAATGTCTCCTTTTCCCACTATGTTTTCTACAAATTGGGTGGTTTCATTTCAAATTGAATCCAATTCTCATTTTTGTCTGTAACCTCTTTCAAATTAGACAAATCTAAAATTTCAAAAGCGAGAATGGGTTACACGTACCCTTTTTAAAATCTAGAGAGCATGAAATGTTAATTTTTCGCCTCATTTAACAACATGACCCTATATGTCAATTTAGACCTTTGAACGCAATAGACAAAGAATGAAACGTTATCAAGTTTCTGTTTTCAACTCACTTCTATGTTTTTTCTTTTAATGTTTTTTTTTTAGCAATTATGACCCAAAAAGGTCACTTAGAGATCTCCTGACAATTTCTTTGCACGTGCACTATGATTACTTCAAGAGCGAAGTAAACTTAATACTTTTTTTTAACTACATGTATTTTGAACTAGATTCGTTTATCTTTGACAACCATATATCGGTTTTATCTTTTGACATCTTTGAAACTTGACTTATATCTGCACCCTTGTCATGCTGAATTCGAAATATTTCTGTCTTTGCAAGAGGTATAGACAAAGACCAGTCTGCACATACATGCATTCTCATCTTAGTCTATACCACGTGTTTATCCCTTTCAAGTCAGTGATTTATTGAAAAATTTGAACAGAAAATTTGACCCAAATTAAGTGTTTGAAGTGCTTTCAGCCCTTTTATTTTAACCTGTAACCAGACAACGAGAGGTGCGAATTGGGAGAAGTCGCAGACGACAGTTCTTAGGAACATTAAACATCTTTGCTTTTGAGTTGGAAAACGTGTGCAATTAAGAAATTACTTGTGACAAGAAATTTCTTCATTTTTCCACAATATTTGCCAAACTCTTTTGCCTGAGTGGCCCGGAAAAGCTAGATCGTAATGGAATTGGTTGATGCATTAGTCTCTCAATGATTATTTCAGGATGAATAGATGATGAACCATCTTTAACAATTCTTTAAGAATTCTAAAAACAAAGGGCTTTCATATCGTATTGTATTGTCGTGACATTTCAATGCGTTTCCAAGTACTATACCAATTTCTAGTTTCTAATTTCTATGTGGATAATCTTAAGCTGAACTATATACGAAGGTGTTGTTTCTCTCTGTCTCTCTCTGTCTCTCTCTCTGTCTCTCTCTCTGTCTCTCTCTCTGTCTCTCTCTCTGTGTCTCTCTCTCTGTCTCTCTGTCTCTCTCTCTCTCTCGCTGATTGGTTCAAAACACTCTTTATTGACCCAAACTATCTTACACTAACTTTAATTTATAGTTTTATTTCAGTATCGTCTATCAAGATCCAAGCTTTTAGCTGGGCTGATTTTTTTTCGTACATCGACGAAAAAACGCTGAGCGCGCAACTATTGTGTATGTTGTTGTATACAAATAACATCCATAAAATTGTACTTAAAACGAGTTAAATGTTTGCTTTGTTATGTTTGATGTCATTAACCCATTCCAACACAGTTGAATTTTAGACCGGTCCAAATTGAAAGGAGCTGCAGACGACAATTTCAAGTTGATGGAATTTTACATTTTTTCATCATTTTGGATAGAAAACATTGTGGATAATGAAGAAATTGCTTGATCCAAGCAATTTCTTCATTTTCCATAATGTTTTCCAAAGCTTTTTCTTTGAGGGGCGTAAAAAGGAGGGATTGAGTGGAAATGGGTTAAATAATAAAGAACGAAAAGGGTAGTTCTGTTTTCTTAGAGGTATGAACCTAAAAACTTGATCACGATGTATGAATCCGCTTATTCATACAGTATTATTAAGTTTTTAGGTCCATACCTTAAAGACAACAACAACAGCAACAAACAGTCTCTTCAGTTCTTAAATTGTTTAACACCAACGCTAACATGTTAGGCTTTTTTTTTCTATTCCGACAAGCCTTATTGCTAAAATGTTTGTTGAAAACGACGGTATGTGTGAGTCATAAGAACGGTGTTTTTTTCCTTCTCAAACGTTCAAGATTAAGAGAGGCTATCTTTTCTCACCGGGTCGCACTATTAAACATTCTTACGTTGCTATACTCGACTCTCAAACACTTTGGCAAATACGAAACTGAAACTTGAGGGGTTACGTCTGCCCGTCAATGAATATATCGATCAATCGAATTGTTCATCTAGAACCGAAAAGAATTTTGAACTTCGGATGAGTCGACATATATGTCAAGTATTTTGTTGGTTTAGCGACTTAAACGTTGTAACTACAGCTTATTCAAGCTGTAGATAAAGCGTTTGGGTTATTAGCCAACAATTTAGTCTTTGTTACATGATACTGGTCGTAAGTTTTGCAAAACAACGTCGTTTAACTTCAAGGTGGAACTTCCTGTTGGAGTTCAGTGCACGTGACAAACGATCTCTTTATTACTAGTTACTACGTCTCCCTGTATTATATTCAATCTGGTGTAAATGACATCATAACAAAATGACACTTATTCTATTAATTTAAAGATTTATCTAAATTGTACCAATTTACGACTTACCTAGGTTAACAGTTTAATTTAACCCATTCCCACACAATAACATTTTAGACTGGTCCAAATTGAGCGAAAATTCAACTTGATGGAGTTTCATTTTTATTTTTCGTCTTTTTGGATAGAAAGCATTGTGGATATTGAAGAAATTGCTTGGTAAAAGCAATTTCTTCATTTTCCACAATGTTTTCCAAAGCTTTTTCTTTAGATGCTTAAAAAGGGGGGACTGTGTTGGAAAGGGATTTAATCAATGACGTGCTTCTATTTTGAAAGATTTTCGTTTTGGACAAAGCGAAAGCTTGCCTAGACGAGTTAAACTTCCTTCCAATTCTAGACGAGGTTATCACGAGCTTGACACCAAGAATTTGAGGACCTTGTCCGTTTTTTGCAAAAGAAAACAAAAAAAAAAAAAAAAACGGCGGGAATATCATTACGTCCATAGAAAAAATCACTTCCGCGCTACATGTAAATTATTTACATATATACGCATAAAATTACCGTATTTTATGTGTTCAGATGACGTCATGTAACCTATTCCCACACAATCACGCGTTTTTACCTTCCTGTAAGAAAATAGTTCTTGAAATGGAGAAATTAAACTACTTAAATATTTTTTCCATCCAGAAGGACAAATATATTTTTTAGATTTCAATAACCTAAAATTTCCTTCTTCAACTTCTTTCAATTTGGACTTGTCTAAAATTTTGAAGTTTGGGAAAGGGTTAAAGTGTGGCTTTACCCATGTGTAAGATACAAATACTCCCGATAGCTGTAAGGCTAGTTAATTCGAAAAAGCATACGAATTTTTATACGTTAACATGTATTTATGCTTACAAAGTACAGACCGAAAAAAATATAAGAAGGAAAGGAGACAAAGAGACAAGACGGAGAAGAAAACTACCAACTCCGCCCACTGGCTCCCTTGGCCCCGCCCAGTAACTCCAACAGGAAGTTCCGCTTCGATTTTTAACGACGTTATTTTGCAAGATTTATGGCTGGTAGCATGTGACAAATAAGTAGAACGGTTGGTTGGCGACCTAATCGTCGTAACTACGGCTTGAATTAGCTGACAAAACGTTTAAGTAGCCAAACCAACAAAAGTGATTCACCAAAATGGCTGTCAATGTCGGAACTTCAAACGGGACTGCCAGTCTAAATGAATGATTTTATTGGTTGACTGATTATTTGATTGACATGCGATTGGTAAACTGTTAACAATTTTAAACAATGTCTTGACCATATTGACCCTGCTAAACTGGCAGTCTGACCAAAAAAGATATGTTTAAAAGTCTTTTCCCAAATATACCTATCAGATGTATTCATGAAAATGATTAAAGCACATACCTTGAGCAACAGAAAAGAAATATTTCACTAGCATAATCACTATTTCACTGCATTACTATCCAACATATTTTATCTTTGTACATTTCAAATGTTAGTTTCAAGAACGTCCGTATCGATACCTATCATTTAAGGAAACGTCCCGAGCTATTTCAAATAGGTCTTTATCTATTTATGTCAACAAATGAAATAAATATCTTATCGACAACTTGATTGAGGATTCGAAAAAATGGCAATGTAAGTAATAATTGACGGTTGATGAGAAGGAAGTGTTTGATTTCTTTAACCCATTACCAGATGAAAAAAAAAATACTGGTCGAAATTCAAAGATGTTGTAGACAATAAGTGTCAAAATATTTTGTTACATTGTGAGATGAGAATTAACATTTTTCTACAAAACTTGTTTCCCAGTACAAGAGTTGATAGATCGTTGATGACAATCAAAAAACCGATTAACAAACCAAATCATTCATTTACATAGGAAGTCAATTTATTGATCTCAATTCCATTCCTTATTATTGTAACGTGAAAATTGCGTCATTACGCATGTAATGACGTCATTTTACAAACAGTGTAATATGTTTCGAGGAATAACCCGATCACGACCATAAATTCTAATAATTTTATCGATTTATGCACAAACTAACCCTTGTCTTGCTGAATAAAATCCTCTGTAGAATTGCACTAAAATAAAAGGGCTGATAGTACTGGATGTGATCGTTGATGGTTAGTTGTTCTTATGAAAATATAGATTATAAACAACTCTGGCTTAAAAAGGGATAAGCAGGAGATGACGACTAAGATCAGACTGCACATATGTCAGTCTGATTTTTGTCTATGCCTCCTACCAAAACAGGAATATTTCGAGTTCAGCATGACATGGGTTAAGGTAATTTTATCAATAGAAAATCAAATAAGAGGGAAATAAATACCGAATTTAACAATCTTGGCATCTCAAACAGATAAAAATTAGACAATGCCTCGTATGTATTTGTGAACAGTGACAACCCGTTCAATATCCTCTGCATTGCCTAGTTCCTTTTTTTTATTTAAGTATTGTCCTATAATTAACAAAATTTGACCAAAGGGGAAAAGCGTGAACTTTGACACTATGCCCTGTCTGTACTGTTTTAACATTTTCAAGATAATTCTTATCTCGCAATGGGTCAAAAGATGATGCCTTGGGTGAAAGAGCCTCAACCACTACCAATTTTGTTGTCGAACATATTTTAACCCATTCCCATACAATCTCTCCTTTTTACGCCCCTCAAGAAAAATGCTTTGGAAAACATTTTGGAAAATGAAGAAATTGCTTGTGTCAAGCAGTTTCTTCATTATCCACAATGTTTTCTATCCAAAAGGACGAGAAAATTTAAAGTTCCACCAACTTGAAATAGTCCTCTGAAACTTTGAATAAGTGTATAACTGCGTTGTGTGAGAATGGGTTTAATTAGCTGTATTTTACATTCGATACTGGTTTAAAGAGCAAAAGTTATGAAATTTAATCATACGCGATCTAGATCTATTCGCTAGTTTTAGCAATATTCCGTTTTCAAATGTGCTGAAATCACTCATTACGATATCGTATACAAATTGACAGATCACACTAATTGCCAACCAAAAAAATATATCGACCAATCAAATCATTCGTTTAGACCATATCCGAACTTACAACTCTCACATTAGCCGATATTTTTGTGAAGCATTTTTATTAGATTGTCGACTTATTCAAGCTTTAGTTACGACGTTAATGTCGCCAATAAACTATTCTACCCTTTTCAGTCATGTTACTAACCATATTTAATATCTGAGTTGAACTTCCTGTCGGAGCTCAGTGAGCTGGACCGGCGACCCGTCAATTATTCCTCGAGAGCTGAGATTTTCAATTTGCACTTCATACATAAAGTAAAAATAAATAGACCCGTATGAACACATGGACAATAATTGACCTATTTTGGTAAAATAGGTCGAGTAAAACCTGAAAGAAACTATTAATCGATAGCTACCGTGTTTCTTTTCTATACCCAATTTTCTTGTCGACTTAACTTCAATAGAAGGGGCCAAAGGTAATATAGGTGTTACCCGATAAATGAGTATTGGTCAGTACAGTACAAACAATCATTTCGTGGCCTGCCTCGTGCAAAAGGGACCATGTCGACCCAAAAGCAGCATCTCGGAAAGACCCACGTCAATGAAAAGAAGCTCATGTCTCTAATTTGGAAAAGACAATAAAGTGAGGAAGAATAAACATTTAACATACACTCCCGCTGTTTACGCTCCTCGAGAAAAAACGGCTTAAGAAAAATATGTGTAAAATGAGGACATTACTTAAGACAAGCAATTTCTTCATTTCCCAAAATCATAATTAAATTTCATCAACTTTAATCTGTCGTCAGCAACTTCTTACAGCTTAAAACATTTTAAGATTTCGTAGCCTGGTAACGGGCTCACTCACAACAAATCTTATAAGCTAACTGCGCCGATCATATTGTGCTCACCAAGATTAGGCTATTTAAACAATTTAAAAATGATCCCTATCCGTGTTGCGTATCACAATGCAATCATTACACGCATCAATACGTCCGGCCCAGAACGAGAAATTGGTTCTATACATATTGTTGATCTTGCTCGAGAGACCACCTCTATTAAACGTCCACTTCTTTTAAGCAACCAAAATCGAAATCCCCTTTCAAAAAATAAAAATATCTCATGAAGAAGTTGTCGTATTTGCTAAAATATATCATACCCTTTATCAAATGTTGTTAGACCTCATTAGAGTCGTCTTAACCCTTTCCTGTACAAATACGAGATTTTACGTAGCTGTGATTTTTATACTTTAGAAAACATTGTGGAAAAAGAAGAAATTGCTTGTAACAAGCAATTTCTTCTTTTTTTACAACATTTTTTACCGCATAGGATGGCTTCATTTCAAATTGAATCAAATTTTCATTGTCGTCTGCAACCTCTTTCAGTTTGGACCAGTCTAAAATGTCAAAAACAGGAAAGGGTTAATGAGACAAATTTAATGAGTCCCAACAGCAAACGATTTAGAGTTAATTTATGAGATTGAATTAATCCTTGCAACATTTCACAAGAAAGTGCTTTAAACGACTATTTTCTGAAGCGACCACTTTTTGGTTCTCCCACGAGTGGTCGCCTTATACAAGAAATGCTGTTATGATAATTGATTTATGACCGTAATACAACTCTTTCTCATTAATTTACAAGCCCTTTATATCTTAACCCTTTCCTGTACAAACCAGGGATTTTACGTTGCCGTGATTTAGTAATTGAGAAAACATTGTAGAAAAAGAAGAAATTGCTTGTAACAAGCAATTTCTCCTTTTACCACAGTATTTTCATATTAAATTACTTCCATTTTCCATTGTAGGTTGTTATGTCTTTTAATTTTAACCAGTCTAGAATTTCGAAAAACGGGAAAGGATTAAATCTTTACATCTCTAGCTAAAAGAGAAGTACAATGTAAAAGAATCCCTGTGTAGCCCTTGCAAGCCAACCTGATTCTACAACTCCATCTTTCTCAAACAGGAAAATAGAGTTCTACAACCTTATTCTAAATCAACAATATATCCGCCGAAGACAGAAGTTATTCGCGTACAAAATCATAGCGGGTGGTTATACCGACTCAATGCTGTAACTTATAAATTATTCATAAGGAACGTGTTTTGTCGATCTATATATAATGCCCCCATGAATCCTAGGTACTAACTTTTCACCTTATGCCCTCTTGATTCCCACCGGCAGACTTTATAATCCGACTTTAAGACGAGCTTTGGTGTAAAAAGATCATTAAACAAGAGCACCGCATGCGGATGGAACGCTCGACTGCAGGCGCTTTATAACTTAAGAAGAGGTACTGGAAAATGTGAAAGTTTTTGGAAGATATTGATTGGTTGATTGAATGGGGTTTAACGCCACCTTTAACAGTATTTTAGTCACATCGCGGCGGCTGGAGCACCTAATAATTGATTCCTGGTATTTCTCACACCAGTATTACCACATCCTTTCCTAGCCTCCAGCTGCTATCCCACTTAGGTTTGCGATTATCCACCCATTGGTGAGAAACAATTTGGAAGAGATGCCATTTGAATATGACTGTGACATTGACCACTGTTCTAGGGATTTATAACAGCGGAGAGGTCTCCTCACAAGTAATAGACATTTAAAATATGGAATATGTTAGTACATTGATACTAAAGATATGGTAAAATGTCAAGGTTTTTGGACAGCACCGTTAATGTGATTTACCCACATAATGACGCTTTATGACGCCCATCAAGAAAAGCGATGTGGAAAACATATTGCAAAATGAAAAATTTGCTTGAGACAAGCAATTTCTTCATTTTCCACAATGTTTTCTAGTTAGAATTCTGACAAAATCTATAACTTCAAAGATTGTTAATTGTCGTCTGCAACTTCTTTTAATTCAGAGGAGTCTAAACTTTAGCGGTTTGGTAATGGGTTAACTGTATCTCAGTTAGAAGCTGTATTGACCATATACCGTAGAAGCAAAGCAACATCGATCAATAAGGAATTAATAGATGGACCAACCATGACAATAAATGTTTGTTTTAGCTATCAGTTTTCACAATTCCCGGTGGTTCAATCCAATATACACCACGAAAGAAACCTTGTGGAAGAAGACTACTCTCTGCTGATTGCCTTAATGATTCTTACATAATAAACAAAAGTGTTAAAAGGAACTTTGGAAAATACCTTAATGCAACTTCTAACGTCACTCCGATATTACTTTGGTACGTGCACGTCGATTATGTACAGTAGGTAGCAAGGGAATTCTTTTCAAACATAAAATTACAAATTTAGTTCTACTATCGAAGGGTGCAGGCAGAGAGGAAGCAGGCAATCCGGTATGACTGAAAACGCCAGAGCTTCAAATGTAACACTATGGCGGTGGCAGCAGCTTTCTTAGACACAATACAAGACATTTGCCTTAGGGTGTGATTTTTCATTACGACAGTAAAGTTCTTTCGGTTAAATTTTCGTTTAGAAAAAAGTGTGAAAAAGCACGAGTGTGTGGGAATGGGTCCTAACTTACTGTGGCACGAACAATTTGTCATTTCATTATCCAATAATTTAGTTTTTAGTTCCGTCTATGAAAAACGTGCGTTCTGATTGTACGAAAAATCATACCGCCATGAACAAAATTTTCAGCACGCAGCCAGCTGGAATGCTTCCTCACAAAATAGTTTGAACACAAAAAAGAATCCAAAATTGTAAAGTTTTTTGCTTTTTTCGCTCGATGCTATTAGATCATAAGCAATGAAGTGAATATTTTGTTGTTTTGATGGAGGTGTGAACCGAAAAACCTAATCATACTTACGAATGAATCCACTTCGAGTATTCATACAATGTGATTAGCTTTTTTTCCTTTCATACCTCCATGAAAACAAAAGATATATATATTCTCTTCATCTCTTAAGTGTTTAAGTGTATTTAAACTATAAAAGGTACAAGGATCATATTACAATGATTTACATTTCCCATCAATATATTCCGGCAGCTGGACCAAGTCATGCAAACATCTAATTGTGTAAGTTGTATTTAGTCAATATTCAAGGTCAACATTTACAATAATTCTACCTATTTTTACTGTAATGGGTTGTCCTGGAAACCATCTACTTTTTTGTCCAGTATAATGTCTCGGGCATTTTTACATCGGACGCGTTGCATTACGCAACATCGAAAGTTTGTATCACTTAGCACTTCAAAACAACTCCAAACAAATTGAAAACCCTTGCTTAACTGTATTAACGTGTTTTTATGGCAATGGTTTGAAATTAACCCATTCCAAAATTATTCCTCCTTTTTACGCCCATCACGTAAAAAGCTTTTCGAAACATTGTGGAAAACGAAGAAATTGCTTGTATCAAGAATTTGTTTCGATTATCCCCAATGTTTTCTTTCTATAAAGTGGAGAAAAAAATCATAAACTTGAAAGTGTCGTCTGCAGCTTCTAGGAATGGATTAAGCGAGAGCTATGCTGACATAGCCATCCCCGTCGAAACTGCCTGATAATACTAGCAAAAAGCTCCTTAACATGCAGATTATAAGGGATTAGCAGCGCTCTTACGCTTAAGAAATATCAGAGAGAAATAACCGAAGAATCAAGTTAGCTAGATGTTGCACCTTGACTGTCGTCAATGAGCTCTGTCCGCCCATGAAATATCAAATAGATAGCTTGTAAACTTTCGAAGATATCGACGGTGGGCGAGCAAAATGTCGTAAATACAGCTTTGTTCAAGCTGGATTTAAAGACATTTTACTCGCCCCAAACGATATGTTCATTATAAAGAATTGGTAAGAAAGAGTAGAAAGGGAAATAGCTAAAATGAAACTAAATAAAAGATAATGGTTTGTGTGAAGTTCATTTTTTTCCTGTCCGAAATAAATGCGCATATGAAGTTTCGAAGTGATAACTACTACACTGAAAGAGATATGCTCCGCACAAAATTTCAAAATTTCGAAAGTCTAAAAACAACAAAGGAAAATAAGTGAAACATAAGCAACATAGCTCCTGTTTTGCTCGTACACCAGGTTTTGGCCCTAAAAGATTAATTAAAGCCATATCTTGTAACAAGCAATGTCTTCTTTTTCCACAATATTTTCTCAAATGTAAAAATGAAGGGACGTAAAAACCAGGGATTAAACAGGAAAGGGTTAAATGACATTCTAAAAGTGAAACTGCATTATCAACTAAAATCTAACGGTAGTCAAAACTTATAATGTACATATTTAATGAGCTCTTTTATTTTATTTTGATCCATTCAAAATCAGTTTTGACCTCCAGAAATGATCAATCGCCGGCTCCGCCCTGTTACTCCTTTGACCACGCCCACTGACAGCAACAGGAAGTCCCGCTTCGATTTTTAACGGCGTCATATTGCAAAATTTATTGACAGCACCATGTTAAAAATGAGTAGAATAGTTGGTTGGTGACCTAAACGTCGTAACTACAGCTTGAATAACAAAACCAACATAAAGGTTAACAAAAATGGTTGCAAATGTTGGGATTGAAAAGCTCAGGTCCGGGCTGAATAGCTTATTTGATTGGTTGGTTTATTCCTTCTTTGACAGACGCGATTGGTCAATTTCGTGGATTCCTCTATTTGAAACGCTAGCTCAAGCTCTGAGGTAAGCTGGGGGTTACGATCTCCCTCGCTTATATATATCTCTCCAGACATGACGTTTCAAGTTGATAGCTTCCATATTTTCAGAGTTATGCTCTGGTCTAAATATGGTGGTCCTATATCGCTCCCCCGAGTATGATGGCACAAGGCTTTATGATATATACAAAATATAAAATTCCTACGTCTAATCATTTTGGAGAATAAGATTTTCAAAGATTTTAGCCTTTAATCCTTTTATATTAAAAATCCGACCATATAGCGTTAATAGGCATTGATACATACCAAAGCTCTGTTCATAATGGTTAACGAAGAGAAGATTAACAAAGATTTCCTTTTTTTATTTCTTCCTAAAATCAGGGATTGCACAGAAAAGGGCTCACTTTCAGAATACAGTAATTTCATGAAGTTTTTTGGTAAAATGATGATGATTTATATCAAATTTCAAAGCTCTGTGCCTTATGGTTTGGGAGTAGAAGATTTCCTTCTTTATTTCTTTGTAAAAATCAGGGTTCGCAACGAAAAGGGCTATTTTTCAAGATATAGTAATTCTTTGAAGTATTTTGGTAGAGGGTCAATAGATGATGACTTATACCAAATATCAAAGCTCTGGGCCTTGTGATTTGGGAGGAGAAGATGTTTTTAAAGTGTTTTCACGCGGTTGCTATGGCAACCTAGTTCACTTTTGATTTTAATTTATTGCTTATGACCTAAGGATCATCTCTGTGAAATTTGGTTAAAATACATGGTAAGTTTAAGAGGAGGAGAGATTTTTTTGTAATTGCACACGAACAGACGGACAGATGGACGGACGGACGCCAGACGATTGCCGGTCACAATAGCACCAAGAGCTCTTCGTGCTTAGGTGAGCTAAAAAGTAATTCAAAAAAATAATTAATTATAAGCAAACAAAAATATGGTTCTTTTGCACTGCACTTCACTTCATTAAGATCTCTATCCACCCACGAAGTTTCAATTTGACAACAACCATTTCCACAAAATCCCAAATTTATAGATATGGAAATCATTGTTGGAAAATAAGAAACTGCTTGTAATAAACAGTTTCTTCTTTTCCATTAATAGTTTCTACCTCATATGATCCAAATTTCTCAATTCAAACCAACTTTGTTTTGTCGTCTGTAGCCTTTTTCAATTTGGACCAGTCTAAGAATAAAAGTTAGGAGTTTACTACATGTGATGTCTTTCTCCGAAAACAACGGATAAAGGAATGATATTATAAATCATTAGATTTGTTTTGGCCATAGATAAAAATCCAACAGGTCGATATTTTTGATAAAACATGACCGAAACTATGTACAAACTTCTTCTTTAGCCATTCCTACACAACCCCACCCTTTTACGCCCCTTTGGAAAACATTGCGGACAATGAAGAAATTGCTTGTATAAAGAAAATGTTTTATTATCCACCATCTCTCTTATTCAAAGTGACGAACAAATTTAGAATTCCATCAGCTTGAAATTGTCGTCTGCAGCGCCTTTGAATTTGGACCAGTCTAAAATTTTGTTATGTGAGAATAATTTAAATAATGATAATTTCTGGGCAATCATGAAATTAGTCTAAAGTATAGAAGTCAGAGCATGTGTATTCGAGAGTAAAGAGACGTATCTTGTAGCCCTTAACCCACCATGACAAAATATTAGACTGGTCCAAATTGAAAGGAGTTGCAGACAAAATTTGAAATTCACGAAATTTTATATTTCTTAACTTTCTGTGTAGAAAGTTTTGTAGAAAATGAAGAAATTGCTTGTTGTAAGCAATTTCTTCATTATACACAATGTTTTCCCAAATGCTTTTCTACAGGGGCGTCAAAAGCGTTGTGTGGTAATGGGTTAAACCACACGAACTAGTCCATATAGAATTATTTGAGGACCCGGTTTTCACCTACATGAAAGTATTCACAAGGAGAAACATAGTGCAATATTTTCCAATCCTCTCGGGAAATTGATGATAATGTTCCATAATGTTACTGTAAAATTAACATGTCATTTCTATTCCATTTAATGTCGTGTCAATTTACTATACCATTATAAATTCGTCAAATCGTACGAACATGAAATCATGAATGTTAAATACATATGGATAATCAATAGCCTATAGTTATCTTCTCTTTTTAACCCATTCTCTCAAATTCCCATTTCCATACGATCTAGCATTTGCAGGCCCCTCAAACAAAAAGGCTTTGACATGAATTTGTAAAATGAAGAAATTGCTGTTAACAAGCAATTTCTTCATTTTACAAAATGTTTTATACGGTGTGACATCAAGGCTTTTAGAAATGCATCGACTAGAAACTGTCGTCACCGTCTTCTATCATTTTGGACATGTCTGAAATATTGTCGTTTGGTTAAAGTTTTTCCGAATCGAAGCGTATAATGAAGTTTTTACCATAATGATTGATTGAATGGGGTTTAGCGCCCCTTTTTACAGTATTTCAGTCATATCGCGGCGGCTGGAGCACATAGTAATGGGTTTCTGGTATTTCTCAAACCAGTACTACCGCAACAGCCTTTCCTAGCCTCCAGCTGCTAAACCACTTAAGTTTACGATTATCCACCCATTGGTAAGAGACAAATGTCGAAAAGAATATGTGCCTCCGCCGTGGATCGAACCGATGACACCCCATTATTGAAGATTAGGTTTTACCAAAAAACACGCTTTGTTATGTAGTAAATGGCGACTGATTTGGTTCGAAGCTGTTTCCTTTACAACTACAGGAAACAAGTTCTTATAAAGTTAGGCTTATCTCTCTCGTTTCTGCTTTCTAGCGAATACATAACTACTCTATACCAAATAGGCCCGCAGGGAGCTCGACTGGTGCCTCCTTCGACTTGAGAAAGGCTGGTTTTGTTAAAGTCGGCAACGGTACCAGTCTAGCAGGGAGCATTTCAGGATGGGGGATTAATTGGAACAATTCAAGATTGGGAACTAAAATAGTCATTTGGAGATTTTCGTAGTTGATATATGCAAATCAGCATAAAAAAGTATTGTGTCAACTTACGTCTGGAATGGAGATTAAGCCACAAAGACCCATTTTCCTGAAAAGACTCATATTGAGAACCGCAGTTTCTTGGGGAATCGAACTCGGGAGCTTTTGATCACGAAGCCGTTGCCTGTCCATACTCACAACCATAGAAAAATGAGAGGTAATATGCATTACTTAGAAATTTCTTGGAGAAACGTTCTTAATTCAAAATCCACTAGATGCATAGATGTTTTCAATATTGTAATTAACCAAGCACATTCATTATTTAAAACTGTTTAGAAGCTAGACCTCAATCTGTACGACCAAGCTTGTTGGGAGTGTTTTTCTCTGTTTCCGAAACCAAATTGTTCAAGAACTGAAAACATTATTTGTTCACGAATTAAATCATTAAAAAACGGTGTAATAAAGAGAGATGACGCGTTCTTCTTCCGTGTGAGTTAATGTTACTTTAAGAATACAAGGCAATGCTCTCTACATGGTTTAAGGACCTTGATAAGAATGGGCAAAATCGGTCAATGATCATATCAAAATAATTTCGAATCTTATCGGTCTTAACTTTTCGTTATCTGCGGATGGAATGCTAAACATTCTGGGAAAGTTGAGTGTGCTTGTACGAACGGCTAGATACAAGCAACTCATTGTAGAGTAATCTGATATTAAAATTCTAGTAGACAATTGTTCGGTTATTTTTTTACTTTGTTGGTGTTAAAATGTTCGAAGAAAAGACACATCGTGCATGCACTTACAGTAATTTTATGCTGAAAGATAACATCAGCTGGCGGACAAAATGTTGTAAAAATGCTAATACAAAACAGATTATTAAAACATAAAGTACATTTTGTATTTCAAAAAACATTCAAAATCACCTAAAAGTGAAGAAACCGGTACTTTCTTTTCTACTATCCGCTTGATTACAATAAACAGGGTCGCAACAAGCGTTTCTTGTTGCCTTTTAAATAAGTGTGTTTTGAAACACCATAAGCTTGTAACAGCCTTTTAATTTTTGGGAAAACCCTTCATAAGTAACCTTGACCATGTATCTGTAACGGTGTTTAAGTAAGAGAAAAAGGGCCTTGCGTTAAGTTAAAAAAAACTCGCGACCTTGTTAAGTGACTTGCCTGGGCTTACAACCAACTGATGTCTATCAATGCAAGAAACAAATACCACAAATAATGAACCATGTAACTGTATTTGAATAGGAGAAAATGTTAAGTTTTTTGTCTAAGTTTACAAAACTCGTGACCATGTTAAGTGACATTGACCTTCTTGGATGACCCTGAGCTCAATGCAAGGAACTTATATCTCAAATATTAGCCATGAATCTTCGGGTTCAAGGTCACAATGTCATTGGTGCAAAGGAAAGCGTATGTCCTGTTGAGTGCATGTGTGAAATATGACACCCCCCAGCACAAGTTGTTATAGATATAAAAAAACTTTAACCCAAAAACTTTTCGCTGACGTCAAGGTTACGACAATAGGTCTTCCGAGACATTTGTCCAAGGCGACTTAAAAATGATTATAAATGTCGTAAGACAAGAGATACGATAATGGTTACTGAGCACATGCAAAGTTTCAGAACAATAGTATCATTAGGATAAGAGATGTGTTACTTCATGTAAAACTTAAACAAAAGCAATGCTACGCCCGGTTCACTGGAATTCCCCACCCCCTTTCCCTTTTTCCCATTCTTCGAGTTTTCGAGCGAAAAGATATTGTACGATTTCCATAACGTTATGTATATTTGTATAACATTGGCATTGGCAGTAACGCTTTAAGCCCTTAATCGGATACATATTAAAGAAGTGATCGAATTAATAATTATTTAAACTCGGCCACTGAGTTCATTTACTATGCCTATAGATGTGTGCATTTAATCCATTCTCAAAAAATCCCGTTTTTTTACGCCTCAAGAGAGAGAGAGAGAGAGACAAAAACACTGAAAAGCATTTTGTGGAAATAAAGAAATTTCTTAAAACAAGCAAACTCTTTATTGTCGATAATGACTTCTACTCCAAAAGAACTTTTAACTTAGACAAGACTAAAATTTTGTCTTCTGGTAATGGGTAAACCACTCCAGAATACGTACTGATCATGTGTGATTCTCAATTTATACCTCAAGGTCTAATACGGCATCAGATATTTGACTCGTAAAATAGAACAAGAATTTTCATGATAATTCGATTATGAATCCCATTTACCGTGTCTTACTTTATATGGTTCATCTTACTCATACAAAACAATGATGAACATTTAGTGACAATTACAACCAAAACTCAAGTGCGCAAAGTAAAGACTTCGATCAGCTTGTGCGTCCGCACAGACTGATCAAAGTCTTCACTATGCGCTTTATGGATACAAGCTGACCCAAAGCTTCTCAATAGACGGTCAGCGAATATACTGAATTTCTTGGGTAACTGTCCAGGCTGCTCTGTATCTTTGCTTCACGCACATTTGAAAAAAGAGGCACGAACGTACTCAAATACCAATTTTAAGTTGAGAAGATAGCCCAAATAGAGAGGTTTAAATGCCATTTTTTATTATATATGAATCAAACCACATGCTGTAGGTACTTATTTGAAGCGTATTTTCAATACGACTCCAATGAGTACCAACAACGTAGTGTTTGCATAGGAAATAAAAGAGGTTTCGTAATAGCCCGTCATCTTAAATTCAGTTTCAAAACTTAAATTCGTCGTCTGAAATTTCTTTTGATTTCGACCAGTCACATGGAATTTGTCGTTAGGTATGGGTTTATGTCTAAAACACCTAGCCCATGTATCTTTTGTGACTTCGGTTATAACTTTAATATCAAAACATTTCTACTGACCAGTTTATAGCTGTCTATAGAATTCGACATACCTTAAAAGTGACGTCAACACGACATATTTTTAACTACCAAACTGTGAAACAAACACATGTTGAATCTGTCAAGAAACCGACAAACACTTTTCTCTCAAAACAGAACAGTCCTATAGACTTACCAAAACCCGTTTCCTTGAAACCTAAAAACACCTGTCTCGGTATATGCATGCGTGGCCCCTCGTACAAAATGGACTGTCTGCAAAGTTTGTAAGATATCGATCCTGATCAGACTGCAAGGACGGTGAAGGCTGACTCGGGGGTCGAAACTTTTCGTTTTGAGGAGATTTCTAGAATAATAATTCCAGCTCTAAATTACACATATCTATTCGATCTCTTTTTATCATAACTGCTTGAATACCCAAATTCCAAAAAAAAAAAAAAAAAAGAAAGAAAAAAAAACCCCGTATTTTTCACACTGAGGAAAATTTTATTTGGAATTTATTCTAAGTAAAAGACAACCTACTTGAAATAAAAAGTTTCCAATTTTCTACCAGTACTTTCTATCCAACTATACACTTAACAATTTCCCGTATTTTGAAATTTTAGACTGGTTCAAATTGAAAGAGGTTACAGATGAAGATGACAATTGGATGCAATTTGAAATTTAACCGATCCACGTGGTAGAAAATATTTTGGGAAAAGAAAAAAATATTTGTTACAAGCAATTTCTTCTTTTTTCCACAATGCTTTCTGGAGTATTCAATCACAGTAACGTAAAATCCAGGGATTTTACTGGAAAGGGTTAATGTTCTATTTGAAGACGCTCTGAGTTGTTGTCTTAACTCTTGTCATGATGAACCCGGAATATTCCGGTTTTGATAGGAGGTGTAGACTAAGATCAGCCTGCACATAAGTGCAGTCTGATCTTGGTCTACATCTCCTGCTTTTACTTTTCCTGTCGGGGAAGTTATGAAATTGATTTTCAAAAGAAATATTGATTATTGAAAAACAAGTACTTTCAGTGCTCTCGGCCCTTTGATTTTAATGCAATTTCTTCAGGGATTTTATACAGCATGACAAGGGTGAATCTACTGACAATACAGCTCGTCAAAGGACTTGTCTCCCGGTAAAGGAACATGAGTTTAGTATGCAGTGGGGGTTCGTTTGAACCCCAATCTGCAGCCTATATACTTATTTCATATTCATAAAGAAACTCTAGACAGAGTTGACAATACAGTCGATCTTGTTCGAGCGACCGCTTCTATTACGCGACCACGGTCCATTAAGCTACAGTTATTGAAATTCATTTTTTAAAAGCAAAAGCTCCTGGGACGTGAAGAAATATTGCTAACAAGTAAAATCACGACTATATCATATGTTTTTGGAACTCAATAGAATCGTCTCAACTAGACGATTCTATTGAGTCCACACAACATAGGATGAAGAGTTAATAAGAGAAATAGTTGATAAATTCATACGAATAAATCCTTTAAATCCTCGACAAAAATACCATTCTTTTAAGGCACCGCTTTTAGCTCTTTCATTGTGTGGTCGCTTAATACAAAATATGTGGTCGCCTAATGAAAATAAAAAAGACTAGACCCCCCCCCATTGTAAAGTTTGATCCCCCATTACAGAAATCCTGGATACGCCATTGAGTACGTTGTGCCCTGTCATTTTAGGCAGTAATGGAGTGTACGTGAGTTCAGTAAGTATGGTTAATCGATGCCAGTATTTAACAAAACGGTTTATATAATTCAAGATGGGAAGAATTTCAAAATCTCAATTCAGGACATGCAATGTACAGGTTAGGTCGGGTTCACGGAAGTTTTCCTAGAACGGGACAGTTTCATATTTGCATCAGTAAGAAAACAATGAAAAGGTTACCTGTGTTGCAAAAGATCATACCAGTTTTCTAACATATACGTCCATTTATTTATTTCACTCTTTCGAAACACGTTTATACCTTTGAATACACCTGAAATTTTTATGTCATGTATATAAAATTAAAGTTCTATTTTTAACGCACCTGTCCGACGTGTAGTTCGGTTGGTTAGATTCAAGGGAGATTATCACCGCGTATGGCAACGCGTCGTTGTTAAGGAAAACAATCAATGGGCATTGATTATAAATAAATATTAACGTCACGATACAATGGTCGATTAATAGCCCAGACCAATGAAGCGTGACATGTTTGAGCGATGTGGATTAGAAATATTACAGAAATAGTTTTCCTATTATGTCACGCAATGCGGATTCGATTTATAATATATCTAACTGAACCTCATTCTTTTATATTTAACATTAGTTAGAAGTTTTAAAAAAGGTTATAAAATAATTGAACATTTCATCAATTCTTTAACACGCTCCAATGCAATAGCCCATTTTTGGACCAAAGAAAATGAACTCTGGGATACATTGTGAGAAAAGGAAAATTGCCTGAACCGAGCAATTTCTCCACTTTTCACAATTTTTTCTTGTCTCTTTTTACTTGTTATCATATCTTAACACTATTCAATCGTCGTCTGCAACATCTTTCAATTTGGACAAGTCTAAAATTTGGTTGTGTGGATTAAACAATAGGACAGAGAAATACTTATAAATCAATGTATATTTTCTTATTTATTCTTATTTTCGAAAATTGGAAAAAAGGTCGTTTTGTCTTTTATCTTTGACTTTATCTCTCTTCTGTTATGAACGAAAGTACTTAACGGCGTCATACCGGATCGGGGTAATTCTAAAACCTCGGAACTACAGCTTGTTTCAGCGACGCTTGTTCATCGAGTACGAATCTATCTACAATACTCTTGAATAATAAAACAAACTATAACTTTACTACACCCGTGTACCTATATTTGACCTGACCTGACACAATGTTTGTCTCTGTTTAGTCACCAGGGGTTAGTAACTACAATGTACATACATCTTAAACTCTTCTACCATTCAAAATGTCAAATTCAATAATCTTTTGTCGTTAAAACTTTATCTTTGAACTATCCCTACTGAACACATAGAAGTCATGACTTTGCCAATTATTTTAACATATGAACTGGATTATCCATTACTTTACGACAAAATTTTAGACTAACCCAATTTGAATGAAGCTGCAGACGATAACTTCATATCATTTTAATTTCTGAGTAGAAAACAATGTGGAAAATGCGGAATTTGCTCCGACAAAGTACATTTTCCACATTGTTTTCCTGATCATTGTTCTTGTTGGGTATCAAAAAGTGGGATTTGGATTATGTGTTAAAATACAAAATACTGTTGCCTATATTTCATCTCTGTTTAACTAATTCCCGATTGACAATCTTCGGTTTTGGATGTAAGATATCATCAATTAATTCATCATCAAACGAAAACCTTTGAGATCGATTCAAACTGAATAGTAAATGCAGAGGGAAATACTTTCGAATTTAATGATACGTTTAATTTTAAGTAGGAAAACATATCTGCATTGCTATTAACACTACGTTTTTCCTCTAAGTTTCTATGGCATGGCTCGCGCTTTAGAATTTCTACTGTAGTGACATCACAAAGCCTAATAATAGTCATGGGGTCAAAATAACTTTATACAAATATTGCGTACATATTTAAGTTTTTGATTAATATATAGTAGAATTCTCAAAGGAATTTCAATACACAATTATTGAGAGACCCCTTTATAAAAGGAAAATGTAACCTGGGGAATAGGGTGCCGTTTTAATCAAGCGTTCGAAGTTTTTTTCTCGTACTTTTACGTTTAGATAAACACTGGGGAAAATCGCTAGTGTTTTTACAAAACCTGCCTAAGTTTTTTTCGTAAACGTAGGAATGTTTTTTTCATAAACTCTTTAACCGGAGATCAAAATGGTAGAGAAGACTACTGCAGCCATATTTACGCTCCGATTTACGCTAAGACCTTTCAAAAAGTTACGTTGATATTAGTAACGAACTCTTTTTTGGGCAAAACGTGCTCACAATTAAAGTCTGGACTAACGATAACTTTACAAGAGAGAGAGAGAGGGAGAGAGAGAGAAAGAGAGAGAGAGAGAGAGAGAGAGAGAGAGAGAGAGAGAGAGAGAGAGAGAGAGAGAGAGAGAGAGAGAGAGAGAGAGTAAGGAATTAAATAAAACGATCCGAATAAGACGGATTAATTTTGCATGAAACAAAATATGAATACTGCTGCATCGCAATAAAGACGGGACGTAACAATGCAATAATGAACAAACAAATCAAAGAGAATGTTTAGGCCAGGGTGATTCATGCGAATAGTGGTGTAATCAAATTCATTATCAAATTTTCCTATGCGTAGATAACAATTTATCTAAATATCAGGGCCAACATAAAATTGACGGATCGCTGGCCCCGCCTATTGACTCCTTTGGTTCCCAACAGGGAATTCAACTTTGATATTAAACAGCATTGTTTTTGCATAATTAGCACCAAGAATCGTGTAGCAAAAAATGAAATCGTAACCACAACTTGCATTACCAAACCAACAAAAATGCTTCACATTGATGTTGGCGATTGTCGGAGTTAGGAGTTTAAATGAATAATTTGATTGGTCGCTCGATTCTTTTATCAACAGCCGCGATTGGTCAATTGATTAATTAGTTAAAGCAACTAATCAGAAATATATTAATATTTACAAAGTTTAAGGGGACACTTCTGTGCTAGATCACAGACTTTTCCTGAAAATACATCACGTAAAACTTCTTACGTAAAATTTTGTTCAAATATAAGGATGCTGCATTTAATGGCTTCTGTGAAAGAGAAATTAAACAGAGTTTGACCAAACCTCCAAATTCAAGGTGATGCAAAGCTATAGAACTGATTGGAACAGAGTCATGGAAATGGCAAGTAAACACGCACCATATTAACCCTTTTCCGTTTAATCCCTGGTGTCTACGTCCCTGGGTGTATTATGATTGAGAACAAATCTAGTTTCGTACTTTAAATATGGATTTTTTTTCTCGCTTAAAGGGTCACAAATGCTATTATTTAATATGCATATCCTTTGCAAAGCTAATCAGGCTAATAAAAACGAAACAAAAGTTCTACGTGTGCATGATACACAAAGAACACAACTCTTCGATTGTCGACTCAAATATTGTAACTACAGCTTGAACTATTCTGCTGTTACGACCTTTCGGTTTTAAAAATATATGGCTTAAAACAATTCTCTCTAAATCCGGATTCTTTACGTCATATAGAACATAATTCGTGTATTGTCGACTAAAATGTTGTAACTACAGCTTGAACTATTCTGTTGTTACGCATTTTCGATCTTCACAATATCTGGTTTAAATCATTCCCCACACAACCCGGCTTCTTTACGCCCCTAAAGAAAAAGGCCAGGGAAAACACTGAGGAAAATGAAGAAATTACTTGTAATGAGCATCACGATGATTTCTATTCTCAAAAGACATAGATTTGTGAAATTTCGCCAACTAAAAATATCGCCTGCAAGTTCTTCCAGTATTAATTCTTTATCGTCTGGTAATGACTCAATGCGATAATGTACGCCATTCTTAACCCATTCCCACACAAGGAAATTCTAGACTGGTCCAAATTGAAAGAAGTTGCAGACGACTATTTTTTGTTAAAGGAATTCAAAAAGTCTTAGACTTTTTGGGTAGAAACCATTGTGTAAAATGAAGAAATTGCTTGTAACAAGCAATTTCTTCATTTTACACAATGTTTTCCAAAGCTATTTTCTTGAGATGCGTAAAAAGGAGGGCTTGTGTGGGAATGGGTTAAACATGATGAGTACGTGATAGAAGAGTATTCCCATATTGTAACAGCTATACAAGGGCAATGATCTTTAAAAATCTTTCTGCAAAAAACAATACTCTACCCTTAGTTATGGCATTGCACCAATAGTGTTACGTTTATTTCTTACATAACATTCTTCTATTTTTATTGATCCATATTGGTGTCTGAAATTGTTTATTATTTACAACATTACTTTGATTAGGAAAACAAACTTGCATGTGTTGTCTTGTGTTTACCACCAGTATATACTAACACAGTCTGATTCAGGCGTTTTAAAATAAATGCCCTTTAAAGTAAAGGGTGACTGTGGACCATTATCTACCAAAAATCAAAATTGGATATTTTGTGCACGATTTATAGCTAGCAAAGCTTAAACTTTGATAGCTTAAGTTCACAGACGAAATTTTGAGGTCGTCTCTAAGTTCAACGAGTGCAAACTGCCACGGGGGGGGGGGGGGCTTAAAAAAGTAGTGCTTATATATTTAAGGAATATTGCAAACTCTGCCTACAAGTTCATTCCTTTGGTATTTTTCGTTTATCCCTCTCGGAAGAAAACAATGTGCAAAATGAAGACATTTCTTGTAACAAGCAATTTCCTAATTTTCCACATTGTTTCTTGAGGGGCGTAAAACAGAGGGATTGTGTGGGAATGGGGTAGAACTGTT
Source organism: Fragum fragum (assembly GCA_946902895.1). Lineage (NCBI taxonomy): Eukaryota > Metazoa > Mollusca > Bivalvia > Cardiida > Cardiidae > Fragum > Fragum fragum. The sequence continues at coordinate 65,320,049 of OX336365.1, read as the reverse complement.
CTACACGCATACAGCAATATTTTATTGACCTGACAACAAGCCACCACGTGCAACAGCAAACAATTCTATTCCACACGAAAGTGCTCCAAAACGGAGGGCAATACTAAGGAATGAGGAAGAAGAAAGAAGAAGGTGAACCATGAACTCTTTTTGCATGATAACACGCTTGACTTATTGTCTTTCGTATTACATGTATGAATAACACTTATATTTTTGGATAAAGCATTTTGCACGTCCAACAACGAAATGATGTTTCGAAGACTAATTTATATTAAGTGATCTGTGTGAAAAATAACACGTATCTTTATCTTATATTTAGATACACGAATGGATTTTTTTGTGGGAACGCGTAAAGTTTGGAGGTAAAAAAGAGTCAATCAGAAGTTTGAGAAGTCAACGAAAGAAGAAAGAATATCGCAACAGAAAGTTACAAAACGTGATTTCACCTACGAATGCCTTCAAGAAAATTGTCCACTTTAATGTACTCCTAAAATCCGCACTCTTGCCTATAGGTTGGCGAGGCAGAAAACAAAAATGATGGTGGTCAATAAGGAAGATGGGAAAAACACACAAACAAACAATCAAAGTACTGAAAGTATTGTAAGCTTGCAAAGCATTGTTTTGTAATCTACTTTGTCAAACGTTATCATGATGAAGAAACGAGGTTAAAGTAAGCAAGGAGTTAACCCATTCCCTCAAAATCCCTCCTTTTAACGCCCTTTTAACGCCCGATAAGCAACTAATTGTGGAAAACAATGTGGAAAATGAAGAAATTGCTTGTTACAAGCAATTTCTTCATTTTCCACATTGTTTTCTAATTAGAGAGATGAATATTTTAAAATTTTCAACAATTTGAAATTGTCGTCTGCAACTTCTTAAAGGACTCAGATCAGAGTCATTTTTAACACGATGAGCTCGAATTTGCGAAAAATACCTAGGAGATGAACTTGCAGGCAGAGTTTACAATATTCGTTAAATACATAAGAACTACTTTTTATGGCGTAGGCATTTAACGGGTTTAGTGGTAAAGCCTCCAGTGGCGGTTTGCACTCATTGAACTTTGAGACGACTTCAAATTTTGTCTGTTAATTTAAGCTATCAAAGCTGACGCTTTGCTAGCTAAAAACCACACACACGTAAGGGAAGGGAATACTATTCCCGAAAAATGGAGAGTTGGATAAAAACTCGTATGTCTAGCATATCCAAGCCAACACAAACCCGCTTTTGTTAGGTCCCACTTAAGAAGTATACTCCTTGTTCTTTATCACAATGTTTTTTTTTTATCAAAATCAGCCCTTAGTTTTCAATTTCAAATCAATTTGAAATGTAGTCCGCAACTTTTTTCAATTTAGGCTAGTCCAAAACTTTGTTGTGTGGTAATGGGTCAAAGCATCTACATGCATCTAAGAGAGTCCGATTATCTTGTCAACGACGAACTTAATATAGTAAGGATATCATTTATTCTCCTACTTTTAGCTGACGGATCGTGACGGTAAATCAAAGAAACTATCAAGCAAACTAATTTTGACCTGCAGTGAACTTTGAACTTCGACATTTATATGAAGCATTTTCGTCAGTTTGCAGACAAAATCGTCGGAACTGCAGCTTAGTTTGCAAATTAATTCTTTACTTTTTGTGGCATGTTATTCGCAGTCAGTTTCGCGAAATAACGCCGTTTAACCCTTTACCGTTTAATCCCTGGTTTTTACGTCCCTGCGATTTTATAATTGAGAAAACATTGTAGAAAAAGAAGAAATTGCTTTTAACAAGCAATTTCTTCTTTTTCCACAATATTTTCTACCCTACTGAATGGTTATTTTTAAATTAAATCCACTTTAAATTTTTGTCTACAAAACCATTGAATTTGGACCGGTCTAAAATTTTGAAAAACAGGAAAGGGTCAATATCGAAGTGGAACTACCTATTGGAGCTCAGTGGGCGAGGCCAGCTATGAATTTATATGAAAGATTACAGCGTCAGGTCTCCGCGCATAAACTTATTCGGACGTCGTCGTTAGACGCTTGACGCGTGCCTCGGTTTTGTCAACCCTTTCCTGTTTTGCACCATTTTAGACCTGTCCAAATCCAAAGGTTTTGCAGACGAAGATTTGAAGTGGTTTTAATTTGAAAAATAGTTATCCAGTAAGGTAGAAAATATTGTGGAAGAAGAAGAAATTGCTTGTTACAATTATTTTCTTCTTTTCTACAATATTTTCTGTACTATAAAATCAAGGGGACGGAAAAACCAGGGGGAAAGAGTTAAGTTGTTGTTTTCTTAATACTGTACTACCATTGTTTCGTTTGGCTATCAAATGTCATAAATACAGCTGTGTTCAAGCTCTATTTACGATATTTTTGTCTTCATGTGATGGTTTTGCGCATGTATATTTTCAATATGCATCTGTATGCGACAACTGCTTGCAAGAAAATACTTATGACATTCTGTATATGTACCTTTTTATGAGAGTGTGTTCAAAATGATATGAAAGATAGAACGGCAGGGAACAGAGAGAGAGAGAGCGAGAGAGAGAGAGAGAGAGAGGGGAGAGAGAGAGAGAGAGAGAGAGAGAGAGAGAGAGAGAGAGAGAGAGAGAGAGAGAGAGAGAGAGAGAGTATGTGTGAATGTGTTTGTTTGTGTGTGTGTGTTTGTGTGCGTGTGAGTGTATTCATGTATTTGACGTTTGGGTCTAGAAGTCCATGTTGTAAATAAGATGTAAACACGTTTCCGTCTATAAATATACTCATTATTATCATTATAATATAAGGATTTCATTCAGATCTAAAATGTATCCTTATTTGTTAATGTAAATAAAACCTTAAGTACATTTTGGACAACCCTAATACATTACGTAAGACCACATTCTTTGGCGAGGTCAGTCGAAGGATGTTGTGTATCAGTCGAGGTTACACCCGAGAAAAAAGTTTCAATTTCACTTCAGTGATATGATTTGCTCAAAAGATTGAGCAAAAGATCTCGTTTACAAATTGTAGGCTCGGTTGATGACTGACAGATCGCTGGCCACACCAACTAACCTCCGACATTGCATGCCGACGTAAGTACTTAACAATATTTTTTTGTAAATAGTGTTGTCAGGGACTAAACGTTGGCTGTAGACCTAAACGTTGTAACCACATTTGAATAAGTTTCAGTTTCGACGTTTCCGTTGCCAAACCAAGAAGAAACACTTTACACAAAGGTCTGAGGTCGAAGGTCACTTCCCGTTTAAATGATTGATTTGATTGGTCAAATGATTGTTTGATTTACATCGGCGATCCGTCGATTGAAAAAGAACTCAGATCAAATCAAATTCTTCTTAATATCAAATACTCAAAGAAGCAAGGTGAGAAGTGCTTTTGAAGTATTTTCTACTTTGTCACAGAATGTAAACCTTTTTTAAGAGCAAAATCAGTCTTTAATCCTCATATATCGACCATGTTAAGGTTTTTTACAGTTTTAAATGCATTGTAGCTGATATGATAATTAATACTATTTACCAAACACATTACTCTAAAACTATGTAGCCGTTGGATTAAAACTTACCAATCGCATCTGTCAATCAGATAACCAGTCGACCAATGAAATCATGCATTTGGACCAGAAAAAAGTTTTGAGCTCCGACATTGGGCGCCATTTTATTAACATTTTTATTGGTTTGATGACTTAAACGTTGTAACTACAGCTTATTCAAGCTGTGCTCACGACGTTAAAATCACCAATCAACTATTCTACTTTGCTAGCATGCTACTGGCCATATATTTTGAAAAATAACATTGTTTAAACTCGAAAGGGGACTTCCTGTTGGTATCGACGTGGGTGGCCACCAGAGTAAGAGGGCGGGAAAAGCGATTTGTCAATTATGGAGCTTCAAAATAAGCATTCTGCGTAAAAAGGCGGGGTATGTAGTGATCCAAATACAATTTCGACGATTCAGCAATAGACCATGCGCAGCTGTCAATCAAAGATTCAATCGACCGATCAAATCACTCATTTAAACCGGGAGTGAAATTCGAAGTCCCATACTTGCCGACATTTTCGTGAATCACTTTTCTCGATTTGGCGACTAAAACGTCGTTTATTCAAGCTGTAGTTACGACGTTTAGGTCGCCAACCAGCCGTTTTAGCTTTTTGTTTCGTGTTGCTGGTAATAAATTTTGCAAAATAAGGGTTCTAATTGGGCGAGGTCGGCGACCCGTTCATTAGATTGGAGATTTTATTGCTTGATTGGACGGCCCTCCGATGAACACATTTTCTGTTCAATCTCGGTTTTTTGTGTTTTTTTGTTGCGTCCCTGTGATTTTTAGTTGAGTAAACATTGTAGAAAAACAAGAAATTGCTTGTTACAATCAATTTCTTCTTTTCCCCAATTATTTCTACCCGATTAAATGGTTATTTTTTTCAAAAATAAATCTACTTAATTTTTTTTGTCTGCAAAACCTATGAATTTGGATTGGTCTTAATTATTTTTAAAACGGGAAAGGGTTAAAGATACAAAAGAATTTGATGTTGAGATTGCGTCATTGACTAATCATTATCTAATGTCCTTGGAGTTCCCTCGGTAAAATGAAACAGACCAATGAAATAATAAAAGTCACGTTTTTTAGCTTTAGCCCTTTTCATTCCTATCTCTACATTTGGCGTTAATTGTAACTGTAGCGGCGTGTTGACGGCAAAGCAGGCGATGACGGCGTTAATATTTCGACGAAATAGAACAATATTTGTGTCGTGTTTTAGTTTGATAAACTGCTTATTTCGCGAACGGCTACATTGTAATTTGTGGAAAATAAATCGTTTTTCACTAAATTTGAGATACTCGATCTTACACTGAAACAAGCAGTCATCCAATAAATAACTTACCCATTTCTTTGTCTTCCTCCTTGCGGTGGATCTGTCCGTGTCGGCCATTCTATTATCTAATATCCATAGAAACCGAAATGATTTTATAAAAATTAAAAGAATATTTGTGCCACTGTAACATCGAAAATCATTTTGCACGAAAAGCCATATTTAATACACAGAAATCACGAAAAGGAAAAAATACGGCTGTTAAATTTTAAGTATTATTCCTTCAATCAGTTTACATAAGGTACTAATACTTCTATGCGTTAAAATAGTACTGGGGTATTGAATTTTATAGAATACCCAATCATCTGTGACGGTATATGTATATTGGCCACTTAAAAGATTGTCCAAAATAATATAATGATATGTGATCCTTCTCACAAAGGGGTTGGTTGTGTAAGTTTGTTTGTATGAATTAGGTTTAACGCCGGTTTTAACAAATTTTCAGTCATATCGCGGCGGCTGGAGCACCTAACAGTGATTTCTTTGTATATCTCGCACAGTACTGGTTGTATAAGAATTGAGCGCCATTAAGAACTTTTTTTAGATATTTTTATTGCGGAGGTACACCATGCCCCCCACGCCATTAGCATTATCAAGTGTTCTTACTTAGAACTGCAATCTGGACCTGTTTTCATTATGGCTCAGTTAATAATTATATCGACTTGAAAAAAGGAGAATAAATAAATCTATTAATACAGGTTGTGTCTTTTGTACAATGATTGACCAATAGGCAGAAAATCGGAAACCTAAGTGGGATGAGCAGTTGGAGATTTGGAAAGGATGTAGTGGTAGAGCTGGTGTGAGAAATATCAGAAATCCATGGTTAGGTGTTCCAGCCGCCACGATATGACTGAAAAGTGTTCAAAGTGATATTAAACCCCATTCAAGCAAACGAATTGTACAATAATTGTGTATGCGCAAGTTGTTTGGTTGATTTAGGTATTCTGTTCCACATAACGACTTAGGCTATATTGAGTCGGGGACTTAGTTTTAACCATTCCCACACAATGACGCTTTTTGTCATCTAAAAGAATAGAATTCGTAGCAAACCATTGTAAAAATTGAAGAAATTGCAAGCAATTCTTCATCTTGTACAATGATCTCTACCAAAAAACAAACAAACAAACAAAAACAAACAAACAAAGATATCTTAAATTTCACAGACCTAAAATTGTCGTCTGCAAAATTCTTTCAGTTTGGACCAGTCTAAATGTTTGAGTGAACGTGTGTGTTTGAATGGGTTAAAGTCTCATCTGAACGGCTGAAGAAACGGTGGTCAAACCAGGGACCCATACCACTTGTGTCTACTGTGTTACCACCTTGCCAACTACAAAAGTAATGTAAGGTTGTAAGAACGTCTGCGACGAACAAGCTGCGTGTATCGTCAGGATCAACTTATTTAATTTATTTGTTTACAATTAAACATATTTAATGAAATCCACAACCATTATACTGATGCGCATATCTGATATTCAACAAGTGTGAAATTACATAAAATTATCTTGTGGTTAAAGCCATTTTATCCGAACAAGATCATATTTAGGATTTTATTTCGCAATAACGTCGTATTTTCAGGAAATGGTTCATAGAAAAAAAGAAACGAATAATACCTCACGTCGAATTGGCGTTTTCTCGTTTATAACCAATGAAGTGATTACTGACAGCGCAAATTGATCCCCGACACTGTAGTTTGTCTGAGTAGTAAACGATATTATATAATATGAGCCTATGCGTGACATATCCAACAATTTCGCATGTGCATGACTCGCACACATTGAGCACCCTGGACAGCCATTCGCGACAATTAGAACATTCGCTGATTGTTTAAAGAAGCTTTGGGTCATTATCTACCTACAGAGAGCAGAGTGAAGACTCTGATCAGACTGTGCGGATGCACAGGCTGATCTGAGTCTTTACTTGGCGCACACGTGTAATGGTTGGAAATGTCACGCATGCGCTCATATGGTTTCATACAAATTTGCAAATCAATGTTTGGTGACCTAAAATCCGTAGCTACACCTTGAAAAGGCTTTAAATACGACGTTTAAGTCGCCAAAACCACGACACAACAAAACCTCAACACATTTGGGTTCAAAGTTTACTTCAGATGTAAGTGGATGTTTTGATTGACAGATCTGACTTATTTGCTTGACACTAAGATTAACTAAAGATACAACAAGAGCTCGGAGTGGCATGAATTTCTGTTCAAATTTTAATAATCTAATCTTTAATTTCGTCTATCAAAAACGGGCGTTCTGATTGGTCGAAAAAAATTATTCATAACTCCGTGAACAAAATTTGAGCACGCAGCGATTTTGAATGCTTCCGCACAAAATAGTTCCATACAAAAAGGTATCAAAATTTGTAAAGCTTTTGGGGTTTGTTTTTTTCGCTCGATGCTATTAAGTTATAAGAAATGAATAGAATATTTTTTGTTTTCATGGAGGCATGAACCGAAAAACCTAATCACACAATGTATGAATCCGCTTCGCGTATTCATACAGTGTGGTTAGGTTTTTTATGTTCATACCTCCATGAAAACAAAAAATATTCTCTTCATCTCTTAATTGACAATAAAGGTGTAATAACTAATTTTATTGATATGACATGGTAAAAAAAAAGACAAACAAGGAAAATACAGACACCTATTTTATCGCCTGAGATTTATAGATTTCGTAACATTACACAAATCACAGTCATTACAGCAAAATAAGTTCGAAATTTGTCTGAATGGGGTTTATCAACGCTTTTAACAATTTTTCAGTTATATCGCGGCGGCTGGAGCTCCTAACAATGGATTCCTGGTATATCTCGCACCACTACTACCATTACATCCTTCCCTAGCCCCAACTGCTATCCCACTTAGGTTGACGATAGTTCACCCATTGGTGAGAGACAAATGTCGGAAATGATATGTACCGCCGCCGGGGATCGAACCCATGGCACCCCTTGATTGAAGATTGTGAGGCTGATGCGCTACCGACTGCGCTATGACGGCGGAGTAAAATAATCTAGAATGGTTTCTTAACTTTTCGTTTATGGGTCAAATATTTTATTTAACCCATTACCACACAACAAAATTTTAGACTGGTCCAAATTAAAACAAGCTGAGACATTAAAATATTTCGTCTTCTTGTATAGAATACATTGTTGAAAATGAAGAAGTTGCTTGATACAAGCAATTTATCATTATAATGCTTTCCAAAACCTTTTTTCTTGACGGTCGTAAAAAAGAGGGCTTTTGTGGGAATCGGTTAAGGCATTACCAAACGACTAATTATTAGACTGGTCCAAATTCAAAGATGATGTTAGTTAATGGTCTATTTTGTCTTCTGGGGTACAGAACGGTGTCGATAATGGAGAAATTGCCTGTAACAAACGATTTCTTCATTTTAAACCCAGTCTTCTCTCTGAATGCTTTGTACAGTTTTAGATTAAACATATCTTAGTGGATGCACGTAGACGCCGAGACATCATCAATTACCCATTGTACTTTAATTACTTTACGTCACTCCATAGAGTGTATACAGGGAGACTATGCATGGGGACCGACCATGACGACAAAGATGATGTCAGCAATAACGCTGGACAACTGACTATTCGTTATTTTCGTTTCGCTCTTGAAATTATTATGTATACGTTTATATGTGCTACTCAAATTTTGACAGCGGTTACTTTTTATATTTATCCCTTTCCCAGGAAGCAAACTTTTAGACTGGTCTAATTTTCTATATCTAACAATTGGTCCGCTATATATAATAAGCTAATAAAACCTTATTCATATAACTTGGTCCACTTAATCCATTCCCACTCAGTGACGCCTTTAGACGCCCCTAAGGAAAAAAACTTCGAAAACAATATGGAAAATGAAAAAAATGCTTGTTAGAAGCAATTTCTTCATTTTCCACTTGTTTTCCAACCAGAAAGTTGAAAAAAAAAAATAACTTTGAATTGTCGTCTGCAACTTCTTTCAATTTAGGCTAGTCTAAAATTTTGAATGAGTAGAAAAGCGTATGTCGATCAATTTCTCCTTACCCAAAGACGATTCTTTCATATAGTTTATCTCTGCATTGCCTTCAAAACACCGCTACCACCGCCTATTCAAGCTGAAGCTACGATGTTTCCGAAGCAAGCCGAATATATCTAAGTCAATAATAGGGTTCTTATTTCGGAAAATGGTTCTAAGACATAATATTAATAATTGATTATAACATCCAAATCTCAATTAAAAGAACTGTTAAACATAACGTTCCTCCGTGCAGAGTATGCACTAATTACAAATTTTAAAAGCTTATGGTGAAGGTTGAAACTGGGCTATCTCTGCACCCTGGGAACGGATTTTACATTTGACCAATCGCTGGCTCCGCCCACTTCAACCGTTGGCCCAGCTCACGGACTCCGAGAGAATCTCCCGCTTCGATTTTAAACGACGTTACTGTGCAAAATTTATGGCCAGTAGCATGCAACTAAAAAGTAGAATAGTGTGTTGGCGACCTACACCTTATTAAGTCATCAAACCAACATAAAGGTTAACAAAAATGGCGGCCAATGTTGGAGTTCAAAACTCATTTCAGCATGGTCTAAATGAAGGAATTCATTGATGGACATTTTTTTTTGATTGACAGCCGCGATTGGTCAATTCAGTACCTGTGTCAATGGACCAAAATTGTTTATTCCTAGAATAATGAGTTAAGTTATTGAACTGGGGTTCCCATTTCTAAAGAAAACTGTAAGAAACAGACTGCAGGAGTACATTATGAATGCAAACAGGCCGGTTATACGTGTTCCTGTTGCAAAGCCGGCAGGCCCAAAAGAGTTGGAATTTGCACGGAATCGGGTCCTTTTAATCCTTACCCAGATGACAAAATTGTGGACGGGTCCAAATTCAAAGAAAGTGGTGACCATAATTTGAAGTCGATATTATTTCAAGTATCTCTGTAAATCTTGGTACAAAAATATTGAAAGTGCAGAAAGTGTTTGTAACAGCCAGTTTCTTCATTTCGACATTGTTTTCTGGAACTATTTTCTTGAGGGGCGTAAAAAGTGGTGTCGGAATGGATTAACCTGAACTGTCATTTATATGAGGCGCGTCAGGATAATTGATTGATTGAATGGGGTTTAACGCCGCTTTTAACAGTATTTCAGTAATATCGCGGCTGGAGCACCTAACAGTGGATTCCTGATATTCCTCACCCCAGTACTACCACTACATCATTTCCTAGCCTCCAGCTGCTATCCAAATTAGGTTTACGATCATCCACCCATTGGTGAGAGACAAATGTCGGAAAGAATATGTGCCGCCGCCGTGGATCGAACACATGACATCCCATGATTGAAGATTGGGAGTCTGACGCGCGCGTCAGGATAAAAAAAGGCTCTTTATGAAAAGCGCAGGTTTTCCGAGGTCGAAGCTTTTCGCTCTATGACGCTCTTTGTCTTGAGGAACGCCCGGTTGCTCCTGTTTTGTTTGACTGGTCATTAAATTTCCGTTTTGCAAAATTTTAGACTCGTCCGAATTCAAAGGTTTTGCAGATCAATATTGAAAAATGATTACATTTGAAAAAAATATCATTCAGTAGGATAGAAAATATTGTGGAAAGAGAAGAAATTGCTTGTGACAAGCAATTTCTTCTTTTTCTACAATGTTTTCTCAAGTATAAAATTAAAGAGACGTATAAATCAGGTATTGAACAGAAAAGGGTTAATAATGTCACATATTAACAAATTTTATGACAATTCCGAAATTGAAAAGTAGAATGCCAACGTTGCTCAAGTGGAGTGTCCAGCAATCTTCATTATTTTCACTTAATAAGACACTACTTTTGAATTAGCATGTAATTGCGTTATTTCTACCGTTTATGAATATTCAGTTAAACACTGTTTTTGTGTACTTGTGCGTGAATAAACATATCGGTCAATACAACCCAACCAAGACACGTTGGTAGTGCTTTTATCTGCCCAACTATACTGGTTAATTGGCCGAATTAAAGTTTGTTTGAATGAGTTTAACGCAAATTTTAACCCTATTTCAGTGCTATCGTGGTGGCTTGAGCACCTAACCGTGGATGCCTGGTATTTCTCACACCAGTATTACCACTACATCCTTTCCGTACATTCAGCTGCTCCCCCCTTAGAGTTTACGATTTTCCACCCATTGGTTGGAGACAAATGTTGGAAAGGACATTTGCCGCAATCGAGGATCAAAAGCATCCATCGTTTAACCAAATCATTCATTTAGACTTTCGTCTTTCCCCTATCTATCCGCAAAAAACACTTTCGCTAATCAAATAAAAAAAAAAAAAAAAAAAAAAAAAAAAAATCAAACTGATTGATATGTGGGGTTGCGAGAAAAGGCTCATAACTACAGCTTGAAAAGGCTGAAGTTACAAGATTTTGAATGCCAAATGACGAGATTAGATTTCTCCTTTCCCACAATACTTTCGTAATTACTATACTTTAGGAAAAACCAAAATAGGGGATAGTGTGGTTTACCTCTTAACAACACGATCTCGAATTTCGACGCGCTGAAGCAAAGCTATGGAAAACACTGTGAGAGAAAAGGAAGTTGCTTGAAATATAACTTTCTCCTATTTTTACAATATTTTCACAATATTTTCTACCCTACGTGGCACTGAACTCTTAATTAATTCTTAATTTTGAAGACGCTAATTGCATCTTTCAATTGACCAATTACGGCTGTCAATCAAATTACTTGCGGACCAATGAACTTATTCATTGCGACCAGAAATAGACTTTGAATTCCAACATTGGTCGCCATTTCGTTAACATGTTTTGTTGGATTGGCGACCTAAACTTCGTAACTACAGCTTATTCAAGTTGTAGTAACGACATTTATGTAGCCAACCAACATGTCTTCTCTTTGGTTATATGCTACCGGTCATTTTGCAAAATATTACCGAATAGAATGGAAGCGGGACTTCCTGTCGGAGTCAATGGGAGGGACTTACGAAGAAAGTGGGCGGGGCCGGCGATTGATCAATTCTTCTTGTATAACGATTTTGTGGTGTGGTATGGGTAAAAGGCGACCATCAAACTCTTGAAGGAGAAATGCCAGATGAATGATTGCCCCAGTCTACTGTTTAATCATTTTTTTTTTTCAGAGATGAAGATAGTACCCTTTTTTCATTTAGGCATGAACCTAAAAAATTTATATACTGTGAGAAGATAGGAAGCGGATTCATACATTAGTGTGTATACGATTTTAGGTTCGAAAGAATGACCTTTTCATTTCTTTTATTTACGACTGTCAAGCTAGATAAAGCAAATGTTTAACTCGTTTTGAGTAAAACCTTATGGAATTACTTTGAGCGCAACCGTACAAAATAGTTGCGCACTCAAAATTTTGTTCATGGAAGTATGAAAATAAAATCTAGCCAATCAAAACGCTTGAATCTTAACAAACGAAACAAAGGTCAAACTATCATTCTATGTCACTATAAAGGCCAGCAATTACGGGAAAATAATACACATATCAAGGTGACCTGTGCTGAGTTAGATCTCGTTTTTCAGATATTTGATAACGAAATTTCAATGCTGTCTCTTTGCGCGTAACGAATAACATGTTCATATTCGATCTACCTATCCTGGTAAGGAAATCTTGATCCGCACGTTTCTTCAAATACTTGTTTAACGCATTTCAACTCAACAAAACATTAGACCGTTCCAAATTAGAAGAAGTTGAAGACGATAATAAGTCTCGAATAAGGTAGAAAATATTGTGATAAAAGGAGAAGTTGTTTGAATCAAAAAGCCTTTCCTTTCAAAATGTTTTTACAATTATCTATCTTGAGCGCGTAGAGATGCAGGTGAACATTTCCAACTTTTTCCCTTATATATATGGTAATTCACAAATATATAGTATTCAGCACAGATAGAAATAGCTCTGTTTGATGAGTATGAATTTGTATATCTTTTCCACAAAACAGTCGCCTCTTTAGAATCCAGATTTGGCTGTTCGAAGTCATTGCGAAAATTCGGTATTTCTTTCAATTTCAGGCGAGGTAACTAAATTGGATTTAACTACAGCTATATGAGATGATTATTTCCCTTGTCGGGCATACCTGTTTTACTGCTAGACTGGCAGCAGTCGTTTTTGTGTACAACAAATTTCCCTCATGCATGTCTCTCTAATTGAAGTAATTGTTTGTGACAAACAGACGACTAAATTGACATTCTTTATCACAATCTTGGAAATATTTAATTCCATTTAACCCATTCCCATACAATGCCAGTTTTTGAAAACCTATAAGAAAAGCAATTTGGAAAACATTGTAACAAGCGATTTATTTATTTTCCACAAATCTTTCTAACCAGTAAGCATCTCCTTTGGATTTGGACCAGTCTAAAATTTTCCCGTCTGGTAATAGGCTAAGAAGAGTCTGATAGCCAGTCCATCCTACAGCATGCAACTACATATGTCATCAGTCTTGCAAAGTATTTTCATTTCTATACAACGTCGTTGGAAGAGCAAATGTCGTAAATAGAGCTTGGTTTAAGATTTATTAACGACCTTTTGCTCGCTTAACGACGAGATACTTTCATGGATCAGAAGTAAAAGGCCTAACCACTGGCAAGGTGTTTAATTTATCGAGCCGCTCCTCTTGTCACGCTGGTATGTTCTTGGTCCCAGCCTGGGAGTGGGTATGCTACAGGAAATAATTGTTGGTGCGCGACCAAAATACGGAGAATCCAGCTTTATTCAAACTGTAATTACAAAATTGCGTTAGCAAAACCACGACATTTTCTGTTATGTAACTGGGATTTTCTTCAAAGCGACGCGTCTTGTTGTTAAATATACACGGTTCTTTGTTTCTTGTTTCGGTTGAATTCAATGTTTGAGTAGCAGAATAATAGAGTTACAGGAAATAATGTATGAAATTGTATTTGTTTCACAATAATAAACTTCGAGGGTTTCAATATATTGTTTGTTAAATTCGATGGAAACCCTATTACCATTTTTTAAACAAGAGCTAGTCACGGTCAAAGCGCAGTTGCTAAAACGGCGGATTCTCAATCATGAGGTCCAGGATTCGATCCGCGGTCGCAGCAAATATCTTTTATCAACATTTAGATACTCGTGAACCGGAGTTGGATAATCTGCTGGTAGCTTGGAAATCGTGTCGTTGCAGTACTGAAATGAGAAATACCAGGAATCCATGGTTCGGAGCTCCGCGAAATAACTGAAATACGGTTAAATTCGCGTTAAACTCCATTCAAACAAACATAAAAAAGTGCATGTACAGGAACTCTCATTTTATTTTGGTTGGACATTACAAATACCAATCAAGGACATATATGGTCCGTGAAATGAATAGTTTTACAAACAATCGTGATGCACGTGCAAGTAATGCCCAGTCCGCGCCTATTATACATGAGGGGTATATAAACATTATTTGAAATCCCTGCTTTATCAAATAGACACTTTGAGCTGAAACGCGACACGTGGAGACAAGTAAAATTTGAAGATTTTAAAGGTATGGATATTTCAATTAAGCTTTAATTCTTTTTCATGGTTCTGTAAAGTACTCATTATAGTTCTCCCACTCAATGACGCTTTTTGAACCCCCCCCCCAAAAAAAAAAAAAAAAAAAAAAAACGCGTGAAAAAATGTGTGTAAAATGGACAATCAATTTCTTCATTTTATAAGACGAATTCTTCCCAGAAACTTGGGAAAAGAATTTGAAATTTCATAAATTGTCTGCAACTCCTTTCAATTTGGAGTTTGCAGTTGGAGGCTAGGAAAGGATGTAATGGTAGTACTGGTTTGAGAAATACCACCATTCCATTGTTAGGTACTCCAGCCGGCGCGATATAACTGAAAGATTGCTGAAAGCGGCGTAAAACCCCATTCAAACAAATCAGTCGCCGTGCTTTTTGTGTGTCCGTAGGTCGTTGTATTTTAGCCCTGTTTGACGATTTATTTTACTTTCTTAACCCATTACTAGACAACCAAATTTTGGGCCGTCCAAACTGAAAGAAATCGCAGACGACAATTCACAGTTGATGAAAATTTAAATGTTTGCAACTTTCTGGGTAGAAAACACATACTTGAAAATGAAATTGCTTGTTACAAGCAAATTCTACGTTTGCCACAATGTTTTCCCAATTTTTTTACTTGAGGGGCGTCCAGAAGCGTATGGAAATGGATTAATCAGATTATGGTTTTCAATTAAACAATTATGCTAATGGGATTACACCAACAAATATTGAATCTTATGAATCTTTTTTAGTACATATGGAGGTCATAAGGACAATAATTCCTTTCGAAATATGAAAAAATGGGGGTGTTTTATGATATCACTCTACATATCCTGGTTTATGTCATAACCTCAATGAATAACAGAATGCCTTGAGCAAATCACAGGATATGTCAATAGTCATAAAAACAGAACAAAGTCCATTTGGAAAATAGAAAAAAATATGATTTAGGTATGATACCACAAAAGAGGTCTGTCAACATGTGAACCATTTCAGAAACAAGTGAACTGGGAAGATATTGATGGGTATTTTAACCCATTCTAACACTAGTGCTCCTTTGTACGCACATCCAGCATTTTTTTCAAGCATTGTGGATTATGAGAAAGTGCTTGTATCAAACAAATTCCTCATTATCCACAAAGAATTATCTCCAAAAATACAATAAACTGAAATAAAATAAAATTCTTTCAACTTGAAATTGTCATCTGTAGCTTCTTTCAATTTGGACCAGTCTAAAATTGTGTTGTGTGGGAATGGTTTAAGTATAACAAATAAATGTATCATCAAATACATGTTTCAGTTTAACTTTTTGCTCAATCACTTTATAAAATGCCGTTAAAATGTACCAAAAATTAAGCTCTTAAAGAGAATTGCATTGGATATGTTTGAAAGATCTGGTATAATGAATTTTAGTACTTTTGATCACATCAATATTAAGGCCTAAACAGTTATCGGTCCAGGACATATCGCTTTACCATGTCAATTTACAGATCAGGCCATACCAACTGACCTCCAAACGGAAATTCTACTCTTACATTAACGTCATTAGGATGCAGTGATAGTTTGGGTGTGAGAAATACCCCATTCAAACAACCGCTTTGAGAATAAATGAACATTTTGATTGTTAAGTCAATTTGTGATTGACCAGGCTGGTTCCCCAAATACTCTGCCAATATGTACAAGTAAATCTTTTACTTTTATAAGTAGCATAATTTTTAACGGATGTACATGAACAATATAGCTTGCAATTTTTACTGATTTTCTAGGGTTCTAGGATCATGAATTCCAACTCGGTCATGAATTCCGGCATTGAGTCGAGTCATTTCTCTCTCTAATACGAGAGCGATAAGTGTTCCTAACTGCAATTATCATGTGGTGTTTTAAGTTGACCAATTGTGGTTGCCAACCAAAGAATCAGTCGACCAAAGAAATCGTTCCTTTAAACCGGAAGTCAACTTTGAACTCCCAACATTGGTCGACATTTATATGAAGCGTCGTAACTACAGTTTAGGTTGCGACCACAGCATTCTTTTTGTTACACTTTACTGACCATAAATTCTGCAAAATAATGCTGTTCAAAATCGAAACGGAATTTCCTGTTGGGGTCGATGGTCAGGGCCAACGGAATAAGTTTTTTGGACCAGTGATAGGTAAACTGTTGTAATTTCAGCGAGAATCGGTCATGAGTTGAGGTACAAGCCAGGAAATAGGACATTTCCAATAATTTCAAAATTTCATTCACCCTCGAAACAGATATTGAGAGGACTGAACATTTTTTGATCACCTATATAACTTTTTGTTCGGTATTTATCTATAGAGCTCATATTGAATACTTTAACATGCAGGCCTTCCGGATGCACAGGCTGTTTTTAATGTATATCTGGCGCACATGTGTAATGGTTGGATAGAATCACGCAAACGCAAATGTTGAAAAATCGGCTTAAACAAAAATACTTGATATTAACCCTTGTCATGCTGAGCCCGGAATATTCCGGTTTTGGCAGGACGTGTAGACTAAGATCAGACTGCACTTATGTGCAGGCTGATCTTAGTCTATACCTCCTGCTTGTACTTTTCCTGCCAGAGTTGTTTATGAAGTTGATTTCTAAAAAAATATTGATTTTTGAACAAGTTCTATCATTGCTTTCAGCCCTTTGATTTGACGGCAATTCAGTAAGGTAATTTATACAGCATGACAAGGGTTAATATAGGGGGTCACCATTTACTTCAAGTTAGAATAATTTGACTGGTCAGTTGATATTTTGATCAACATGGTTGATCCGTAAATGAGATATACGTATGTACATTTCATAACATGTAATGGATGCGTTGCGTTATCCAGAAAAACTTCCTGAACGACCTTCACCCATAACAAACATTTTTTGTCGAATTTGGATTAAACTTTATTTACAAAATAAAATAAAGTACTGAAAAGAACTGTTAGCTAGCAAAGCATAGTTTTGTTATCTTCTTTGCCAAATGTTATCATGATAAATAAACGAGGTAAAAGAAACCCATTGCAACCTGGTAAAATATTAGATTGGTTTAAATTGAAAGAAGTTGCAGACGACAATTTTAGAAAGACTTTCTCTTGTTGGAAAGAAAACATTGTGGCTTGTTACAAGCAATTTCTTCATTGTCCACAATGTTTTCCAACGTTCTTCTATTGAGATACTTAAATAGCGGAATTGGTTGGGATTAGGTTAAATAACGTTTTTAAAGAGTTCTCTACAATTTGAAAAGCGTTTAAAATATTCCTGAAATACATTAGAACTAATCATTATGACGTATACATTCAATGAATTTAGTGGTTACGCCTCCAGTGGCAGTTTGCACTCATTGAACTTTGAGATGACCTCAAAATTGTGTCTGTTTACTTAATCTATCAAAGCTGACGCTTTGCTAGCTAAAAAACAACAAAAAACTATATATCAAAAAGTGGCAGTTATAACTGATTTTGTACAATAACCCATCAGCAGACAATGTTTATAAGCCTAGTCCATGAGTTTCAAACGACGATTGTTTGTTGATGAAATTTTTAGAATCCGTTTTTTTTTACAGAAAATATTGTGGAAACAAAAGAAATTGTTTTCACAAGCAACTTCTTACAATGTTTCCCAAACTAGATTTTATAGCAACGTAGAAATACTCAAACAATAGTGACATCACCAGTGCCCGAGATTATAAAACTTTTCGTACTCAATTGAGAATTTACTCAAGCTGCTATCCCACTTAGGTGTGGAACACAAGGAGTCTGGCGCGCTACCGACTGTGCTATGACGGCGGCCTGGGTCTGCCATTATAAAACTTTTTCGTACTCAATTGAGAATTTACTCAAGCTGCTATCCCACTTAGGTGAGGAACATAAGGAGTCTGGCGCGCTACCGACTGCGCTATGACGGCGGCCTGGGTCTGCCATTATAAAACTTTTTCGTACTCAATTGAGAATTTACTCAAGCTGCTATCCCACTTAGGTGAGGAAGATAAGGAGTCTGGCGCGCTACCGACTGCGCTATGACGGCGGCCTGGGTCTGCTATTATAAAACTGTTTTGTACTCAATTGAGGATTTACTCAAACTTCAAATTTGGATAAATATCTTGTTTTAGTTTCGATAGTTTATCAAGAGTAAAAAGTAAAAAAGTACAAATTAGGTCATTTACTTGAAATTACCATAGAATCTAGGCAGAAATAGGTGTTCAATCCAAATTCGAAGAGGACCGCTGTCATAGCGCAGTCTGTAGCGCGCAAGACTCCTAATTTTCAGTCATGGGTGTCATGGGCTCTATCCCGGCGGCGGCACATATTCTT
Organism: Fragum fragum; assembly: GCA_946902895.1. Classification (NCBI taxonomy): domain Eukaryota; kingdom Metazoa; phylum Mollusca; class Bivalvia; order Cardiida; family Cardiidae; genus Fragum; species Fragum fragum. Next base: position 65,301,400 of record OX336365.1, on the reverse strand, counting down.
TCCGACATTTGTCTCTCACCAATGGGTGGATAACCGTAAAACTAAGCGGGATAACAGCTTAAGGAAGTAGTGGTAGTACTGGTGTGCGAAATACCAGTAATCCATTGTTTGGTGCTCCAGCCACCGCGATATGACTGAAGTACTGTTAAATGTGGCGTTTAACCCCATTCAATCAACCAAATTCGAAGTTTTAGTAAATACTCAACTAGCTTGTCAAAATGTTTCATAATCTCGTGCCAAGAAGGACCCTTCTCGCTCGGGATGGAGTCACTAACCAGTTTCATTATATTTATTCCTCAGATGTGGTCACTATTTATAGTATTGTTGATTGGTGGTGAAATTACAAGGGTTTCAAGCGGCGTAGTTACAAATTTCGGTGAGTATATTTTAGGATCCACAGTAGGTTACAAGGGCCTGAATTAATCGCTATGTTCCTGTGTTGCCGATCCGTTCAATAATGGCCAGGGTAACTATCTCATTAAATTTGTTTGTTTGTTTGAATGGAGTTTAGCCGCCTTCATAGCCCAGTCGGTAGCGCGCCAGACTCGCAATCTTCAATCACGGAATGTCATGATTTCGCTTCCCGGTGGCGGCACATACCCTTTCCGACATTCGTCTCTCATCAATGGGTGGATAACTGTAAGCCTAAGTGGGCTAACAGTTGGGGGCTAGGAAAGGATGTAGTGGTAGTACTGGTGTGAGAATTACCAAGAATCCATTGTTAGGTTCTTCAGCCGCCACGATATGACTGCAATACTGTTAAAAGTGGCGTTAGACCCAATTCAATCAATCATTAGACCCAATTCAATCAATCAATCATTGAATGGAGTTTAACGCCACTATCAATAGTATTTTAGCGAGATTATCTACCTAAATATCGGTTGTCATACGGTGTCGGTTGATAAACCAAAAAATAGTAGAGCCATAATCAATGGGCCCCTACCGATATACGGAGTTCTCCCGAAAATTGCCCTTTAATTAACTCCCTTGATTCTACTGGGTAGTTCCGGTTTAAATTTCAACAAAGAGTATTCAAGGGCTGAGACTAAAAGCGTCTGTTTTGGAGATAATCAATTATTTTTTCGGTATTTCACACATGAGAATATTGAGTACTTTTGTAATACTTATAGATTATGAAAATGTTTTTGTAGTTTTTATTTACGTTGACACGTTATAATCGTCTTCCCGTCCGAGTTTCATCCAGTTTTCATATTCTACATCTCATTTTCCAAACAAAATTAGCCAAAGTGTCCTTCATGGTGAATTGTTGCTTTTATTTCCTTGGCTTGAGAATATCCATTGAAACATGCAAACAGACAAAACAACAACGGGGGAAACAAAACTATTGCGATAAAAGGAGTATTTTGACAAGGAGTTTCTCCAAATCTGAGCGATCCGTTATTTTTGACACATATGAATTTTAATGTTTCGTCTGTATCCTATTTCGTTCTGAGATTTTTTTTTACTTACAAATGTTTAAATGGTAAGTTAATCTAAGGAATTATCGATGTCCGTCCATAAACTCCTGTTTTAATCCAAGTAACTTATACGTTTTGAATCGGTATCTTTGATTACGCAATAGTCCACGGGTGGTATCCGGATATATCTCATATCGATCGGCTATTTGCTTTGATTTTCACACGACTGCCCAGATGTCCTTCTTTTGACTAATTAACAAGGGAATCGGTTGACTTAAATTGTTTTGAATTTATCTAGTTCTAAAGATTGATTAGTCTTTTATCTTTCTGTCCATATATTATATGCAAAATGATGTGGTTGGTCCCTAAACAAAAGTACACTATCAGAGGTTAAATGCTCCTATTTTGCGTAGAATCAGATATTTTTCAGAATTTGATACAGAGGAATGTTGAGTACTCTTTAAAATACTCTTAGAATATGGAATTGTTGTGGTAGTTTATATTAACGTTGACACGTTTTAATCGTTTTTCTCTCCCGACCTAGGAACCAATTTCATTCTCATCCAGTTTTCATATTTTACTTCTCATTTTCGAAAAAAATAGCTAAGGCGTCCTTTGTAGGAAATCATTGCGTTTACTACTTTAACTTGAAAAGACTTATTAAAACAAGGAAACCGCACAACAACAACCAAGAATAACAATGTTGCGATAAAGAGTACTTTTTATGCCGATTTTCTCCATATCTGACAGATCCATTATTTTCGGTACACATGGCTATTAAAATTTCGTTCGTATCCTCTTTTTTTTTTGTAAAGGGTTAAATGGTAATTCAAATTCAAAAGTTAACGATGTCCTCTCATTAACTGCTGTTTTAATCCAAGTAACTTACATGCTTCTGATCGGTATCTCTGATTGCGTAATAGACCACGGGTGGTATTTGAATATACACTGGATATATATCATAATGATCGGCTAATTGTTTTTGATTTTCACCCGATATCCCAGTATTACAAGTAACAAAGGAAGTCTCTAATTCTAAGGAAATTACGAGTTTTTACATTTTAAATAGGATTATAAATGTAAGAGGTAAAGGAAATCTATTATAAAACGTTTCTCATTTAGAAAAATTTGGACAAAATTTAAATAAGAAAAATCTGGAAAAAAAATCCTTTAAGATCACTTTCTTACAACAAAAAGATTTGATTTTTTAGTAATTATGCATTGTATCATATATGTCATTGCATGATATATCTCAATATAGTAATTAGAATTTGGTAAATGGATTAACACGTTCAAAAAGATTGTCTTAGTTTGACCTTTTAACACTTCTTACGGTCATCTCTTTTATATTCAACTTTTTTTTATTTCTCACTTTTTCTCAAATACTTAAATACATGAAATGATATATAAAACAACAAATTAAAAAAAACATTCAACTGGGTAGAAATACTGTGGAAAAGGAAAAAATGCAACAAGCATATTCTTTTTCTACAATGCATTCTCAATTTGAAAGCCATAGGGACGTATAAACCAGGGTTAACCAGAATAAATTTTATATAAAAAATATAAATTTGTGCACTCATCTAATATCAGATACTAAAGCTTGTCCAGGTTGATTGAATTAAATTGGTTTACCCATTCCCACACAATGACGCTTTTAGGCGCCCCTTAAGAAAAATAATTGGGAAAACATTGTACAAATTGACAGAATTGCTTGTAACAAGCAATTTCTTCATTTTGCCGAATGTTTTCTGCCCAGAAAGATGAAAATATCTACAAATCCACAAACTTTAAGTTGTCATATGCAACTCCTTTAAATTTGGCACAGTCTAATATTTTGCCCTCCGGTTATCGGTTAAACACCACTTTCAACATTAAATCAGTTACTAAGCATAACTGACATTTCATCTGAGCCACCAGCTGCTCACCCTATTTAGACCTTATCATTTGCCGATTGGTAAGAAATTAATGATATATCTTACTTGCCATTGGTAAGAAACGAATGATATATCTTGGGAAGACCTACAGAGGCAACAATCATTTCCACAAGCCTCCAGACACTTTACAAAGCTTGTGTAGGAACATGCAGTGAAATTCTGATTAATTTTTTTTCATATTCATCAATGAAAAGGGTATTTGGTAAATTCCCATGGTCATGAAATGAAGACGTATGGAGAGCTTCTTTGTAACAGTTCCCGTTTGTAAAATGACAGATAACTTATAAAATTCAAAGCCCCGCTTGACATGTGAAACCATTTTTTAAAAAAGGAAATAACGGAATGTTTTTCCGTGAGTATCATTGTATTAATTTCGATCAGAAAAGCTCTTTTTATGGTTATTAATACGTATATCCGGAATAAGGGTATATCCGAAAAATTCACTTTCATACCGGCTCATTTACGATTATAAACACGTAAAACGTCACTTAGCTTTAAAAATTAAGCTCAGCGGTTACAATAAAGTAGTTTCTAGATCATCTAGGGTTTCAACATTGATGACACATAGTGAGAGCTGGCAACAACCTGTTAATGTTTTCGATACCGATATCATCGATTTTTTCACCGGAACTACCCAAAGATTTAAGGGAGGTCACTCTAATACTAAAACTAAGCGGAGTAACTCTGGATATCGGTAGGGGCCCATTGCGACTCGGCAAAAATTTAGACTAGTAAAAATTGATGGATCTTGCAGACAATTTCAAGTTGAAAAAGAAAACAACAACAACAACAACAACAATTAAACAACAAATAAGATTAAAAATGAAAAAGGAAAGCGCTGTCATCGAATTATACCTTCATATATGCATTTTGATAATTTTCTACAGAATGCTATCTTTTCTGCGTACAATGAATGTATCTTATAAGAAAAAATATTATACTTTCAGAATAACTACCCCCCACACACCCAATAAAAGAAAAAAACATTAAAACACCATGGTGTGTATGTGAAACACTATGCTCATGCCCACCAAACAGCATTTTTAGCTCACCTGAGCACGAAGTGCTCTGGTGAGCTATTGTGATCGGTCATCGTCTGTCTGTCCGTCCGTCCGTTCACAATTACAATAAAATATTCTCCTCCTAAACTAACCATGGAATTTCGACAAAACTTCACGCAATTGATCCTTAGGTCATTCTCTTGCAAAATACTTCAAAGAATTGAAACCCATTAAGAACTAAGGTTGCCATGGCAACGTAGTGAAAAAATTAAAAAATCTTCTCTTCCCAAGCCATAAGGCCTAAAGCTTTGAGACGCCGCCGTCATAGCGCAGTTGGTAGCGCGTCGGACTGTCAATCTAGAGGTCCCGGGTTCGATTCCCGACGGCGGCACTCATCCTTTCCGACTATTTGTCTCTCACCAATGGGTTGATAATCGTAGACCTATGTGGGATAGCAGCTGGAGGCTAGGAAAAGATGTAATGGTAGTACTGGTGTGAGAAATACCAGGAATCCATTGTTAGGTGCTCCAGCCGCCGCGATATGACTGAAAGATTGTTAAAAGCGGCGTAAAACCCCATTCAAATAAACAAACAAACCTAAAGCTTTGATATGTGGTACAAATGATCATCTATTGACCCTCTACCAAAATACCTCAAATAATTACCGTATTCTGAAAATTAGCCCTTTTCAGTGTAATCCCCCCTTTTACAAAGAAATAAAGAAGGAAAACTTTAAAAATCTTCTTCTCCAAAACCATTAGGCCTAGAACTTTGATATTTGTACAATAATAATCTATTGACCCTCTACCAAAATACCTCAAAAAATTACTGTATTCTGAAAATTAGCCCTTTTCTGGATGATCCCTGATTTTACAAAGAATCAAAGAAGGAATTGTTTAAAATTCTTCTTCTCCGAACCATGAGGCCTAGAGCTTTGATATTTTGTATAAATCATCATCTATTGACCCTCTACCAAAAGACTTCATAGAATTACCGTATTCTAAAAATTAGCCCTTTTCTATGCGATCCCTGATTTTACATTAAAATAAAAAGGAAAACTTTAAAAATCTTCTTCTCCCAAACCATAGGGCCTTTAGCTTTGATATTTTGTACAAATCATCATCTATTGACACTCTATCAAAATACTTTAGAGAATTATTTTATTCTGAAAATTAGCTCTTTTCTGTGTGATCCCTGATTATACCTATAAATAAAGAAGGAAAACTTTCAAAATATGTTTCTGCCTAACCATTAGGCCTAAGGCATTGATTTTAGTACAAATCATCATCTATTGACCCTTTACCAAATTACTTAAAAGAATTACTATAGTCTGAAAATTTGTCCTTTTCTGTGTGATCCCAGATTTTACAAAGAAATAAGTAGGAAAACTTTAGATATCTTCTTCTCCAAAACTATTTGCCCCAGAGCTTTGATATTTTATATAAATCATCATCTATTGACCCTCTACTAAAATACTTCATAGAATTACCGTTTTCTAAAAATGCGGTCTCTGATTTTACATAGAAAAAGAGAAGGAAACTTTAAATATCGTCTTCTCCCAAATCATCAGGCCTTGAGCTTTGATATTTTGAACAAATCATCATCTATTGACTCTTTACTACTTCAAATAATTACCTAATTCTGAAAATTAGCCCTTTTCTGTGTGATCCCTGATTTTACCGAGAAATAAAAATAAAGAAGGAAAACTTTCAAAATATGTTTCTCCCTAACCATTAGGCCTAAGGCTTTGATTTTTTGTAAAAGTCATCATCTATTGACCCTCTACCAAAATACTTCATAGAATTAACTGTATTCTGAAAATTTGCTCTTTTCTGTGTGATCCCTGATTTTACAAAGAAATAGGAAGGAAAATTTTAAAAATCTTCTCCCAAACTATTTTCCCTAGAGCTTTGATATTTTGTATAAATCATCATCTATTGACCATCTACCAAAATACTTCATAGAATAACCTGTATTCTGAAAATTAGCCATTTTCATTGTGATCCATGATTTAACATAGAAATAAAGGAGGAAATCTTTAATTCTTCTCCCAATCCGTAGGGCCAAGGGCTTTGATATTTAGTGTGTTAAAATACCTATTGACCATGTACTAAAATACTTCATAGAATTACTGTTCTGAAAATAAGCGCTTTTTTGTGCAATCTCAGAAAGGAGTAATGAAGGATATCATAGAAAATGTTCTCATTAGGCCTAGAGCTTTGATATTTGGTATGTATTAATGCCTATTGACCCTCTACTTAAGTACTTCAAAGAATTACCGTACTCTTGAAATTAGCTCAATATGGTTGGATCTTCACTTTACCTAGGATTAAAGGAGAAAATCTTTAAAAAATCTTCTCCAAAAGGATTATGTGTAGGGCTTTGATATTTTTGTATATTATCTCATGAAGCCTTGAGCCATCATACTCATGGGAGCGATATAGGATCATCACGGTCCTCTTGTTTCGGAAATGTGACCTTAATAAGTTACCTTGACCTTGATGGATGAACTAGACCTAGCAACCAACTTATGTCAATCATTGCAATATACCAATGTTCCAAATACGAGTATCTTGAAATAGTATGATGTTAATTTTTGCTGCGGATAGGCAGACAGACGGGCAGACGGACCTTCATAATATCTATTTGCCTGATCTTATCATTTAGTATCCAAGTCAGCCTGTGCAATGTGCAGACCGACCACAGTCGATACTTCATGCACTAAGATTTAATAAATAGTAAATGTATTTCAGAGTGTTACCCAAATCAGACGATCCGATTCACCAACCCAGACAATGGTCTTTATACGTACTTCAAGGCTTTTTACGATGAAGGTGGAGAACAAGATTGCTCTGTGACAACTGATACTGGGATGTCTAATGCATATCTGTATTGTGCTTCAACAGTACGTAAAACCATTTACATGAAAGTATCCTTAACACAAATACATAGACATGTCCAAATTAAAAAAAGTTGAAGACGTCAATTTCAAATGATAGATTTCTCAATATAGATTTCTCAATATCACTGTCCTTCTGGGAAGAAAATATGTAAAATGAACAAATTGCTTGTAAAAAAAGATTCCATTTTCCACTGTTTTCCTAAACGTTTTTGTATTTCATTTTTATTTTTTGAGCTCTACTGATCAAAGAGCCGCCGTCATAGCGCAGTCGGTAGCGCGTCAGACTCCTAATCTTTAATCATGGGATGTCATGGGTTCGATCCTCGGCGGCGGCACATATTCTTTCCGACATTTGTCTCTCACCAACGGGTGGATAATCGTAAAACTAAGTGGGATAGCAACTGGAGGCTAGGAAAGGATGTAGTGGTAGTACTGGTGTGAGAAATACCAGGAATCTATTGTTAGGTGCTCCAGCCGCCACGATATGACTGAAATACGGTTAAAAGTAGGGTTAATCACTCAATCAAAACTACTAATCAAAGGCCAGAAGTGCTATAGAGATGGTGTTTTCCCGTCGAGCGTCCTTGCGTCCGTCCGTCCGCCCCTTCGCTAACTTTGTACACGCTCTAGAGTCCAAGTTTTCATAGGATTCTCTTCAATCTTTCTCAGAATGATTGTACTATTTTATGGATCGTTCCTTTCTAAATTGGGTCAGACCCGTGAAGAAACACGATGAAGAAATCCTCGTTATCACTCTAGAGTCAAATTTTCAGCAGATTCTCTTTAAACTTTCAGAAACTGATTAAACCATAATAAGGATTGTTCCGATAGTTCCTTTCGAAATTAGATCTGATCCTTTAAGAAACTTGAGAAAAGGGCCTTACGAAAATTTAATTGAAAAAAAGTCCTCGTTAGCACCCAAGAGTCCAGTTTTCAACAAATTCTCTTCAAACTGTCAAGGAATGTTTGTACACTTATTAGAATAGTTCTTTTCGAAATTTGGTTTGATTCGTTAAAGTATAAGGGAAAAGGGGCCTTATGAAAATATACTTAAAACATCTTAGATTACACAATGATATCCCCAGATTTCACCAGATTCACTTTCAACTTTCACAGCGTTAATATACCATCATAAGGACCGTTTCTTTCGAACTATGGGTCAGATCATTTAAGAAGCACTGGAAAAGCGGCCTTATGAATATTTAATTCAGAAATTCTGAATAAATGAAACTTGGGAAAAGGGGCTGTAGGCAAATTTGATTAAAAATAATTCCCTGTTAACGCAATAAGGCTCACAGCTTTGATCCGATTTTGTTGGAACTTTTACAGAAAGGTAATAACGATCATTCTTTTCGAAATAGGGTCTGAACTGTCAAGAAACACGGGTGAAGGGACCTTGTGAAAATTCAATCTAAAAATAATTATTACCAAGTCCAGAGCTTTCGTGGGATTTTCTTCAAACTTTCATAGAATGATTGTACAATAATAACGATTGTTAATGTTGACATTAGACCCGATCCTTCAAGTATCACAAGAAAAGGAGCTTTATGAAAATTTATTTTAAAATCCTTGTACCACAATAAAGTCAAGTTTTCATTGGATTCTGTTCAAACTTTCACAGTTTGGTTGTACCATAATTAGGGTTATTCTTATCTAAATCGGGTCTGATCATCTTATTTCACAGGAGAAGAGGCTTAATGAACATTTTATCACAAAATCCTCATAAACACAAGAATGTTCTCAGTCTTGATCATCTTCTCTTCAAACTTTAATAGAATGATTGTACCATCAGTTTGTTTCTTTACAACTTGGGTCCGACCTGTTAAGTTTCACAATAAAAAGGAGCCTTATAAAAACTTTATAACAAAAACTGCGTCATCACAAGGTAGTCCTGGGTCTTTATCTTTAGCGTCAAAGTTCTTGACATAATTTCAGTCCACTGTTTTCATTGATCCTCTTTAAACTTTGGAAAATATTTGTACCTTCATTAGAATTATTCCCTTTGAAATTTGATTTGTTTTGTAAAGTGTCACGGGAAAAGGGAACCTGTGAAAAATTCACCAAAACGCCTCATTGACGCAATAAAGTACGCAGATTAGACAGACTGATTGTACCATCATTATGATTGTAGATTTTGACTGTGGATCTGATCCGTCAAGTATAACAAAAAGTGTCCCTATGAAAAACTTTCTTAAATATTCTAGTTAACACAATGACATGCCTAGATTTCACCGGATTCACTTAAACTTTCACAGAATGGTATTACTACCATAAGTATGGTTCAGTTCGGAACTGGGTACAATCCGTCAAGTATCATGTAAAATGGACCTATGAAAAGTTATTTTAAAATTCAAGTAAACACAATTAAGTCCCCATATTTCACCAGATTCACTTTAAACTTTCACAGAATGGTTAAACCATCATTAGGATGGTTCCTTTTGGAATTGGATCTGATCAGTCAAGAAACATGGGAAAGGGGACCTTATGGAAATTCTATCTCTAATTTAAATCCATATTTTCATCGTATTCTCCTAAAATTTTCACAAAATTGATCGTACAATCCTAATAATTGATTCCTTTTAAATTGGGCAAGTCAATAAAGTATCACCGGGTCCTTATGAGAACTTAATTGAAATATCCAGTCTTTATAGGATTCTCTCCAGAGACGCATGGAATAAATGAGGCCTTACAGGTTATCATTCAAAGCATTCTTGTTTATGTGAAGAAGTTCACAATTATTATCAGAATATCTTTAACATTTCGCAGGACGATTGTAGGGTCTAAAGGAAAGTTCCTTTTCGAAATGAAGTGGATCTGTCAAAAACACAAGAAAAGGCTCCTTATTGATTCTCACTCAAATAATCCTGTTTACAAGATAATGTCCACAAATATTATCGGATTCTGTTGAAAATTTCACAGGATGATTGTAGGGTCATAATGAAACATAATTTTCTAAAAATTGGATTGGATCTGTAATGAGGTACGAGAAAAGGAGCCATAATGATTGTTGCTAAAGATAAATAAGAGGAATAAAGTCTGATTTGTTATTTCAATTTATGCATTCTTCTTTAAGCAATTAACTTCCTTTAATATCAGATTACTTAAGCGGAATACTTGATAACCAGTAGAGCGTCTTAGACCCTCGTGAGACTCTGTCTGTTAACTTTTCTCTTCAACAAACCTTTTAAGCCTTAAAGATTTTCAGTTCAAACTTCAAGCATGATCCAAATAAAATCATTTTTAGTTATAATGTGGGGTTTTTCTCTCTTTTTGTTCCATTTACAAGCCTCTATAAAACATTTAAAATATTTTCGTGTTGGCGTGTGAATCATCATTTGGGCTAGTGAAAATTGTTCAATTACAAGTCCGACTTGTTTGTAATTTTCAATCCGAATTTCTATGACTGCCAACCAACTATTTCGTCTAAAATCTTGTCGTCTGGTAAAGGATTAATCCACTAATTTCGTTCTAAGATTGTACGAAAAGATTCTCCATCAGTGAATTACATGTACATAACTATTCTATGATGACTTCACTCGGTATACCTAAAAAAATGTACACATAGGCGTTATCCGCCATACAATCAAAGCTTTATGATCATGCTCACTTCTTCCAATATACATGAAGTGCTTGAAAAAAAAAATATATAAAATGAAAAAAACAAAAAACAAAAAAACCGATTTATTTCTTTTCAGACGGCGTCGGTGACGCTTTATATTTCCGACAGAAATTTGACAAACGGGGATGATATTCTCTCAAAGAACTCGAAAACATACTCATTCAAGTGCAACGAGGTCGGTTCTCACAACAAAACTTTGACGAACAATCTAAACGTCAAGTAGGTCAATTAAAAAAAAGCACTACTTTTTATACCCCCGCTGCGAAAAAGAGGGTGTATATTGGTTTATCTTTGTCCGTCTTTCCGTCCGTTTGTCGGTCCGTAACAAATATCTTTCGTCGCAATTTATCAGCAACAATTGATAGCATTGGAATTTTTTGTAGAGGTACCGCTTGGGGTCCTACATGATGCTTTGTCGAATTTACACCTGAAAGTAATCAACTTTGTATTTCATGACTTAGTTCATTTTCGGGATATAGTGGTACATTTTTTTCGCAATTGTCTTAGCAACTATTGATAAGATCGACTTGAACCTTGATGTTAAAATTCTGCTAGGTGTCCTTCATGGCGCTTACCGAAACTAGGTCAGCCAGTTATCTACTTCCTGTTTTACGACTTGTTTTTTTTTTCTGATATTGCCTGGAACAGTGGTATATTTTCGTAACATTATTCTCAGCAACATTTGATTTCATCCACTAAAAAGTAGGTGTGGATGTTCATATAGGTGTCCTTTATTGCGCGTACTTAATTCATATCCGCAAGTTATCTGCTTTTCGCTAAAATTGCTGAAATACTTTCCCCTTTGTCCCATTGAGCATAGGTCCACTGGCAACAGAGCGAAAAAATATCCTGAAATCAATTTCAATCAAATTCGGAGGGGATGTTCTTTTGTTGACTCTCAAAGGACGTATTAGTAGTACTGCTGTTAGAGAAACCAGGTGCTTCAGCCGCCGGAATGCTGTTATAGTTGGCGTTAAACCCATTCGAACAGTGTTTTTCTGAGGAGACTAACAGCGGCACAGGATGCAGATCTGGCAAGCATGTGCAATATTGAATGTGAATATTTTATCAGTTCACGAAGGGTTCGTTCAGTTTTCTTCAAACGTTTGCATTCGTCATCGAGGCGTGACAAGATTGTGAGATCGAAGCGAACTATTCCTTTGTGTTCCGAAATGTGACGGCTCTTAACGGTTACATGAGTGTTATTTAAAACATGTTTATGCTTCCCACCAACCCGCATCAAAACATCTGGGATATGTTTTTACCGCTGTCCGCCAGTCTGTCTGCAAGAAATAATAAAACACTTTAAGCTTTTACATGCTCATATTTGAGATAAGGTTCCTTGCATTGATAGATATCTGTTAGTTGTAAGGTCAATGTCGTCAATCAATGTCAAGGTAACTTACCAAGGTCACATTTCTGAGAGAAAAGCTGATACTAGGGCATGGTGTTTCAAAACAACATCTTGTTTCAGTCTAAGAACAGAAAGCATTGCGAATACGAATGAAAATTAGACATTTGAATATGAATTTTTCAGCATCACAGAAACTGCCGAGTCCGATACTCCCGAGTTTAATATAACCTCAGCATTTTTCGATTCGTCCAGTAATATTGTGACGGCTGCTACAGTCGGGGACACAGTATATTACATCATTAAAGGACCTTGTGAGTACATTTGGATTATATGTAATGCTGTTTGCTTTGTTTAACACATTCCCACACAGTGACGTTTTGACGCTCCAAAAGAAAAACAATCGGGAAAACATTGTGTAAAATGAAGACATTGCTTGTATCAGAAAATTTCTTCATATTACACAATGTTTTCTGCACGGAAAGTTGAAAAAATAAAAAAATCTATAGCCCTTGAATTGTCGTCTGAAACTCCTTTCAATTTGGACAAGTCTAAAGTTTGTTGAGAAAGGGTTAACATTTACCTATTCCGCATCAATTGGAATACAAGTTTCTACAACTTGGATGAATCCCTATCAATTCATTTTCATGGAAAAAACACCGGTATTCGGGACGAAATAAGACCCATAATCACTGTGATACTATGGTGTCTGAATCGGGTCATACTTACATTAGGAAATTATCTAGAAAAGAAAATTCATATGAAAGTACGGGGTGGAAGATATTTCACTTTGGAAAAAAATGTGGAAGCAAATCTGTAACGAAAATATCGTCAATTGAGATTTAATAAGATAAAGCCATAGCGCATGGTCATTTTAATTATGAAAGGCTTTAGTTAAACATCGTGGACGAACTAGCAGGTCCTCAATATTTGATTTATTTGATTTATTTGATTTGCCTATAGATTTGTATTATCGGCGACATACGGAGGGTTCATATGTCTATTTCCCAAGCGCTTTTATAAAATACCTTAAACGGACTTGCATTTAAGATCCACAGGCTAGTGTTCGCTAGAGTACAATTAGTTCAAGTGATACATGATGTCTTTTCTGAATGACAATAAAAAGTGCTCTTTTCGTGTTTGGATGAGCAAAAGGTCGCAACATTAGCTTTATTGTATCCCCGCAAACGAATGTTTTAGGGGGTATACTGGAATCGGCCTGTCTGTCCGTATGTCCGTCCGTGTGTCAGTCTGTGTACAAAATACTACCAATTTTGTGTCGCAAACTCCTCCTTTAGTCTTGCTTCTAAACCTTTGGAACTTATTACAGATTAACCACATGTTGAAATTTTGCCTGGCGTAATTGTGAAGTCTTAATTCCAAGTGGTTCAAAATGTTATCTGCCCCTGGGCCTTAGACATTATTTATGCTTTGTAGACATATACAGCTATTTGTACTACCAACTTTTGTGTCGCGAACACCTCCTTCAGTTTTGCTTCAATACCATTGAAACTTTATACAAAGATTTGCCACTTGTTGATGTTTTGCAAGACGCAATTTTAAAGTCTTAATTCCCTCTGGTTCAAGAATTATCTCCAGTTGAAGCAAGACATTATTTATTCTTTGTAGACATATACACCTGATTATACTACCAAATTTGTGTCGCGAACTCGATTTTGAAGTCTTGATTCCCCCTGGTTCAAGACTTATCTCCCCTTGAACTTATACATTATTTGTGCTTCTTAGACATGTACAGCTAATTATACTACCAATTTTGTGTCGCGAACTCCTCCTTTCTAGAAAAGCAAAGTTCAGTCTATGTCCTTGTATTGCTAAAGCGTTCATTACACTGAAAGCACCTGCGGTATTAAGTCACATACTGTGACAAGTTCTAGATCAATCTGTAGTTACGACAATTTGCAAGCCCAACGACATATTTTTGATTTACAAAACTTATGATTTGAAGCCTACACAACGTAGCGCATATAGTAAATATTGTTACCAGTTGTATGAAAAGAGATGCAAGAATCGTATCTTTTGAATGGTGTCGATAGTTAATTCTTGCCATGCTTAATCAATTTTTTGTCGGAATTGTATACAAATCAAAGGGCTGAAAGCACTGGTAGTACTTGTTGTTCAGCTATCAATACTTCTCTTGAAAATTATTTCCATACACAACTGTGGTTTCAAAAGGACAGACAGGAGGAGTAGACTAAGATCAGATTGCTCTTATGTGGGAATATTCCGGGTTCAACATGACAATGGTTAACTACATTCTCAACATATTCAACTGTTTATAAAACGGATATAATGAGCCACTACCTACCTCCATAGTGTCGGCCCGATAAGCTCAGTTGGTAAAGCACTTGACTTCAGACCTCAAGATCACGGGTTTGAGTCCTGGGCTGACCATATCAACTAACAAACTAATGGTCTTCCGTTAAACCGAGACCCTGTCTGACGATGCTATCCATCGAGCACGTTTACGAACCAGGCGGGCTCTCAGATGTTTCGTCCTGTATTCTTGCACTATCCACCGTAACAACTAACCGACTTCTTGTGGCGTTGGTATGTGCTACGGTAGCTACATTATGCATTATTAAGAATATGTGCTGATTGTTTGTAACTACCTACATAGTGCTTGACACATAATGCATATGGAATATTAACTGAATGTCTGAAATCGAGTCAGTACATACGGTAGCACATTATCCATTAAGAATATTCACCGATTATCTACGGAAACTGCATTACATTATGTAGGTAGGTTCTTTCAATGAATACCCTCAGCATATGATAAAGCCGCCGTTATACACCAGTTAGTGGCGCATCAGACTCCCAATCGTCAGTCATGGGTTGGCATGGGTTCGATTCACGGCGGCGCCACATATCCTTTCCGACATTTGTATCTCACCAGTGGATGGATAATCGTAAACCTAAGTTGGATAACAGCTGGAGTCTAAGAAAGGATTTAATGGTAGTACTGGTGCGAGATATACCAGCAAGCCATTTTAGATGCTCAAGTCGCCGCGATATGACTGAAAAAAACTGTTAAAAGCGGCTTAAACCCCATTCAAACAAATAAACAATCAACAATGATAAACATTTATGATACTGGCTAATTGTCGACGGTAACATGGCTCATCACACATAATGTATTTTAAATAAGGACGGGCTCTCGATGGAAACCGAGTCTATACCAACCATAGCACATAATGCACTATTTACAATATTGAAAGATTGTCTTCGGAAACCAAATCGGTACCTACCTACAGTGGTGCAAAACAAATAACGCATTTAGAATATAGGCTGGTTCTCGGCGGTACACCAGTCGGTACCTAACGTAGCGCATTCTGCATTATTTAGAATACTCGTCGATTATCTGCGGAAACTAGTCGGCAAATAGTTACATGGTGCATGACACATAACTGATTTAGAATTTTTTATGAAAGTACAAGTCGATAACTATCAGAGCACTTATATGTATTTGACTTTGCCCAAACTAAGTTGAAGTAAAGAGTTATCAGTCTTCTTTTTGTGCAAATGTGAAATATTACTCTTAACCCTGGTCATTTTGAAACAGAAATATTCCTGTTTGGGCATAATGTGTAGACTGATCTTAGTCTACACCTCCTGTCCGTCTACTTCAACTCGGAGTCCTTTATGAAATTATTTTTCAGAGTAAATTTTGACCCCATACTTTTGCTCCCAGTGTTTTCAGTCCTTTGATTTTGTTGCACATCATGATAAGGACTTCTTTCAGCATGAAAATGGTTAAAACTCGTGACAAAAATGAAACTGACTTATTTACTCACTGAAAATCCCTCCACACCCGAATGTGAAAAAAACAAGCAAAATCCAGAGAGCATGAGTAGGGACAGACCATTTAAAATACAGAGACAGAAAAACTGGTCGTCAAATAATTGGACAAAGAGTATAAAGTTACACGACTGTAAACAAGGCTTCTTGCATTTTGTATATTCCAGCCGAATACGATTTGAAGCCCTTACAGTGTAACGCCACTGGTTCTGGAGCAAATGAGCATACAATACTTATTGTCGACGGGTAAGCAGGACTATCTTTTATAACCAGCTTTAACCCATTCCAACACAACAAAATTTTAGACTGGTCCAAATTGAAAGAAGCTACAGACGACAATTTCAAGTTTATGGATTTTTTTTGTCTTTTGGGATAGAAAACATTGTGGATAATGAAGAAATTGCTTGTTACAAGCAATTTCTTCATTGCCCACAATGTTTTCAAAAGTTTCTTTCGTGTTGAGCGTAAAAAGGAGGGCTTGAGTTGGAATGGGTTAAAAACCTGGCGCTGGTCAAAGTTGGCAGAACACCTAAATGGCAACGTAAATTATGAGTAATTTGCAAAATTTATATTTAACGAAAGAATGTATTTCAAGCACTTTTCATTTTTCTGACATCATGCTAATGAGTTGAATCGCGTTGTCTCGAAAGACCAATTTTATAGAAATATCAACCATTCTCATATTGAATTGTATTAAAATCAAAAGGCTGAAAGCTTTTGTGGGTTTGTTAATTAAAACATCTCTAGCGTAACATGTGTTAAAGACAAAGATCGGACTGCACACGAACAGGCTGATCTTTATCTTTAGAGCTGCCAAAACGGGATTAATCGAATGGATATTTCATACAGTACCAATTGTCAATTTAAACTTTTGATATTTAATAATATCAATCTGGGGGAGTTAGTTTAAATGTTTGCCTTTCTCGAAGGGGCTTAGGAGAGTGTTCTTGATTGAGTATTGGAAAGCGACCTTATTTACCTTCGGCGGGGCCGCTGCCATTGCGCAGTGGTAGCGCTTAGGACCTAATCATGGAGTCCCGGGTTTGATCCGACCGCGAAGAATATCCTTTCCGACATTTGCTTCGCATCAATAGGTGAATAGTCGTAAAAACTAAATTGGATGAACAGCTGGAGGCTCGGAAAGGATGTAGTGGTAGTACTGGTGTGAGAAATACCAGGATTCCATGATAAGGTGCTCCTGCCGCCGCGATATGACTATATTATTGTTGTTTAAAATGACGTTAAACACCATTCAGTCGATCAATCACCTACGCCACAGTCTAATAAAAAAAAGAGAATCAACTATTCATTAGTTCTGGAAATACATTACAATGAAATATAGACTAAAAGAGCTATAAACTAGTGCAAGGTAAACCAAAGATCTTGAGGATCGTTGAAATTGATTCGATCGTTTTCAAAGACTGGTCGGAGGTAAAGAAAGTCGTACTCTTTGTTATTTTCCATGCGAATGAATAATTCGCTATTAAGTTGAAGGAACGTCTATAATAGGGTGGCCGTTACAGTAACAGAGATAAAGGAATGATAATACTCGAAACTTTCCATTTCTAAATTTCAAACACTATCTCGTGAGAGCTCAGTGCAATCGTCTTGGTTAGACAGTTCCAATGAGTACCATCAACATAAGATTTTGTCAAAGAATAATCCATTCCCAGACAATTACGCTTTTTGACGCCATTTTAGAAAAAAGCGTAAGAAAACCAGTGGATATTGAGGAAATTGCTCTTGACAAGCAATTTTCCCATAATCTTAAATGTTCTCTGCCCGAAGAGATAACTATTTTTTTTAAAGAAACGAAACAACTTAAAAATGTCGTCTGCAACTTCCTTCAATTTGGATAAGTCTAATGTTTTATTGTATGGTAATAGGTTAATATTATCTATCATTTTGAAATCAGAATCATGCCATCTTGATATCTGCTGTACTAATTATTTTCTAACTTTTTTCATCATTAGATGCAGTCAGGATACTGATTTGATTCTGGATTTCGAGAAAAGTGAACAAGGCCTGGAAAAACACTACAATGCCTCCCTCTATGTATTCAAGTTCTATAACTCTGATACATTAACTTTGACCTGCAATGTGGAAGTATGCTCCGGTTCCGAGAGTTGTGCCTTTGTAAGTATTATAAACGAAAAGGTCGTAGTTAACGCTTTCACATTGGCATATCTTTTGGCAAGACATAAAAGCCTGAAATCGAATCTTGTGATACTCCTGAACACATGAATATGGGAAAAATAATTGCGTTATGAGGAGCGGGTTTGGTTCATGGTAATGTGCTAGACTCTATAGTTTGGCGTTCGATGCGATCCAAACATTTCTTTCGGATGTCACATGTACCTTAAGCCGAGGGCGCGTCTCCCTATGGTCTTTGCGGTAAAGTCTGACAGCACCCCCTCTACAATAAATACCACAATGTTTATCCGAGGCACTTTCAAAAATGTTGTCAAACATCATTCAAATTTAATTTTTGAATGTCTAAAATAAGTGAATCTGACTTTTCTTTGACGCTGTCTTGTAAATAGTGCCCTTGGTCCTGCTTGGCCCAATGGTTAGGGCTCATGATGTAAGGATACTCAAAGATTGTAGGCTCGAGTCCCGGCTGCATCACTGGTCAATTGTGTATATTCATTAATATAGCATTCACAATTATTTTAATGTTTTTTATCTCAGACTCAATAACAATTCAAATAGAGATGGGATTCAATTCAAATAGAGAAGGGATGTCGGTTTAAAGTATCAACCGACCGACTGGCTAAACGGGAGATAGGGTCTCTGACACTAGATTCTAGCACGCTACCACTAGATGCAAGGCATTTAGAGCCTCCGCCCAGTACTTGTGTAAGCTAGGAAGCCCACCAATAAGTGAACTTTGCCGCTATATATACATGAAAGGCTTTCTAAATAGTGTAGACCAAATTCATTCAACTACTCTAACTGGTACGAAATTGGTGTAAGTAACGATACCTCTAGCAAACCAATACGTTTTTATTAAATAATTGAGATGCACGGAAGTTATAAGATGTGATGAAGTTTAACCAAGTAAAACATCTTGGATTACTTGGCATTGTAAGATGTTGAAGACAAAAATGAAACCGATTTGAACTGAAAAGATAAGGACCATTTAGAATTGAAAACATTCTGAGAAAGGAGGAAAAGTCTTATGATATAGAAACGGTATCTAAAGACTATTTCTGAAACGTATTCTTCAAGCTCATTAAAGTCGGGATCATGTTGTAATGGTTTGTTATTGAATGATTCATTGAACATTTCAGAGCTGCGATGAGAGACGTAAGAGACAAGTGACAATAACCAGCGTAATAAAGAGGGAAGTAGATGACGATGTGAAGATGTCTACTGTAGGTAACAGTTTAAGGATCCTGGACGCCCCTCTTGGAGGATCACATCGAATGTCCGGTAGGTTTTATTACAATCACCAAATCAACTATCTTCACGCTGACCATGTCAACTATCCTCTGACAGGAAGTTAGACCTAGATATTAAACGGCTTTAATTTACAAAGTTTATGGCCAGTAACATGTAATAAGATAGTGGAACATTTAGTTGCGACAAAACGTCGTAACTATAGCTTTGATAAGCTGGAACTAGCTATATTGAAGGCGCAAAACCAATGAAAGTGCTTTACATAAATAATGGGGTTCAAAGTTCAATTCTGGTCAAATTGAATTATGTCTTGGTCGATCGGTTTTGAATGACAGCGGCGATCCGACAATTACAAGATGGAATCATCTTAGACTGGTCCAAATTGACAAATCGCTGGCCACGCCCACTAGCTTCGTTGGCCACGCCCATCGACTACGGCAGGAAGTCCCGCTTTGATTCGGCGTTGTTTTGAAAGCTTTATGGCCAGAAGCACATAACAAAATCGTAGAATAGTTGGTTGGCGACCTAGAGGTCGTAACTACAGGTTGATTAAGTAAAGAAAAATAGTGGCCAATGTGCTAGTTGAAAGCTCAGATCCGTAGTGAAAAATTGAGTTAATTTGTCGTTCGATTCTTTGATTGAAAGCCACCATTTATCAATTGAAAGAAGCTGTATATGTTTGAGGTGGTAAAATTGTCCAAGAAAATATATTTTTGGGTAGAAATATTGTGGAAAATGAAGAAATGGCTTGCTAAAAGCTATACTTACATTTTCAAGGGTTTTCGAAGCATCTGTTTCTGGATAAAAAAAAGCGTGATCGAGTAAAAACTGGTTAACAGAATGAACTTATTTCAGACCTGTCTAAGTTGTTGTATTTCGAGGACAGTTCAAAGCACATTTTAATCGAAAGTGATGTACTATTTAAATATGGCAATATTATGCAAAAAATTAATGCGTATGAAAACCAATTTGTTTTTCTCAAAGTGATGGTCAGTCCAATTACAAATAAATCTAGGAATGCGGTGACTAACATACTGAAGAGAAATGTCACTTCCTTCTTAAGCCATTACCAGATTGTAAGATTCTATGCCCTGAAACAAATTAAGGTTGACAAATAAAGGCGGGGGTCAAACCAATTAACCCATTCTCACAGAAGCCCTCAATTTTTGCACCCCTCAAGAAAATAACTTTGGAAAACACTGTGGACAATGAAGAAATTGCTTGTCATAATATCTTCATTATCTACAATGATTTCTACCCAAAAAGACGAAATAATTTGAAATTCTAATGACTTGAAATTGTCATCTGTAGCTTCTTTCAATTTTCTGTGCAATCCAAGATTTCGATCCCCGACGGCGGCACTCATCCTTTCCGACTATTTATCTCCCACCAATGGATCGATAATCGTAGACTTATGTGGGATAGCAGCTGGAGGCTAGGAAGGTATGTGATGGCGGTACTGGTGTGAGAAATACCAGGAATTCATTGTTAGGTGCTTCAACCGCCGCGATATAACCGAAAGATTGTTGAAAGCGGCGTACAACCCCATTCAAACAAACAAAACAAATTAGATAAAAACAAAGGGTATTTTTGAAAATATTCTCCTCCTTGATTTGCCGCCTTCATAGCGAAGTCGGTAGCGCATCATACTCCTAATCTTCAATAATACGATGTCATGGGTTCAATCCCCGGCGGCGGCACATATCCTTTCCGACATTGGTCTCTCACCAATGGGTGGATAGTCGTAAGCCTAAGTGGGATAGCAGCTGCAGGCTAGGGAAGGGTGTAGTTGTGGTTCTTGTGTGATAAATACCAGGAATCCATTGTTAGATGCTCCAGCCGCCGCGATTTATCTGAAATACTGTTAAAAGTCGCCGTAATCATTAGGAATAGAGATTTCATACTTGTATTTGATATATATTTATGCCTATTGACCCTCTTCCCTAGTACTTCAATGGATTACCTCACTCTGGAAATTTGCGTCATAAAAAAACTTTGAGGACATTGAAAAACCTGCAAAACCTGCTTGTTAAAGCAACTTTTTATGTTTTCAATCCCTCGCCCCACCCCCCTTCCCCACCCCAAACCCCCGGAAATATCCATTAAAATTTTCACCTGCTACTTTTATCTGAAGCCTAAAATTCTGTGTTCTAGTAATGAATAAAAGAACTTCATGTAGAATAATCTCGGTTCAGTCATGGTTCACAAATAGTTTCATATTCTCAAGAAACATTGATTTATTTGAACGGCGATTATGGATGTTCCTTTTAGAAATAGCGGAATATCACTGTCAATCATAAGGTTGAACAATCAAACCATTCATGTAGACTTGACGTAATATTTTACCTCAGACATTTATTTAAGCATTTTTAATGGTTTTTCGATGGGAGCGTCGCAACTACAGCTATTCAAGCTTTTTTCAACCTTTATGTCGCCAACTGCCGACGGTTTTGTGTTCTTCGTCATATACATATTTTATTTAAAAAAAATATCGTTTATTATCTCAGTCAAACTGCCAGAGCCGCCGTCTTAGCGTAGTTGGTAGCTCGTCGGACTGTCAATCTAGAGGTACCGGGTTCGATCCCCGACGGCGGCACTATCCTTTCCGACTATTTGTCTCCCACCAATGGGTCGATAATCGTAGACCTATGTGGGATAGCAGCTGGAGGCTAGGAAGGGATGTGATGGCGGTACTGGTGTGAGAAATACCAGGAATTCATTGTTAAGTGCTTCAGCCGCCGCGACATAACTGAAAGATTGTTGAAAGCGGCGTAAAACCCCATTCAAACAAACGAAAAGTCGGACTTCCGTGTTGGAGTAGTTTAGTGGGCATGGCAACCGATCTGTCACCGAGATATATCTATTTGAAAACACGGGAACATTGCCATTTGAATTTCACGCAAACAATCTTTTTTACGCAATAAAGACCACAAACAATATCTGCTTCTCTTTAAACGATTACGAACTATATGCCGGCTCCTAAGAATCAGTTCTTACATAATAAGAGCGGATTCGTCGGAAAAAAACGTGGAAAGTTTTCCTTATGAATTTCATCTTGCGTCAGAAAGTCCTGATATTAATGGATTTTCTGTGGACTCGTAAAACATATTTAGGGTTATAAGGACGGTTCCTTTTGAAAAAGGAGACAAGAGGGTCGTTAGTGAATTCCACTAAAAACTTGTTTGTGAGATGGAAGTCTACAAATACCATTTCATGGCGACAACATTTAAGACGGATCCAAATTGAAAGAAGTTGTAGACGATAATATTTTGTTGATGAAATTTCAAAAAATCTGCCTTTTTGGGTAGAAAACATTAAGGAATAATAAAGAAATTGCTTTTCCGGAGTTGTTTTCTTTAGGGCGTCAAAAAACGTCACAGTGTGGTAATGGGTTTACTTTTTTTTATCAAGGTCATTAAAATTGAAATGTTTGCAGTAGGCATAACTTTTTAAATGATCCATTGCGTGACATTTTTAGTCATTTTCATATGTGCATGAAGCACAGTCATTGAAAAGCCTGGACAGCTACTCAGAACATCTAGAATATTTCTGACCGTCTAAAGACTTGAACAGCCGAGCGCTAATATCCGCATACGATGTTCTTATTCGCTACAAAGCACCTGCAGCTTAGCAACACATTTGTATGCGATCTGCTCTTAGCTCAAAATGTTCCCTCACATATCTCTATTTGTCTCTCACCAATGGGTCGATAATCGTAGACCTATGTGGGATAGCAGCTGGAGGCTAGGAAAGGATGTATGGTAGTACTGGTGTGAGAAATACCAGGATTCCATTGTTAGGTGCTCCAGCCGCCGTGATATAACTGAAAGATTGTTCAAAGCGGCGTAAAACCCCATTCAAACAAACAAATCCCTCACATATCTATGATTTGATGACCATCATTTGTCTCTCACAAAGGGCATGGACAGCTACACATTAACTATGATTTAAAAATATCAAATCGAGCACAGGTGGATCGAGGTTTGTATTTCAAATATGACATTTCGATATTATGACCATATCGGATTCATTTTCTCAAAGCGGAAAGTTTCGATCCTGTCCAGCCTTCGCAGGGTGCCAAGGATAGTCGCGATAAAGATTTTGCGCCCCTCCGCCACGTTCCCCTGTTGCATGGAGACTAAAACATGCACAATAAACCAATCTCGACTATCAATCAAAATATCATTCGACCAATAAAATCGTTTATTCAGACTGGAAGTTCGATTAAACTCAACTCGTGAATCTTTTTTGTTGGTTTGTCGACATAAACGTCGTAACTACAGCCAAAGCTGTAGCAACAACGTTTAGGTCGCCAACCAACCATTCTACTTATTTATATCATGCTACTGGCCATAAATTTTGTAAAATAACGACGTTTAAAATCGAAGCAGAACTTGCTGTTGGAGTGAGCGAGCGGGGCCAAAGGCGTCAGTTTGCGGAGTCAGCGATTGCTCAATAGCCATTTGTTGACAAGTTGCTACCTAATACCAGTACGTTACAGGCGACAAGCTAACTGTTTCTCTCTCTCTCTTTTACAGGCTCTATACAGTTTGTGTCCATTGTCCCACTGTTCCTTGCGGTACTGTTTCTGTAATATAGACGTACCTACACGAAAGTTCGATACAGTATGTAGACATGCAGTTGATGGGGATATTTTTCCAGCAAAGCCATCGTCAGTTTAATGAATATCTATCTTTAGCGAATATTCTAGCGTATATTTAGTGCGTTTAAGACACTTAGTTTTGAACCACTATTCTTTAAATCCTTCAAATGATATACATTGTATATATAGAATTGTCTCTGAAATTTCCGACCTGGTCGGGAGTGTATATGGTGTTTTTTCGAGGTAACAGAGTATGACGGCGTTTTAAAAGATTTTGTGCAAAAAAAATTATTTTTTCTCAATGAAGATATCTCAATGTAATGATTGGTGACAAAGGTATCATCTTCAACAGGCGGGGTATTATTATAACCTCGTTATTTGGGGGTTCAAGGCGCTTTAGATATTAATTTTGGTCACGCGACTAGTTTCATGTCATACCAATTACTAGACAACAAAATTCTAGACTGGTCCAAATTGAAAGAAGACGCAGAATACAAAGCATTTTCATTTTCTACACTGTTTTCAAGTTTTTTCATGATGGTGTCAAAAGGTGTCATTGTGTTGGATTTGGTTAAGTCTATTGATAGTCTATTGATACTTGGAAAGTATCTACATAGTCGAAGGAGCATCACGAAATTTGACATGTATAATAAAGTGTCTTTTTTGGGAAAAAATACCCCGAAGTTACCCCGTCAACGGTGATGGTAGCGTTTTTGTTGTCTGATAGAAGTAAGGGAAATTTAATATTATTTATACGAGTACATCGTATTTCTTTACACTTGATATATCTCCTCTACGAAAGTGATCGATAGAATTTAAGGAAAAAGGATAAAATCGCGGTATACGGGGTTGCCTTCAAGATTGAATATACGAAACTAGGAATTTAACCATTTACAAAAAGACAAAATATCAAACGGGACAAAATTCACAGAAGCTTTAGACGAGCGAGTAAAAGTTCGATTAAACATACAAAAAAATTGCAAAACTGTTATACTACATTCTTTACTTGAAAATTAAGCTCGTTTTTGTCTAAAATTTTTGCTCACTAGAATCCAACAGCTTAGAGTGAAGCTTTAAGGGTTTTTTCTATGATTTTTTATGAATTATATCGGTCTAGCACTTTCCAACTGTTATAAGCCCATTCCCACACAAGAAATTTTTAGACTGGTTCAGATTGAAAGAGACGCCGCCGTCATAGCGGTAGTTGGTAGCGCGTCGGATCGTAGATCTAGAGGTCCCGGGTTCGATCCCAGACGGCGGCAATCCTCCTTTCCGACTATTGTCTCTCACCAATGGGTGGATAATCGTAAACCTAAGTAGGATAGAAGCTGGAGGCTAGGAAAGGGTGTAATGGTAGTACTGGTGCCAGAAATACCAGGATTCCTTTGTTAGGTGCTCCAGCCGCCGCGATATAACTGAAACATTCTTGAAAGCGGCGTAAAACTCTATTCAAACAAACAAATCAGATTGAAAGAAGCTGCAGACAATAATCTCAAGTTGACTGAATTTATTTTTCAACCTCTTTTTGGAAAGAAAACATTGTGAATAATGAAGACATTAATTGATACAAGCAATTTCTTCATTTACCACAATGTTTTCCAAAGTTTTCTTCTTAAAGGGCGTAAAAAACAGGAATTGTGTGGAATGGGTTAAAATGTGTGTTTTCGAGGAAAATACGAGGTATTGCCATAGACCTGAAGGCGTCTGGGTCGCCATCGTCGGAACCTTTCACACTTCGTAATATCTCTTGTACTACTGGACACATTCACTTGAAACGGCCATAGCGTCCGAATTCAATTATGAGGTCCAGGCTTCGATCTTCGGTCGTGGCAAATAACTTTTCCTACATTTGTCTCGCATCTATGGGTGGATAATCTTAAAATTAAATGGCCCCGGCGGCGGCACATACCTTTCCGACATTTGTCTCTCACCAATGGGTGGATAATCGTTAACCTAAGTGGGATAGCAGCTTGAGGCTAGAAAAGGATGTAGTGGTACTGGTGTGAGAAATACCAGGAATCCATTGTTAGGTGCTCCAGCCGCCGCGATATGACTGAAATACTGTTAAAAGTGGCGTTAAACCCTATTAAATCAATCAATCAAAACTAAGTGGGATGAGCATCTGGAGGCTCTGAAAGGATGTAGTAGTAGGGATCCAAAGAAAGGTGCTACATTCGCCGATATATGACTGGAATACTGTTAATGGTTGAAACCCCATTCAATCACCTGAAACCCGAAATATATGTTTACTATCAAATGAGTAATCATGCCTTTTTTTCGAAACTCGAAGTTTTCCACTATCAAGCACTTTAACAGCCGAGAGCTGTCATCTGTATGCGTTGCTGTTGTTGACCCATATCCCACACAATCTCTAGTGTTTATGCCCCTTGAGAAAAGACTTTAGAAAAAAGGTTAAAGCCAAGAAAAAGCTGGTTTCAAACGATTTCATTAATTCATCATTGTTTTCTTCAAGAAAAAAAAAACAAAAAAAGACAGATACTCAAAATTTTCTCAACTTGAATTTGTTGTCTGCAACTTCTTCTGATTTTAACCAGCCTTCAATTTTCTCATGTGGGAATGGGTTTAAATGAATAGAGAGTCTGTTAGCACTAGCCATCTTTATGTTGAGCTAAAATTTGGTATAGAAAAAATGAGAATACAAATTGTTTTCATAAATGTTTATTAGTGGGTTTATTAAGAGGTCTTTAGGATAGGAAGCCTAAAATCGATATGAAATTCGTAATGATTGTGCCTCGTTTGTAAGTTTCTTTGGTAAATATATTAAGATTGGTCGCCGGTCAGGCGCCTCTCTGCGTGATATTATCGAATAACAGGGTGTGATGCAAAAGTGTTGATCTTAACTCCTGAATAATTATTGTGTTTTCAAGCTGTACTTAATGTTAAGAAACAATTAAGATGTGAACATTTTGGGGATTTTTGCAGTATAATAGTTTAATATGTTTGTATGATTCATAATAGAATACAAAGGGCGGTTCATTATTGACTGGATTTTAGTGGAACACGGATATGTTAATGGACAAGATCAAACTAATTTTATGTCCCACATCGATAAGATCGAGGGCATAATGTTTTACCGATGCCAGTCTTTCCGACTGTCTGTTTGCGAACTTAACACTAAAACATTTTGCTGTTATCAAACACCGTTCAATATAGGTGGCTCTTATTTGGAAAAAAGTTTCTTGCATTATAAGCATGAGTTGATTGTAAGGTCAAGGTCAGCCAACCAGGTCAAATCACATATGAAGGTAAATTCATAAAAAAAACTCAACATTTTGCTTTCACTGGAACACTGTTGAAGATACATGGCTCATATTTGGGACATATTTTCCTTGCTTCCTTGCATCAGATGATTGTAAGGTTTATGTTACCCATCAAGGTCACATATCAAGGCCTCATTTCTGAAAAATTCCATTACAGAAACATTGTGTTCTACAGACACATCTTTTTTTTTATATATAATTACTCATTTTGATTTCCGAAAAAAATCAAGTTCAGTGTTGCACGTTATTAGAAAACGCAAGACTAACCTATGAAAAAAATTACGTCTGTTTCTTGTCCTTTAGTTCTACTAGCTAAAAGAGGTTTTGCAATGGCGTGTTTCCTTTCCATGAATCCGTCAGTTAACTAATCTTGTTGCCGCAGCAGAGTTCTGTTTCGAGTGAGTGTTCCGTTTTCATCTATTTCTGTCCAAACGTTCACAGAAAAATAGATATTTGACTTATTGGACAGATAAAGGGATCGTCTGAATTTCAAATGAGATATTCTAATTTCGATAAAGGCAAAGTTTCATCGAATTCTCTTCAAACTTGTACAATTAAATTGTCCACCATAAGGATCGTTTCGTGTGGTTCAATATCACTTGGCATCAAATATATTTCCTTATGCATGTCATTTGGCCGCATTATGAAAATCTTATTCTTTATTTTTTCAAACACTTGACACCTATTGTAATAGTTTTCGTACGATTCAACCATGTTGTAGGCTTTGACATGCCTCGAGGATGGCGACAATTGCCTTTCTCCTTCTTTATCAAATTTGTTTTATTTTAACTTATCTTTGGTCGTGGCCATGGCTCAGATGGTAGCGCGTTGGACTCCTAATCGAACACCTATGATGGGATTCCCGTTCGCAGACAATATCTGACATTTGTCTTCCACCAATGGGTGGACAATGGTAAACCTAAATAGGATAAGTAGCTGGAGCCTCGGGAAAGATGTAGGAGTACTGGAGTGAGAAGTACTAGGAATCCATGGTAAGGTTCTCCAGCCACTTCGGTATGACTGAAATACTGTAAATTGTGGCTTCAAAGCCAATTCAAACAAACAAAATCAGCGGGTCTGACATTCTTTTACAAGATGACCTTAACATTTGAACATTATTAAAACCCCTTTTATGCATCCAAGCAGCAGTAATGGGACAACTTTTGCTTACAGAAAGCCAACAGAGCGTCTCGAGCCCTCACGAGCCTCTTCGTATTCGTATTTTCTTTATAGCTGTACATAACGAAAATTGTTTCAAAGGTCAACAAAATAATACTCAGAAGAATGACCCGTTACCAGGCGACAAAATTTTAGACTTCAATTGATTTAAAATTACAAATTTCATAGTGAGGGGTCTGACTGGATAAGTCATAAGAGTCGTCCAATTAGAGCTCTCGTTATGAAACTCGGACAAAACTCATTAATTTCTTATGCAATTCTATTCGGCGACCAAATAGTCTGAGGTATGTACAGTTGGTTCATACGTAATATCAGTCAATCAAATGTAAATGTTGGAAGATTTATGAACGTACTTCGATAAAATGTTGATATTTTGATTAGATTGTACTAATTGTCATTTTGTGAAGCATAACTTCATTGTTGAATATCATTTGTCATAGAATCATTTCATTGTTTCCGTTTTAGACATAAAATGGCTGATAGGTTTCATGGCTTTATTTAATGCGAATATGGGTTAAGTGCTAGGTTGATTGTTAAGAGAAGAGAGTTTGGGATGTTTTTATTAATAAAATGTGTGAATACGAAGAGATTTCCCATTTTAGCTTACCCAAGCATGAATTGACCAATCGCAGCCGTCAATCAAATAACCAGTCGACCAATAAAATCATTCGTTTAGATTGGAAGTTCAGTTTGAGCTCCGACATTGGCCGCCGTTTAAGTGAATCATTTTGTTGGTTTGGCGACCATCTAACCATTTTCCTTATTTGTAGCATGCTACTGGCCATTTTGCAAAATAACGCCGATAAAAATCGAAGCGGAACTTCCTGTCGGAGTCAAAGGGCGGGACCAAAAGAGTCGATGGAGAGGCCAGCGATAGGTCTTTTAATCAAGATGAGCATTCGTGGTCGCCAAATGTCCATCCATCATGCGATGTCGACGAATTCTTTAACCCATTACCAGACGACAACATTCTATATTGGTCCTGATTGAGAAATTGCAGACGAAATTTTCAAGTTGATTAAATATTACAAAAATCTGTTTTTAGCTCTACTGGCCGAAGGCCACTAGAGCTATAGCGATGGCTTTTTCCCGTCCGGCGTCCGTCCGTCCGTCGTCCGTCCGTTAAACTTTTCCTTGTTTACGCGATAAAGTCCACAGATTTCATCGGATTCTCTTCAAACTTTCACAGAATGATTGTACCATCATAAGGATCCTTCCTTTCGAAATAGGGTCAGATCCGTCAAGAAACACGGGAAAAGAGGCCTAATTAAAACTTAATTAAAAAATCTTCGTTTACGCGATAAAGTCCAGTTTTCATCGGATTCTCTTCAAACTTTTACAGAATGATTGTACCATCATAAGGATCGTTCCTTTCGAAAATGGGTATGATCCGTCAAGAAACACGGGATAAGGGGCCTTATGAAAATTTAATTAAAAATTCAATTAAAAATCCTCGTTTACGCGATAAAGTCCACAGATTTCATCGGATTCTCTTCAAACTTTCTCAGAATGATTGTACCATCATAAGGATCGTTCCTTTCGAAAAAGGGTATGATCCGTCAAGAAACACGGGAAAAGGGGCCTTATGAAAATTTAATTAAGAAATCCTCGTTTACGCGATAGAGTCCACAGTTCTCATCAGATTCTCTTCAAACTTTCACAGAATGATTGTACCAACATAAGGATCGTTCCTTTCGAAAATGGGTATGATCCATCAAGAAACACGGGAATAGGGGCCTTATGAAAATTCATTAAAAATTCAATTAAAAATCCTCGTTTACGCGATAGAGTCCACAGTTTTCATTGGTTCTCTTCAAACTTTCTCAGAATGATTGTACCAACATAAGGATCGTTCCTTTCGAAAATCGGTATGATCCGTCAAGAAACACGGGAAAAGGGGCCTTATGAAAATTTAATTAAAAATTCAATTAAAAAACCTCTTTTACGCGATAGAGTCCACAGTTTTCATCGGATTCTCTTCAAACTTTCTCAGAATGATTGTACCATCATAAGGATCCTTCCTTTCGAAAACGGGTATGATCCGTCTAGAAACACGGGAAAAGGGGCCTTATGAAAATTTAATTAAAAAATCCTCGTTTACGTGATAGAGTCCACAGTTCTCATCAGATTCTCTTTAAACTTCCGCAGAATGAATGTACTAACATAAGAATCATTCCTTTCGAAATTTGGTATGATCCGTCAAGAAACACGGGAAAAGGGGCCTTATGAAAATTCATTAAAAAATTCAATTAAAAATCCTCGTTTACGCGATAAAGTCAACAGTTTTCATCGGATTCTCTTCAAACTTTCTCAGAATGATTGTACCAACATAAGGATCGTTCCTTTCGAAAATGGGTATGATCCGTCAAGAAACACGGGAAAAGGGGCCTTATGAAAATTTAATTGAAAAATCCTCGTTTACGAGATAGAGTCCACAGTTTTAATCAGATTCTCTTCAAACTTTCACAGAATGATTGTACCAACATAAGGATTGTTCCTTTCGAAATTTGGTATGATCCGTCAAGAAACACGGGAAAGGGGCCCTATGAAAATTTAATAAAAATTCCATTAAAAATCCTCGTTTACGCGATAGAGTCCACAGTTTATTCTCTTCAAACTTTCACAGAATGATTGTACCATCATAAGGATTGTACCTTTTGGAATCGGATATGATTCCTCAAGAAACATAGGAAAAGGGACCTTATTAAAAATTAATTCAAAGATCTTTATTAACACTCTAGAGTCCACAGTTTTCATCTGATTGACTTCAAACTTTCACAGAATGATTGTACCATCATAATTAATTATCAATTATTCCTTTCAAAATTTGGTATGATCAGTCAAGGACCACGGGAAAAAGGGGCCCGATTAAAACTGGATTGAAAAAGTCCTCGAAAACACAATAGAGTCCATAGTTTTCAACAAATTCTCTTCAAACATTCCCAGAATGATTATTACATTATATGGATTGCTCCATTCGGAAGTAGGTTTGATCCATCAAGTTTCATGGGAAAAGGGGTCCTATGAAAATTTAATAAAAAAATTCTTAGTTTACATGTAATGGCCCTAGATTTCACCTGATTGACTTCAAACTTTCACATAATGATTGTACCATCATAAGGATTGTTCCTTTCAAATTAGGTCTGATCCATTGAGAAACATAGGAAAAGGGGCCTAAGGAAAATTCAATTAAAAAAATCTTAATTAATGCTTGTAAGTCCACAGATGAGATGGGGTTGTCTTTATACTCAAACAGAGTATACTTTTGTAAGAAGAGTTCCCTTTGGAATTGGTTCAGATCCATCAAGTAACATGGGAAAAGGTGCTATATGAAAATTCAATTAATAAAACCCTGTTAACACAATAAAGCCCACAGCTTTGATTAGATTTTGTTGAAACTTTCACAGAATGATTGGAAGGTCATAACTATCATTCTTTTCATAACAGGGTTCCAACTGTCAAGAAGCACAGGAAAAGGGGTCTTATGAAAATTTCATTTATAAATCCTTGTTACCAAGTCCAGAGCTTTCATCGGATTTTCTTCAAACATTCACAGAATAATTGTACAATAATAATGATTGTAGATGTTTTCATTAGACCTGATCCGTCAAGTATCAGAGGAAAAGGAGCATTATGAAATTTAATTTTAAAATCATTGTACCACAATAAAGTCAACAGTTTTCATCAGATTCTGTTAAAACTTTCACAGAATGATTATTCCATCATAAGGATTCCTTCTTTTCAAATTAGGCGTGATCTGTCTAGTATCATGGGAAAAGGGGCCTTTAGAGAATTTTATCTATAATCCTTGTAACCAAGTCCAGAGCTTTCATTGGATTTTATTCAAACCTTCACAGAATCATTGTACATTAATCGCGATTGTTGATGCTGACATGAGACCTGATCCTTCAAGTATCACAGGAAAAGGAGCCTTATGAAAATTTTATTTTAAAAATTTGACACCAAGATAAAGTCTGCAGTTTTCATCAGATTCTGTTCAAACTTTCACAGAATGTTTGTACCATCATAAGGATTGTTTCTTTCCAAATTGGGCCTGATCTGTCTAGTATCATAGGAAAAGGGGCTGTATGAAAAAGTAATACCAAATCCTCATAAACACAACAATGCCCTCAGTCTTTATCAGAATCTCTTCAAACTTTAATAGAATGATTGTACCATCATTTGGATTGTTCCTTTGTAAATTGGTTAAGTGACATAAGAAAGGGGACCTTATAAAATTTTTATTACAAAACATCATTATTACAATAAAGTCCTCAGTCTTTATCATTTTCTTCAAACTATCATTAGGATTGTTCCTTTGTACATTGGGTCTGATTTGTTAAGTTTCACAGAAAAAGGGGCCTCATCAAAATTTTGTTACAAAAATTCTTGACACAATTCAGTCCACTCTTTTCATTGATTGTCTTTAACTTTTAAAGAATGATTGTACCTTCATTAGAATTGTTCCTTTTGAAATTTGGTTTGTTCGTTAAAGTATCATGAGAAAAGGGGCCCTATGAATATTTCACTATAAACTCATTAACACATAAATTCCACAGATTAAACAGATTGATTGTACCATCATTCCAATTGTTGATTTTGACAGTGGATCTGACTATAGCAAGGGTCACATAAAAAGGGGCCTAATGAAAAACCCTCTTAAATATTCTGGTTAACACAATGCTGTCCCTTGATTTCACCGGATTCACTTCAAAAATTCACAGAATGATTGTACAAATACTTAGATGGTTCTTTTCAGAACTGGGTACAATCCATCGAGTATCATGTAAAAAGGGGCCATATGATTTTTTTTTTTAAATATTCTAGTAAACATAATGAATTTCCAATATTTCATCGGATTCACTTTTAACTTTCATAGAATTGTAAACCAACAGTAAAATATCACGGGAAAAGGGGCCCTATGAGAAGTTGAATTTAATATCTTTGTTAACACAATAAAGTCAACAGTTTTATTGGATTCTCTTCAAAGATGCATGGAATAATTGTGGCATTTGAAACACAGGAAAAGGGGCCTTACAGATTATCATTCAAAACATTCTTGTGTATGTGATGAAGATCACAATCATTATCAAGTTGTCTTTTAAATTTCACAGGACAATTTTCGGGTTGTAAGGAAAGTTCCTTTTGGAATGAAATTGATCCATCAGAAAACACAGGAAAAGGGGCCTTATTGATTTTCATTCAGAACAATCCTGTTTATGTGATTAAGTCCACAATTATTGTCAGATTCTGATGAAATATTCACAGAATGATTGTGGGGTCATAAGGTAACTTTCTTTTGGAAATGGAGTGGATCCGTCATGAAACATGGGAAAAGGGGCCTTAAGGATTGTTGCTTAAAATGATAAAGGGGATGAAGCCCCTTTTTTTTCTTTATGCATTCTTCTTTGAGCAATTAACTTCCTCAAATATCAGATTTCTTTAACGGAAAACTTGATAACCAGTAGAGCGTCTCAGGCCCTCATGGGCCTCTTGTTCTGGATAGAAAACGTGGAAAATGAGGAAATTGCTTGATATAAGCAATTTCTTCATTTTCAACAAGGCTTTCCTAACCTCTCCTTGAGAAGCCGCGAGACTAATAAAGATTGGGTTTAGACACCATTTTCTCTTAAACAATCGGCTAATCTTGATGAAACTTTGCAGGCATGTTCCCTAGGTGAAGTTCTTATTAATGCTTTTCTAATAAATGGAATCAACTTATATAAATCTTGGTGCATCTCATGGTGGACCTGTACAGTTTAATTATACTTGGGTCATACTTGGCTTTCAGCCGCCGTTATAGCGCAGTTGGTAGCGCGTCGGACAGTCAATCTAGAGTTCCCGGGTTCGATCCCCGTCGGCGGCACTCATCCTTTCCGACTATTTGTCTCTCACCAATGGGTCGATAATCGTAGACCTATGTGGGATAGCAGCTGGAGGTTAGGAAAGAATGTAATGGTAGTAGTGGTGTGAGAAATACCAGGATTCCATTGTTAAGTGCTCCAGCCGCCGCGATATAACTGAAAGATTGTTGAAAGCGGCGTAAAACCCCATTCAAACATACGTGGCTCTGCCAGGGCTCAACCTACTTTACAGAGAAAGAGTATTTTTTTAAGTTCTTCTTTCCTTTCATGTGTATAACATCACCTAAATGACCTCTACCTCGTTTATTCATATGAGGATATTCGGGTTATATTTGGTCTTGACCCGGGCTCTCCCCATATTGAAAGTACAACAACGAATTCTCTTCTGTAAACTTCTCCAACGCCAAAATGCTTAGAGATTTTGTATCTTTATGTAGAGTTACATGGGTACCTTTGACAAGTCTTGATTAAATATCCCTCTCGGATCATAATAAGGCTGTTCCCTAGCATACTCTTTACGCAGAAGCTAAACGGTTATCAAAACTACATCTTAAACAAAAACGGCTTAGAAATGTAAAATTTGGTATAAAAACAATTCTTATTTACTTCTATCAAGTGCTTCCAACCCTCTTGGATCTGTTAGGCTCCACCTGGGTGCATTCTTTTTTTTTTTTAGAAAGAAACATATCTTCAAAAATATTATCGAAACCAAAAGGCCGGATGCATTGATAGTTGGTATGGAGCATCTCCTCTCCTGAGTGCTCCTCTGATAACTTTGCACAAACGATTACCCTTGGGTTATATTAGGCTCGGCAAGAAATCTGCCTTTTGTATGGTAACATAGACAGATTTTTTTCTCTGAAACTAGAAAATGCAGAGCATTGATATTTGGTATGTAGCATCGCTATTTTGTCAATTTCACGTCACCTTGTGACAGGACAGCAACATAAGACAATCATGGTCCTCTGGTGTTTATCTCAAAGGAATCGAGCAAATTGGGCCTCGGTACCTTCTTTCACTCCTTCACTATAATTGTTTAATTTTCATTTTCCACTTTTCGCTTTTTGACCTCTTTAAGAGTCTCTAATTTCACTTGCCACATTTGCCTTCCTTTCGTCTTTTCATCTGACAGCGCGATCTTCCCCTGGCGCAATTCTCGGTTCAACCAACAATCCTACATTCGAGAAATCATTCATTTTTTCCAAACTGAAATGTAGTGTACTAAATTTCGTGAGCTTCTGGTTGTTCTCCTACTTGTGAGAGAACGACCAAATCAAAGCGTAAAGGTAGTCAAACACAATTAGACGCTTGCTGCAATCTTTATGAAATCAAGACTATTCTTAGAGGTTGAGATAATCTTTTTTGATTTTTTTAGACCTGTTCAAATTCAAAGAAGATTTAAAGCGGATTTAATTTGAAAAATTGCCATTCAGTAGGGTCGAAAATATGGCTGAAAAAATTATTTGCTTGTTAAAAGCAATTTCTTCCTTTTCTGCAATGTTTTCTTAATAATGAGTTTACAGGGACGTAAAATCGAGTGATTGAACTGGAAAGGATTAAAATCAGAATTGTTTTCCATAGATTGTTTCTGAAAGACTGTCAAAAAATGTAGTATATTAGGTTTTAATTATATGTAAGGCATAGTATACAAATATCTGAAAATACAAGCAAAAATATATTTCATTAAACATATTAAAATCATAATAACTAGTAAGGAAAACTTGTAACTTCTTACTTTTTAAAGCATAGAAAATTAAAAATCATACATCTATGTTGAATCAAGTCGAGAGAATGTAACAGAAAATGATGAGTCAACTCAATAATGAGTAAAATCAGTTATTGAACAGAAAGGGGTTAAAATCGGATTTTTTTCCCATGCGTTGATTCTGAAAGACTGTCAAAAAAAAGTAGTTTATTAAGTTATTAGTCCCCTACCGGCGAAAGCCGAAGGGAACTATAGGTTTGCGCTCGGTACGTCTGTCCGTCTGTCAGTCCGGACATATCAGTTTTCCAGACTTTTTTTCT
Source organism: Fragum fragum (assembly GCA_946902895.1). NCBI lineage: Eukaryota > Metazoa > Mollusca > Bivalvia > Cardiida > Cardiidae > Fragum > Fragum fragum. Next base: position 65,264,999 of record OX336365.1, on the reverse strand, counting down.
TAACCCTGGGAGATATTGAGCTGATTTTTGGTATGAGAGTCCACATCATCGAGTTAGAGAACAAATTTGAGTTTGATTCCGATCCATGGATTTTTGAGGAAGATATGGATGCTGGACTTAGAAATTACCAAAAAATTTCAGTTTTCCGGACTTTTTTCCTAAACCCTCAGAGATATTGAGCTTATTTTTAGTATGTGAATCTGTATCAATTAGTTTCAGAACAAGTTTGAGTTTGGTTCCGGTCCATTGATTTTTGAGGAAGATACTGATGCTGGACTTAGAAAATTACCAGGAAATTAAGTTTTCCGGACTTTTTTTTCTTTATCCTTGTAGATATTGATCTGATTGTTGGTATGTGAGTCCACATCAATGAGTTGCAGAACAAGTTTAAGTTTGGTTCCTGTCCATTGATTTTTGAGGAAGATACGGATGCTGGACTTAAAAAATTACCAGGAAAATTCAGTTTTCCGTTTTTTTAAACCCTTGGTGATATGAAGGAGGTTTTTGTTATGTGAGTAAATATTGATAAGCTACAGAACAAGTGTAAGTTTTGTTACGGTCCATTGAATTTTGAGGAAGATGTGGGTGCTAGACTTAGGAAATTACAGTTTACAATTTTTTTTCATTAACACTTGCATGTATTGAGCTGATTTTTGATAAGTGAGTCAGCATTTGTGAGTTACATATGGAACGCCACAGCTGTCTGATGTTATTAGCAATAATGTGGACTTGTCCACCTTCTACCGTACTTTGTAAAAATACAGCGTCATCATGTCCAGTTATGGTGTTGACTTGTCTAAACATTGTATTATTTTGTTAAAAAGTAGCGTTATTGAATCAAAATGCGGTGTTGACTTGTGTTAGCACCCTGTTATTTTGTCACAAAGCATCGTCTTTCTGTTCAAATGTGGTGTTGACTTGTCTAGTTATTGTCTTGTTAAGTCAAAAAGTAGTAATATGATGTCTTAATGTGGAACTGAGTTATCTTATCCATGTCTCATCATTTCAACAAGTATAATTGATATTTATAAGTTTGGCGTTGACATATCAAAAAGCTTTTTAACCTTTTCATGTTCAATAGGTGTGTTAATATTTCCGACGTAGGCGTCGCCTTGTTTCAATTTTGTCTTATCAAGCATTAAAGAAGTTTTATTTTGTAAATATTTGAAGCTGGTTGTCTATACTTCATGTTATTATATAAAACAGTAGAGTTACCATGTCTTAATATCGATTTGATTCATTTAAAGATAGTCTTGTTATATGAAAAGTAGTGTTGAAATGTCTAGGATTTGTCTTATTATGTTCAAATGTGACGTTATCCTGTTTAGATTTGAGGTTGACTTGTCGAATGATTCCAACATTGTTTTTAAAGAAAATGTGATTTTGTTAAAAAATGTTGGTAATTTGATCCAACAACGTCTTATTATGTCAAAAAGTATTGTTATAGTTTTCATATTTCATGTTGACTTGTCTACATATTGTCTGGTTTTGTCAAGAAACAGTTTTGTTAACCTGGATGCGATGTCTAAACAATGTCATGATATGTCAAAAGAAGTCTTTTCATGTCTAAAGGAGGCATTTCATTGCCATAACATTACCTTATTATGTAAAAAGAGGATTTACAAATCTTGAATAAAATCTTGACATGTAACACCTTAATCCTATTATGTGAAAATATAGTCTTATCATGTTCACATACCGACTTGACTTGCTGAAACACTGTCTTAACATGTTCTAAAGTATAGATATTATGTTCTTATGCGATGTTTACTTGTCTACATATTATCTTATAATATCAAAAAGTGGCATTGCTTTGTCCAAATATTATGTTGAAATGTCTAAACGCCGTCTTCTCATGCCAAAAGATAGTTTTATGATATATTTTATGATAGTATTTGAACAAGTTAACATACCAGGGCACATGATGAAACTGCATTTTTACAAACAAATACAATACTTTTCACAAGTCATCACCGTGTTCAGACATGATAACACCACTAATTTCAAATAATAACTCTATCTAAAGACAAATCAACTTCGATTTTGAACATGGTAACATAACTCTTTGACATAATACGGCACTGTTTTGTATGGCCTATATCAAACATGGACAAAACCAAACTACCGTACGTCAAATAAGGCCAATGTTTACCCAAGTCACCGCCGCATATGACCATAACCACGTTACCTTCTGAAATGATAATGTAAGGTTTAGTCAAGTCAATACGACATTTGGACAAAGCCACACTACTCTTTAATGTACCTTAGCAAAGTTTTGATACCTTAAAACCATATTTTAAGATGATAGCATATTTTGGACATAGAGATTAAATGCTTACACAAATTAATATTACATATAAGCATGTCAGCACTACCTTTTGACGTTATTTGAGTGTGTTGAAGTAAGACAACATACAAATAGACACAATGGAACTGCTTTTTGACACGAATAGACAATCTTTTGACAAGTCAACAAGGTATTTGGACATGATGGCATGACTGTACACATAATAAGACTATTTTTAGACAAGTCAGCACAGCATTTGAACATGACAGCATACCTTTTTTACAAATCAAATAAACGCTTTATTAATTCAGCGCCCAATGTCCAAGAAATTACACAACCTTTTGATATAACAAGACATTATTTAGTCAAGCCAATGCCACATTAGGACACCAATACAATACACTTGGACATGGTAGGGCACATTTGGGCAAGACAGCACCACCTTTGGCAGAACAACAGCATTGGTAGATATGTTTATGCACAGTATGGATAAGTCAGCAACCCATTTGAGCATTGTAACATTTAATTTACTCATAATAAGACAAATAGTAGGAATGTCCACATGATTACTCATAGCATCAGACAGCTGTGGCGTTCCATAGTTACAGAACGAGTTCAAGTTATGTTCCAGTCCATTGAATTTTGAGCAAGATGTGGATGCTTTTGCAAAATAAGTTACATATTAATAATATTGAGTCTAATTGCAGTCCATTGCCTTTCCAAGGCTTGTAAAGGATGTTAGGTTGGTACTGGTGAAAGAGTAACCAGGAATACATTGTAAGGTGCTCCAGCCACTGTTATATGACTGAACAAATTGTTAAAAGTGGTTTCATGAAGTGATCAAGGCAAAATATTTTGATAACCCGATGTCCGAAAAGCATTCATAATCCTAGACAGATTTTTGAAAGCTTTTGTTCAAAGTTTACTTGGGCTTTAGGGTCTTAATTCTTAATTCTCTTGGAAAAGATGACTTTATGAAGTATAATTTAACTAACAACAAAAAGAGACGCCTATTTTTTATGTATGTGTGTGTGTTTAAGAATTGCTCATAAGATCTGATACAACTGTAATATTTTGGAGGGGTAGTAATCCCTTTACCACCCAAAAAATATACCGTTCTAGGATTATATATAAAGCCGGTAGGGGACTTGGTATTGCCATGCAATACTTCAGAATGCTTGTTATTAAATGTAATGCATAGTATACAAATATCTGAAAATACAAGAAGCAGAAATATATTTCATTAAACATATTAAAACCATGTTGAATAGTCAGATAAACTGGTTAAAAAGCACTTCTTATGAAAAGAGACTTCTTACGTTTCAAAGCTTAGAAAATCAAAAATCATATATCTATGTTGAAAATAGTCGAGATAATGTAACAAAAAATTAGATATGAATCCAGATAATCTTGAAGGATCGCGTTTACTAGACACAAGTATCATTCGATATATTTAGGTGTATGGGTTTTACGTATCGGTCAACAACTGAGGTCATATGGAGACAGGGCTCAATCGAAAGTCTCGTCGGGAGGACTTTAGGAACGAGGATCGAACCAGGGATTCCTGATACAGCAGTCTGACCACTAATAACTAGATCACATCCGCTTCTGTAATAACGATATGCCTCAAAGAGCTTGCAGATTTCTCGCTGGTAACATAAAAAATACATACTATACATGTTGGTAGCATAATGATGAAAAAGATTGCTTTCATCAAAGATTTTTTGTTAGCTACCCCGCCCCTAAACGACGCATTACTGACCTCGCGCACTGACGCCGATAAAAAGATTGGCTTCTTAACCCATTCCCACACAGCAAAATTTTAGACTGGTCCAAATTGAAAGAAGCTGCAGACGACAATTTCAAGTTGATGCAATTTTGAATTTTTTCATCTTTTTGGATAGAAAACATTGTGGATAATGAAGAAATTGCTTGATACAAGCAATTTCTTCATTTACCTCAATGTTTTCCAAACTTTTTTCTCGAGGGGCGTAAAAAGGAGGGATTGAGTTGGAATGGGTTAATTCAACGGCGTTTATGGTCAGATGCTATTTTGTAATATGTAAACCAAGTCGCCAAACAAACAAAAATAGTCAACATACATGCCCGAGTTCACACTTTTTAGGTAGCAAAGCGCCAGCTTTGATAGCTCAAGTTAACAGACAAAATTTTGAGGTCGTCTCTAAGTTCAACAAGTGCACACTCCCACTGGAGGCTTAACCACTCAATCCATTGAATGCCTACGCCATAAAAATAGTTCTTATGTATTTCAGGAATATTGCAAACTCTTTTCAAGAACTCTGTAAAATACATTCTATTTAACCCATTCCCACTCAATTCTGCTTTTAAGCATCTAAAGAAAAAAGCTTTGGAAAACATTGTGGACAATGAAGAAATTGCTTGTAACAAGCAATTTCTTCAATGTCCACAATGTTTTCTATCGAAAAAGTTTTCTACATTCATACATGCTTTGCTAGCGTACAGTACTTTTAGTACTTTGATTACTGTCTTTAAAGGACAGTAGCTTTTGGAATATGGTCCACTTAATCGAGTAACACGGGAAAGGGGGCCCTATGAAAAATTGAAATAACCCAGTTAGCTCGATGAAGACGAATTTCATTTCATTCTATTCAAAATTCGTACTATCATTAGGATTGTTTCGATCTTTGTAAACCTCGTCAATTTACAGGACCAAATTGCCTTTGAATATCTATAAATATTTATATACTTAACACGTTCTTCATAGTTCTTCTGCACCTGCCTTGAAATTGTGTACCACCATAATTGCCATTCTGTTCGAAATTTGGTATATTCAGTTTTAAACCCGTAACATGGGATGGGGATGAAAATTTTAAATAATCATGGTTAGTTGCATAAAACAAGTTTTAATCGATTCGTGAAAAATAAATAATAAAGAAAATCAAACTTCAATTTGCTATACACAAATTATTATATTAGTTTTTTTGTTTCCCAGTTATTTCGTGTTTATCACGTTAGAGGGGAAAATAGCACTTTGAGAAAAGGACGATTGAACCTTAACCCTTTACTGTTTTTCAAAATCTTAGCCTTGATCCAAATTCAAAGAGATAGTAGACAACGTTAAATAGTAATAAAAATTCAAAACGTAGCCAGTCTTTATGTAAGAAAAAACATTGTGACAAAAGAAAAAAATGCTTATCTCAAGGAATTTCTTCTTTCTCTTCTTTCTAGTGTTATATCACAGGGACGTAAAAATTAGGGATTGTACGGGAAAAGGTTAAATACTCTAGTTAAAAGTTCTTACAGGCCACTACAGAATTAAGGATAACAATCTTAACTTAAACATATCGAGGGCTTAGAGCAAAAACATAGTATGGTCCGTTCGTCCGTCGTCCGTCCGTTAAACTTTTCCTTGTTTACGCGATAGAGTCCACAGTTTTCATCGGATTCCCTTCAAACTTTCACAGAATGATTGTATCATTATAAGGATCGTTTCTTTCGAAATTGGGTCAGATCCGTCAAGAAACATGGGAAAAGGGGCATATTAAAATTTAATTAAAAATTCCTAGTTTACGCGATAGAGTCCACAGTTTTCATTGGATTCTCTTCAAACTTTCACAGAATGCTTATACCATCATAAGGATGGTTCCTTTCGAAAATGGGTATGATCCGTCAAGAAACACGGGAAAAGGGGCCTTATGAAAATTTAATTAAAAATTCCATTAAAAATCCTCGTTTAGGCGATAGAGTCCACCGTTTTCATCGGATTCTCTTCAAACTTTCTCAGAATGATTGTACCATCATAAGGATCGTTCCTTTCGAAAATGTGTATGATCCGTCGAGAAACACAGGAAAAAGCGCATAATGAAAATCTAATTAAAAAAATCCTCGTTAACACTCTAGAATTCACAGTTTTCATCAGATTGTATTTAAACTTTCATAGAATGATTGAACCAACATAAGGATCGTTTCTTTCGAAATTTGGTATGATCCGTCAAGAAACATGGGAAAAGGGCCTTATGAAAATTTAATAAAAAATTCCATTAAAAATCCTCGTTTAAGCGATAGAATCCACAGTTTTCATCAGATTCTCTTCAAACTTTCTCAGAATGATTGTACCATCATAAGAATCGTTCCTTTCGAAAATGGGTATGATCCATCAAGAAACACGGGTAAAGGGGCCTTTCTGAAAATTTAATTAAAAAATCCCCCTTAACACTTCCCCCTTAGAATTCACAGTTTTCATCAGATTGTATTTAAACTTTCACAGAATGATTGTTCCATCATCGGGATTGTTCCTTTGGGAATTGGGTCAGATCCATCTGGAAACACGGAAAAATGGCCCTAAGTAAAATTTAATCAATTTTTTTTTAAGAAATCCTCGTTAACACTCTGGAGTCAACAGTTTTCATCGGATTCCCTTCAAACTTTCACAGAATAATTGTACTATCATAAGGATTGTTCCTTTCAGAATTGGGTATGATCCGTCAAGAAACATGGGAAAAGGGGGCCTTATGAAAATTTTAATAAAAAATCCTCATTAATCATCTAGAGCCAACAATTTTCATCGGATTCTCTTCAAACTTTCACAGAATGATTGTACCATCATAAGGATTGTTCCTTTCGGAATCGGATATGATTCCTCAAGAAACATAGGAAAAGGGGCCTTATTAAAATTCAATTTAAAGATCTTTAACACTCTAGAGTCCACAGTTTTCATCTGATTGACTTCAAACTTTCACAGAATAATTGTACCATCATAAGAATTGTTCCTTTCAAATTTTGGTATGATCAGTCAAGGACCACGGGAAAAAGGGGCCCGATAAAAATTGGATTGAAAAAGTCCATAGTTTTTAACAAATTCTCTTCAAACATCCACAGATGATTATTACATTAAATGGATTGTTCCTTTCGGAAGTAGGTTTGATCCATCAAGTTTCATGGGAAAAGGGGCCCTATGAAAATCTAATGAAAAAATCTTAGTTAACACATCATGGCCCTAGATTTCACCTGATCGACTTCAAACTTTCACATAATGATTGTACCATCATAAGGATTGTTCCTTTCAAATTGGGTCTGATCCATTGAGAAACATAGGAAACGGGGCCTTAGGAAAATTCAATAAAAAAATCTTAATTAATGCTTGTAAGTCCATAGATGAGATGGGTTTGTCTTTATACTCAAACAGAATAATTATACTTTTGTAAGTAGAGTTCCCTTTGGAATTGGTTCAGATCCATCAAGTAACATGGGAAAAGGGGCTATATGAAAATTCAATTAATAGAACCCTGTTAACACAATGAAGCACACGGCTTTGATCAGATTTTGTCGGATTTTCTTCAAACATTCTCTGAATAATTGTACAATAATGATGATTGTTGATGTTTGCATTAGACCTGATCCGTCAAGTATCAGAGGAAAAGGAGCATTATGAAATTTAATTTAAAATCCTTGTACCACAATAAAGTCAGCAGTTTTCATCAGATTCTGTTTAAACTTTCACAGAATGATTTTTCCATCATGAGGATTCTTTCTTTTCAAATAAGGCGTGATCTGTCTAGTATCATGGGAAAAGGGGCCTTTTGAGAATTTTATCTATAATCCTTGTAACCAAATCCAGAGCTTTCATTGGATTTTCTTCACACCTTCACAGAATCATTGTACAATAATCACGATTGTTGATGCTGACATGAGACCTGATCCTTCAAGTATTACAGGAAAAGGAGCCTTATGAAAATTTTATTTTAAAAAAATTTACACCAAGATAAAGTTTGCAGTTTTCATCAGATTCTGTTCAAACTTTCACAGAATGTTTATACCATCATTAGGATTGTTTCTTTCCAAATTGGGCCTGATCTGTCTAGTATAATTGGAAAAGGGGCTGTATGAGAAATTATTACCAAATCCTCATAAACAAAACAATGTCCTCAGTCTTTATCAGAATCTCTTCAAACTTTAATAGAATGATTGTACCATCATTTGATTGTTCCTGTAAATTAGGTCTGATTGGTTAAGTGACACAAGAAAAGGGACCTTATAAAAATTTTATTACAAAACATCATTATTACAATAAAGTCCTCAGTCTTAATCATTTTCAAACTATCATTAGGATTGTTCCTTTGTACATTGGGTCTGATTTGTTAAGTTTCACGGAAAAGGGGGCCTTATGAAAATTTTGTTACAAAATTTCTTGACACAATTCAGTCCACTGTTTTCATTGATTCTCTTTAACTTTTAAAGAATGATTGTACCTTCATTAGAATTGTTCCTTTGAAATTTGGTTTGTTCTGTAAAATATCATGAGAAAAGGGGCCCTATGAAGATTTCACTCATTAACATAATAAATTCCACAGATTACACAGATTGATTGTACCATCATTCCAATTGTTGATTTTGACAGTGGATCTGATTATGGCAAGTGTCACATAAAAAGGGGCCTTATGAAAAACTTTCTTAAATATTCTGGTTAACACAATGATGTCCCTTGATTTCAACGGATTTACTTCAAAATTTCACAGAATGATTGTACAATCACTTAAAGGGTTCTTTTCAGAACTGGGTACAATCCATCAAGTATTATGTAAAAAGGGGCCATATGATTATTTTTTTTAAATATTCTAGTAAACATAACGAAGTCCCAATATTTCATCAGATTCACTTTTTACTTTCACAGAATGATAAAACCAACAGTAAAATATCACGGGAAAAGGGGCCTTATGAGAACTTGATTTTAATATCTTTGTTAACACAATAAAGTCAACAGTTTTATCGGATTCTCTTCAAAGATGCATGAAATAATTGTGGCATTCGAAACACAGGAAAAGGGGCCTTACAGATTATCATTCAAAACATTCTTGTGTATGTGATGAAGATCACAATCATTATCAAATTGTCTTTTAAATTTCACAGGACAATTGTAGGGTTGTAAGGAAAGTTCCTTTTGGAATGAAATTAATCCATCAGAAAACACAGAAAAAGGGGCCTTATTAATTTTCATTCAAAACAATCCTGTTTATGTGATAAAGTCCACAATTATTGTCAGATTCTGATGAAAATTTCACAGAATGATTGTAGGGTCATAAGGTAACTTTCTTTTGGAAATGGAGTGGATCCGTCATGAAACACGGGAAAAGGGGCCTTGAGGATTGTTGCTTAAAATAATAAAGGGGATAAAGCCCTTTTTTTCTTTATGCATTCTTCTTTGAGCAATTAACTTCCTTAAATATCAGATTTCTTTAACGGAAAACTTGATAACCAGTAGAGCGTCTCAGGCCCTCATGGGCCTCTTGTTCTGGATAGAAAACGTGGAAAATGAGGAAATTGCTTGATATAAGCAATTTCTTCATTTTCAACAAGGCTTTCCTAACCTCTCCTTGAGAAGCCGCGAGACTAATAAAGATTGGGTTTAGACACCATTTTCTCTTAAACAATCGGCTAATCTTGATGAAACTTTGCAGGCATGTTCCCTAGGTGAAGTTCTTATTAATGCTTTTCTAATAAATGGAATCAACTTATATAAATCTTGGTGCATCTCATGGTGGACCTGTACAGTTTAATTATACTTGGGTCATACTTGGCTTTCAGCCGCCGTTATAGCGCAGTTGGTAGCGCGTCGGACAGTCAATCTAGAGTTCCCGGGTTCGATCCCCGACGGCGGCACTCATCCTTTCCGACTATTTGTCTCTCACCAATGGGTCGATAATCGTAGACCTATGTGGGATAGCAATCCTGTTTATGTGATAAAGTCCACAATTATTGTCAGATTCTGATGAAAATTTCACAGAATGATTGTAGGGTCATAAGGTAACTTTCTTTTGGAAATGGAGTGGATCTGTCATGAAACACGGGAAAAGGGGCCTTGAGGATTGTTGCTTAAAATAATAAAGGGGATAAAGCCCTTTTTTTCTTTATGCATTCTTCTTTGAGCAATTAACTTCCTTAAATATCAGATTTCTTTAACGGAAAACTTGATAACCAGTAGAGCGTCTCAGGCCCTCATGGGCCTCTTGTTCTGGATAGAAAACGTGGAAAATGAGGAAATTGCTTGATATAAGCAATTTCTTCATTTTCAACAAGGCTTTCCTAACCTCTCCTTGAGAAGCCGCGAGACTAATAAAGATTGGGTTTAGACACCATTTTCTCTTAAACAATCGGCTAATCTTGATGAAACTTTGCAGGCATGTTCCCTAGGTGAAGTTCTTATTAATGCTTTTCTAATAAATGGAATCAACTTATATAAATCTTGGTGCATCTCATGGTGGACCTGTACAGTTTAATTATACTTGGGTCATACTTGGCTTTCAGCCGCCGTTATAGCGCAGTTGGTAGCGCGTCGGACTGTCAATCTAGAGTTCCCGGGTTCGATCTCGACGGCGGCACTCATCCTTTCCGATTATTTGTCTCTCACCAATCGGTCGATAATCGTAGACCTATGTGGGATAGCAGCTGGAGGCTAGGAAAGAATGTAATGGTAGTACTGGTGTGAGAAATACCAGGATTCCATTGTTAAGTGCTCCAGCCGTCGCGATATAACTGAAAGATTGTTGAAAGCGGCGTAAAACCCCATTCAAACATCATACTTGGCTCTGCCAGGGCTCAACCCACTTTACAGAGAAAGAGTGTTTTTTTTTAAGTTCTTCTTTCCTATCATGTGTATAACATCACCTAAATGACCTCAACCTCGTTTATTCATATGAGGATATTCGGGTTATATTTGGTCTTGACCCGGGCTCTCCCCATATTGAAAGTACACCAACGAATTCTCTTCTCTAAACTTCTCCAACGCAGAAATGCTTAAAAATTTTGTATCTTTATGTAAAGTTACATGGGTACCTTTGACAAGTCTTGATGAAATATCCCTATCGGATCATAATAAGGCTGTTCCCTAGCATACTCTTTAAGCAGAAGCTAAACGGTTATCAAAATTACATCTTAAACAAAAACGGCTTAGAAATGTAAAATTTGGTATAAAAACAATTCTTATGTACTTCTATCAAGTGCTTCCAACCCTCTTGGATCTTTTAGGCTCTATCTGGGTGCATTTTATTTTTTTTTTTAGAAAGAAACATATCTTCAAAAATATTCTCGAAACCAAAAGGCCGGATGCATTGATAGTTGGTATGTAGCATCTCCTCTCCTGAGTGCTCCTCTGATAACTTTGCACAAACGATTACCCTTGGGTTATATTAGGCTCTGCAAGAAATCTGCCTTTTGTATGGTAACAGACAGATTTTTTTCTCTGAAACTAGAAAATGCAGAGCATTGATATTTGGTATGTAGCATCTCTATTTTGTCAATTTCACGTCACCTTGTGACAGGACAGCAACATAAGACAATCATGGTCCTCTGGTGTTTATCTCACAGGAATCGAGCAAATTGGGCCTCCGTACCTTCTTTCACTCCTTCACTTTCTTTGCTTAATTTTCATTTTCAACTTTTAGCTTTTTGACCTCTTTAACCCTTTCCCGTTCAAATACGGGATTTTACGTTCCTGTGATTTTTAGCTCTACTGGCCGAAGGCCACTAGAGCTATGGCGATGGCTTTTTCCCGTCCGGCGTCCGTGCGTCCGTCCGTCCGTTAAACTTTTCCTTGTTTACGCGATAAAGTCCACAGTTTTCATCGGATTCTCTTCAAACTTTCACAGAATGATTGTACTATCATAAGGATCGTTCCTTTCGAAAATGGATATGATCCGTTCAGAAACACGGGAAAAGGGGCCTTATGAAAGTTTGTTTAAAAATTCAATTAAAAATCCTCGTTTACGCGATAAGTCCACAGTTTTCATCGGATTCTCTTCAAACTTTCACATAATGATTGTACCATCATAAGGATCGTTCCATTCGAAAATGGGTATGATCCGTCAAGAAACACGGAAAAAGGGGCCTTATGAAAATTCAATTAAAAATCCTCGTTTACGCGAAAGAGTCCACAGTTCTCATCAGATTCTCTTCAAACTTTCACAGAATGATTGTACTAACATAAGGATCATTCCTTTCGAAAATGGGTATGATCCGTCAAGAAACACGGGAAAAGGGCCCTATGAAAATTCATTAAAAATTCAATTAAAAATCCTCGTTTACTAGATAAAGTCTGCAGTTTTCATTGGATTCTCTTCAAACTTTCTCAGAATGATTGTACCAACATAAGGATCGTTCCTTTCGATAAAGGGTATGATCCGTCAAGAAACACGGGAAAAGGGGCCTTATGAAAATTTAATTAAAAAATCCTCGTTTACGAGATAAGAGTCCACAGTTTTCATCGGATTCTCTTCAAACTTTCACAGAATGATTGTACCAACATAAGGATTGTACCTTTTGAAATTTGGTATGATCCGTCAAGAAACACGGGAAAAGGGGCCTTATGAAAATTTAATAAAAATTCCATTAAAAATCCTCTTTTACGCGATAGAGTCCACAGTTTATTCTCTTCAAACTTTCACAGAATGATTGTACCAACATAATGATCATTCCTTTCGAAATTGGGTATGATCCATTAAGAAACATGGGAAAACGGGCCTTATGAAAATTCAATTACAAACTCCATTAAAAATCCTTGTTTACACGATAGAGTCCACAGTTTTCCTGGATTCTCTTTAAACTTTTTCAGGATGATTGTACAATCATAAGGATCGTTCCTTTCGAAAATGGGTCTGATCTGTCATGAAACAGGGGAAAAGGGGCCTTATGAAAATTTAATTAAAAAATTCTTGTTAACACTCTGGAGTCAATAGTTTCCATCGGATTCCCTTCAAACTTTCACAGAATGATTGTACTATCATAAGGATTATTCCTTTTGAAATTTGGTATGATCCTTCAAGAAACACAGGAAAAAGGGGCCTTATGAAATGTTTAATAAAAAATTCTCATTAATAATCTAGAGCCAACAATTTACAATGGATTCTCTTCAGACCTTCACAAAATGATTGTACCATCATAAGGATTGTACCTTTTGGAATCGGATATGATTCCTCAAGAAACATAGGAAAAGGGGCCTTATTAAAATTTAATTCAAAGATCTTTGTTAACACTCTAGAGTCCACATTTTTCATCTGATTGACTTCAAACTTTCACAGAATGATTGTACCATCATAAGAATTGTTCCTTTCAAAATTTGGTATGATCAGTCAAGGACCACGGGAAAAAGGGGCCCGATTAAAACTGGATTGAAAAAGTCCTAGTAAACACAATAGAGTCCGTCTATAGTTTTCAACAAATTCTTTTGAAATATTCCCAGAATTATTATTACATTAAATGGATTGTTCCTTTCGGAAGTAGGTTTGATCCATCAAATTTCATGGGAAAAGGGGCCCTATGAAAATTTAATAAAAAAAATCTTGGTTAACATGTAATGGCCCTAGATTTCACCTGATTGACTTCAAACTTTCACATAATGATTGTACCATCATAAGGATTGTTCCTTTCAAATTGGGTCTGATCCATTGAGAAACATAGGAAAAGGGGCCTTAGGAAAATTCAATTAAAAAAATCTTAATTAATGCTTGTAAGTCCACAGATGAGATGGGGTTGTCTTTATACTCAAACAGAATAATTATACTTTTGTAAGAAGAGTTCCCTTTGGAATTGGTTCAGATCCATCAAGTAACATGGGAAAAGGGGCTATATGTAAATTCAATTAATAAAACCCTGTTAACACAATAAAGCCCCCAGCTTTGATCAGATTTTGTTGAAACTTTCACAGAATGATTGGAAGGTCATAGCTATCATTCTTTTCATAACAGGGTTTGAACTGTCAAGAAGCACAGGAAAAGGGGCCTTATGAAAATTTCATTTATAAATCCTTGTTACCAAGTCCAGAGCTTTCATCGGATTTTCTTCAAACATTCACAGAATAATTGTACAATAATAATGATTGTTTATGTTTGCATTAGACCTGATCCGTCAAGTATCACAGGAAAAGGAGCATTATGAAATTCAATTTTAAAATCATTGTACCACAATAAAGTCAACAGTTTTCATCAGATTCTGTTAAAACTTTTACAGAATGATTATTCCATCATAAGGATTCTTTCTTTTCAAATTAGGCGTGATCTGTCTAGTATCATTGGAAAAGGGGCCTTTAGAGAATTTTATCTATAATCCTTGTAACCAAGTCCAGAGCTTTCATTGGATTTTATTCAAACCTTAAAAGAATCATTGTACAATAATCACGATTGTTGATGCTGACATGAGACCTGATCCTTCAAGTATCACAGGAAAAGGAGCCTTATGAAAATTTTATTTTAAAAATTTGACACCAAGATAAAGTCTGCAGTTTTCATCAGATTCTGTTCAAACTTTCACAGAATGTTTGTACCATCAAAAGGATTGTTTCTTTCCAAATTGGGCCTAATCTGTCTAGTATCATAGGAAAAGGGGCTGTATGAAAAAGTATTACCAAATCCTCATAAACACAACAATGCCCTCAGTCTTTATTAGAATCTCTTCAAACTTTAATAGAATGATTGTACCATCATTTGGATTGTTCCTTTGTAAATTAGGTCTGATTTGTTAAGTTTCACAGAAAAAGGGGCCTTATGAAAATTTAGTTTCAAAAATTCTTGACACAATTCAGTCCACTGTTTTCATTGATTCTCTTTAACTTTTAAAGAATGATTCTACCTTCATTAGAATTGTTCCTTTTGAAATTTTGTTTGTTCTGTAAAGTATCATGAGAAAAGGGGCCCTATGAATATTTCACTATAAACTCATTAACACATTAAACAGATTGATTGTACCATCATTCCAATTGTTGATTTTGACAGTGGATCTGACTATAGCAAGGGTCACATAAAAAGGGGTCTTATGAAAAACTCTCTTAAATATTCTGGTTAACACAATGATGTCCCTTGATTTCACCGGATTCACTTCAAAATTTCACAGAATGATTGTACAAATACTTAGATGTTTCTTTTCAGAACTGGGTATAATCCATCAAGTATCACGTAAAAAGGGGCCATATGTTTTTTTTAAATATTCTAGTAAACATAATTAATTTCCAATATTTCATCGGATTCACTTTTAACTTTCATAGAATGATAAAACCAACAGTAAAATATCACGGGAAAAGGGGCCCTATGAGAACTTGAATTTAATATCTTTGTTAACACAATAAAGTCAACAGTTTTATTGGATTCTCTTCAAAGATGCATGGAATAATTGTGGCATTTGAAACACAGGAAAAGGGGCCTTACAGATTATCATTCAAAACATTCTTGTGTTTGTGATGAAGATCAGAATCATTATCAAGTTGTCTTTTAAATTTCACAGGACAATTGTCGGGTTGTAAGGAAAGTTCCTTTTGGAATGAAATTGATCCATCAGAAAACACAGGAAAAGGGGCCTTATTGATTTTCATTCAAAACAATCCTGTTTATGTGATTAAGTCCACAATTATTGTCAGATTCTGATGAAATATTCACAGAATGATTGTAGGGTCATAAGGTAACTTTCTTTTGGAAATGGAGTGGATCCGTCATGAAACATGGGAAAAGGGGCCTTGAGGATTGTTGCTTAAAATGATAAAGGGGATAAAGCCCCCTTTTTTTCTTTGTGCATTCTTCTTTGAGCAATTAACTTCCTTAAATATCAGATTTCTTTAACGGATAACTTGATACCCAGTAGAGCGTCTCAGGCCCTTATGAGCCTCTTGTTTACTCAAGAAAACATTGTGGAAAAAGAAGAAATTGCTTGTAACAAGCAATTTCTCCTTTTTCCACAATATTTTCTACCACATAGAATTGTTTCATTTCAAATGGCATCCAGTTTTCATTGTCGTATGCAACCTCTTTCAATTTGGACTAGTCAAAAATTTCAAAAAACAGGATGGGTTAAGAGTCTCTAATTTCACTTGCCACATTTGCCTTCCTTTCGTCTTTTCATCTGACAGCGCGATCTTCCCCTGGCGCAATTCTCGGTTCAACCAACAATCCTACATTTGAGAAATCATTCATTTTTTCCAAACTGAAATGTAGTGTACTAAATTTCGTGAGCTTCTGGTTGTTCTCCTACTTGTGAGCGAACGACCAAATGTTAGAAATCAAAGCGTAAAGGTAGTCAAACACAATTAGACGCTTGTTGCAATCTTTATGAAATCAACACTATTCTTAGATGTTGAGATAATCTTTTTTGAATTTTTTTTTAGACCTGTTCAAATTCAAAGAAGATTTAAAGCGGATTTTATTTGAAAAATTGCCATTCAGTAGGGTCGAAAATATGGCTGAAAAAATTATTTGCTTGTTAAAAGCAATTTCTTCCTTTTCTGCAATGTTTTCTTAATAATGAGTTTACAGGTACGTAAAATCGAGTGATTGAACAGGCAAGGATTAAAATCAGAATTGTTTTCCATAGATTGTTTCTGAAAGACTGTCAAAAAATGTAGTATATTAGGTTATAATTATATATAAGGCATAGTATACAAATATCTGAAAATACAAGCAAAAATATATTTCATTAAACATATAAAAACCATAATTATTAGCAAGGAAATTTTTAAAGCATAGAAAATTAAAAATCATACATCTATGTTGAATCAAGTCGAGACAATGTAACAGGAAATGATGAGTCAACTCAATAATGAGTAAAGTCAGTGATTGAACAGAAAGGGGTTAAAATCGGATTTTTTCCCATGCGTGGATTCTGAAAGACTGTCAAAAAATGAAATTTATTAAGTTATTAGTCCCCTACCGGCGAAAGCCGAAGGGGACTATAGGTTTGCGCTCGGTACGTCTGTCCGTCTGTCAGTCCGGACATATCAGTTTTCCAGACTTTTTTTCTTAACCCTCAGAGATATTGAGCTGATTTATGGTATGTGAGTCCGTATCAATTAGTTACAGACCAAGTTTAAGTTTGGTTCCGGTCCATTGATATTTGTGGAAGATACGGATAATGGACTTAGAAATTACCAAGAAATTTCTATCTGTCTCCCACCAATGGGTCGATAATCGTCGACCTATGTGGGATAGCAGCTGGAGGCTAGGAAAGGATGTGATGGCGGTACTGGTGTGAGAAATAACAGAAATCCATTGTTAGGTGCTCAATCCGCCGCGATACAACTGAAAGATTGTTGAAAGCGGCGTAAAAACCCCATTCAAACAAACAAAAACCAAGAAGTTTTAGTTTATGGACTTTTTTCCTAAACCCTCAGAGGTATTGAGCTTATTTTTGGTATGTGAATCTGTATCAATTAGTTTCAGAACAAGTTTGAGTTTGGTTCCGGTCCATTGATTTTTGAGGAAGATACGGATGCTGGACTTAGAAAATTACCAGGAAATTAAGTTTTCCGGACTTTTCTTCTTTATCCTTGTAGATATTGATCTGATTGTTGGTATGTGAGTCCACATCAATGAGTTACAGAACAACTTTAAGTTTGGTTCGGGTCCATTGATTTTTGAGGAAGATACGGATGCTGGACTTAAAAAATTACCAGGAAAATTCAGTTTTCCGGATTTTTTACTAAACCCTTTGTGATATGAAGGAGGTGTTTGTTATGTGAGTCAATATTGATAAGTTACAGAACAAGTGTAAGTTTTGTTACGGTCCATTGATTTTTGAGGAAGATGTGGGTGCTAGACTTGGGAAATTACAGTTTTTCAAGACTTTTTTTCTTGACACTTGCACGTATTGAGCTGATTTTTGATAAGTGAGTCAGCATTGATGAGTTACAGAACGAGTTCAAGTTCTGTTCCAGTCCAGTGATTTTTGAGCAAGATGTGGATGCTTTTGCAAAATAAGTTACATATTAATAATATTGAGTCTAATTGCAGTCCATTGCCTTTCCAAGGCTTGTAAAGGATTTTAGGTTGGTACTGGTGAAAGAGTAACCAGGTATACATTGTAAGGTGCTCCAGCCACTGTTATATGACTGAACAAATTGTTAAAAGTGGTTGCATGAAGTGATCAAGGCCATTTTTTTTGTTAAACCGATGTCCGGAAAGCATTCATAATCCTAGACAGATTTTTGAAAGCTTTTGTTCAAAGTTTACTTCGGCTTTAGGGTCTTAATTCTTAATTCTCATGGAAAAGATGACTTTATGAAGTATAATTTAGCTAAGAACAAAAAGAGACGCCTAAGCAGAAATATATTTCATTAAACATATTAAAACCATGTTGAATAGCCAGGAAAACTGATTAAAAAGCCCTTCTTATGAAAAGAGACATCTTACGTTTCAAAGCATAGAAAATTAAAAATCATACATCTATGTTGAATATAGTCGAGATAATGTAACAGAAAATTAGATATGAATCCAGATAATCTTGAAGGATCGCGTTTGTCAAAGAATCTTTCTACCAACTAAGTCAGTCATTGAGCCCGGAAGTGAACTTTGAACTCAATTACTGGTTGAAATTTTCGTTAAGCATTTCTTTGGATTTACAAGATAAATATTGTAACTACAGCTATTCAAGCTGTATTTGTTTTACATGATTTTGAGCTTCGCAAATAATACCGTTTTATAACGAAGAGAAACTTCCTGTCGGAGCTCAGTGGACAAAGATAGCTATCAATTCTGTCTATTTGGTGAATAAGCCGCAAGCAGCTCTCCTTATTAAGGTATGTATCACTTGGTTTGTTTAGGCTATGAATTCGCACACGACTAGAAAGGAACCATTTATGCTAGACCAACCACTGTTTGTAACCGGTTATTACAACTTGATTAGCTGAATCGCTAAAGGTGATGCTAAGATTGGGCTAAAGGCTAGCTGCTGATGTTTCCCTCATCAGAAAATCGCACGATGGTTTATTGCTCGTTCTATCTGTAAACTGCCGCCGTCACAGCGCAGGTAGTAGCGCATTAATCTCCAAATCATTGGGTATCGTGGGTTGATCCCCGGCGGTCGCACCTATTCTTTCCGACATATGTTTCTCACAAATGGATGGATAATCGTAAACTTAATATAGCAGCAAGATGCTAGGAAGGGATGTAATGGTGGTACTGGTGTGAGATATACCAGGAATCGATTGTCAGGTATCCAGCCGCCCTCGATATGACTAAAAAAAATGCAAAAAAGCGGCGATAAACTCCATGCAAACAAATTTATCTCAAGACTAACCCATTTACTAGACACAAGTATCATTCGATATATTTGGGTGTGTGGGTTTTACGTATCGGTCAACAACTGAGGTCATATTGAGACAGTGCTCGATCGAAAGTCTCGTCGGGAGGACTTTAGGAACGAGGATCGAACCAGGGATTCCTGATACTGCAGTCTGACCACTAACAACTAGATCAAATACGCTCCTGTAATAACGATATGCCTCAAAGAGCTTAAAGATTTCTCGCTGGTAACATAAAAAATACATACTATACATGTTGGTAGCATAATGATGAAAAAGATTGCTTTCATCAAAGATTTTTTGTTAGCTACCCCGCCCCTAAACGGCGCATTACTGACCTCGCGCACTGACGCCGATAAAAAGATTGGCTTCTTAACCCATTCCCACACAGCAAAATTTTAGACTGGTCCAAATTGAAAGAAGCTACAGACGACAATTTCAAGTTGATGCAATTTTGAATTTTTTCATCTTTTTGGATAGGAAACATTGTGGATAATGAAGAAATTGCTTGATACAAGCAATTTCTTCATTTACCACAATGTTTTCCAAACTTTTTTCTCGAGGGGCGTAAAAAGGAGTGATTGAGTTGGAATGGGTTAATTCAACGGCGTTTATGGTCAGATGCTATTTTGTAATATGTAAACCAAGTCGCCAAACAAACAAAAATAGTCAACATACATGCCCGAGTTCACACGTTTTAGGTAGCAAAGCGTCAGCTTTGATAGCTCAAGTTAACAGACAAAATTTTGAGGTCGTCTCTAAGTTCAACAAGTGCAAACTGCCACTGGAGGCTTAACCACTCAATCCATTGAATGCCTACGCCATAAAAATAGTTCTTATGTATTTCAGGAATATTACAAACTCTTTTCAAGAACTCTGTAAAAGACATTCTATTTAACCCATTCCCACTCAATTCCGCTTTTAAGCATTTAAAGAAAAAAGCTTTCGAAAACATTGTGGACAATGAAGAAAGTGCTTGTAACAAGCAATTTCTTCAATGTCCACAATGTTTTCTATCGAACAAGGGTAAAATTTTCTACATCCAAACATGCTTTGCTAGCTTTCAGTACTTTGATTACTGTCTTTAAAGGACGGTAGCTTTTGAGATATGGTCAACTTAATCAAGTAACACGGGAAAGGGGGCCCTATGAAAAATTGAAATATCCCAGTTAGCTCGATGAAGACGAATTTCATTTCATTCTTTTCAAAATTTGTACTATCATTAGGATTGTTTCGATCTTTGTAAACCTCGTCAATTTACAGGACCAAATTGCCTTTGAATATCTTGTAAATTACCTAAATATTCATATACTTAACACGTTCTTCATAGTTCTTCTGCTCCTGCCTTGAAATTGTGTACGCCATAATTGCCATTCTGTTCGAAATTTGGTATATTCAGTTTTAAACCCGTAACATGGGATGGGGATGCAAATTTTAAATAATCAAGGTTAGTTGCATAAAACAAGTTTTAATCGATCCGTGAAAAATAAATAATAAAGAAAATCCATCTTCAATTTGCTATACACAAATCATTATATTAGTTCTTTTGTTTCCCAGTTATTTCGTGTTTATCACGTTAGAGGGGAAAATAGCACTTTGAGAAAAGGACGATTGAACCCTAACCCTTTACTGTTTTTCAAAATCTTAGGCTTGATCCAAATTCAAAGAGGTAGTAAACAACGTTAAATAGTAGTTAAAATTCAAAACGTAGCCAGTCTTTATGTAAGGAAAAAACATTGTGGAAAAAGAAAAAATGCTTATCTCAAGGAATTTTCAAGTGTAATATCACAGGGACGTAAAAATTATGGATTATACGGGAAAAGGTTAAATACTCTAGTTAAAAGTTCTTACAGGCCACTACAGAATTAAGGATAACAATCTTAACTTAAACATATGAATTATACAAAATTTGATTTAAGATGTAACAAGCTGTATTTTTATCTTTTTTTTTGTCATTACTTCATTATTTCCTGCGTGTAATATTAATAAGAGTTATAAGTTCAAAACAAACGTAAAGCCGAGGATATTGCGCTTCACATTATTCGAATTCTCAATCGCGGCTGTCACTCAAGGAATCAATCGACCCATTAACCCATTCCAACACAGTGGAATTTTAGACCGGTCAAAATTGAAAGGAGCTGCAGACGACAATTTCAAGTTGATGGAATTTTAAACTTTTTCGTTATTTTGGGTAGTAAACATTGTGGATAATGAAGAAATTGCTTGATCCAAGCAATTTCTTCATTTTTCACAATGTTTTCTAAAGATTTTTCGTTGAGGGGCGTTAAAAGGAGGGATTGAGTTGTAATGGGTTAAGTCATTCAGCTTTAATCTTCAGTGTGGCCACCACTCGTTTGAATTATTTTTACATGTTTCGCCTATTAAACGTTGTAAATACAGCTTATTAAAGCTGTAGTTACGACATTAAGATCGCCATCGACCATTTAACTCTTTTTTACCTGCTACTGGCTATGAACTTTGAAAGCTAACGCCGGTTATAATCAAAGTTGACCTTCCTGTTAGTCAATAGGTGGGGCCAGCGATTGGTCCTTTGCGCGGATAATACACTGCTACATCAAAAATAAGTTGTTTTTTTTTTCAATGGTGTGTGGATAATTGACCAATCGCGGCTGTCAATCAGGGACCATATAGACCAATAAAGTTATTCATTCAGCCCGGAATCAAGATTTGAATTCCGTCATTGGCCGCCATTTTTGTTGAGCTTCTTTGTTGGTTTGGCGATTTAAACGTCGTAACTATAGCTTTTTCTAGCTGTAGTTACGACGTTTAGGTCGCCAACCAACTATTCTACCCCTTTGTTACATGCTTCTTGCCATACATTTTGCAAAATAACGCCTTTAAAAATCGAAGCTGGACTTCCTGTCGGAGTCGATGGGCGTGGCAAAAGGAGTAAGTGGGCAGGGCCAGCGATCGGTCAAATAAAACAACACAAAGAGAAAGATCTATTGTCTCTCCATTCTCTAATCCCTCCATTGACAAGATTCTGGATAGTTTATGCGGTCTGACATTTTGCTCATCGTTAATTAGGCACGAGAGTCCTACGACATAAGTACATGAAGTTTCCTACCAATACAATTCCGAGGATGTCATCGTTGTCGTTCTAAAACCTCGTAACTACAGCTTGGTTCAAGCTGTAGTTATAAGGTTTTAGAATGACAACGACGATGATTAACACTGTCTTAGAAGTTTTTCTTTGATTTTAATGTTAATGGCTTGCATACCTAACATATCATTGAACACTAGGGAGGTGGTTTCGCTTCTTGACTTTATCTGGACATATAACTAATGCTGCATGTGGTCATTTAAGAGTGTAAACATATTTTTCGAAAGTTCTTAACAAACGGTTTATCTGTCGAATTCTAAGAACAACATATAGTACTTTTTCTTCCTGCTACCTTTTGATCACTGAATGTGATGAATTCTCCCGTCCCCGAACCGCTCCATTTCACAAAAAAATTGTGACTATTGAAGCCGTTTTGTTAAATAAAGGACCGTATCTCCTTAAAGTTACCCTTACACATTATGCACATATTTGGTTGATACTGAGAGCACATGTGGAATAAAATCCATTCGGTAGTTGTAGAGAAAGTGGGGACAAGATTTCGAAACAAAGAACAGTAACGTGAAAAATAAATGGAACGCAACCGAAATAGAATGTTGGCATCTATGCTTAATACTTGGTGTTTGTTGGAAAATTTAATCAAATCAAACAAGTAGTTCAGGAGGATATCGACGGACAAGAAATAGCTACAGACTGGCCAGCGAACAAACAAACCGATCAAAGAACAGACCGACAGGCTGACTCCTATATACCCCCACCCCACATAGTTTTGATTCCATTTTTTCCTGAAGTTGTCATTAGTTTTTGGCTCTAATCCTTAATTGTAACAAAAGTATAGAAAACAATTTGTTTTGTGCACCACAAAATCACTGTTTTTAGAAAAAAGGCGAAAGAGAAATATCATTTTAATGCTCAATAGTAATCTCTCAGACTTGTAAACGTATGATTCCGAGCAGTTAGTTTTAATCACATGGGCAACGCAATTCCCTAGACATTGGAATAGCAAATATTACCTCCTCCTAGTTTCTTTGATTCAGAAGTTATGATTTAGTCGGAAAAAATAAACCTCTATTTTCGGTTAAAGACTGCATTTTACAATTACATTTCATAAATATATTTATAAATATCCTTTTTAATCGATCAGAGGTTATGAGTGGCAATTTCAGGAGATGCAGTTAAAATTTGAAAGCCTTTAAGGACTGAAGAAAAGTTAAGTTTGAATGTATGATTGAACAGAAAGATTGAAACCGTGCTTACTCCTTAAGTTACAATGTCGTTAGAAATAATGGTTTGGTAATCCTTCCCCTTTTAATGATTTTGAACAATTCAATAATTGGGGAAAATCCGTTATAGTGTTAGCCGCCGTCATAGTGCATTCGGTAGCGAATCAGACTCCTAATCTCCAATAATTGGATGTCATGGGTTCGATTCCCGGCGGCGGCACATATTTTTTCCGACATTTGTCTATCACCAATGGGTGGATAATCTTAAACCTAGGTTGGATAGCAGCTGGAGGCAGGGAAGGATGTAGTGATAGTACTGGTGTGGGAAATACCAGAAATCCTTGGTAGGTGCTCCAGCAGCCGCGATATGACTGAAATACTGTTAAAAGTGGCGTTAAACCCAAATTCAATCAATCAAAAAAACCGTTATAGTGATAAGATGAGAAAAAGTCTTGCAAAAGAAAAAAAAAAGCTGCCTCAAACAGGGTCCTCCGTTTAATGACAATGGTCCCTGAGTCAGTGCTACTTGTGCATGCACGAGTGATTGACCAATCGCTGGTCCCGCCCACTTACTTAGTTAGCCCCGCCCATCGACTCCAAGAGGAAGCCCCGCTGCGATTTTAAACGCTAGGGGTTTTTGTGTGTGTTAAATGTGTGTGTGAGTGTTCTTTTTTTTTAAATTGATGGCCAAAAGCATTTAAGGAAAAAAAGCTGTATAGTTGGCTAGCGATCTAAACGTCGTAACTTCAGCTTGAATAAGCTGTAGTTACGACGTTTAGGTCGCAAGTTCAACAAAATTGACTAACAAAAATGATGACCATTGTTTGATATCAAAACTCATTTTTGGTCTCAATGAATGATTTCATTAGTCGACTGGTTATTTGATTGACAGCCGCGATTGGCCAATAAACGCTGACATAGTAGATTAAAAATGACAATTTGGCACCTGTTAAGTTATTACAGAAATATTGCTTTCTTTCATTACATAGGCAAGTTTATGACCAGATAACAATGTACTATTATTACCTGATTTCCTATACAAATGTATAACAATCTGTTGGAACCGTTTCATTGCTTATTACAACATCTGCTACGTAATAGTTATTACATGGTGATTCATGTAGACAGAGAAAACCAATTACCCGATGTCGGGGATATGACACATGAACAATTGCCCTTGGCAGAAAGACGAGCAGAAAAGCTCAGAGTGTCAATGTCGACACAAAGGACAGTAAGTTTCACTGTTACATAATTATTGATTCATTAATGATCAACATTCTGAGGATTTTATCTAAATTGCAAACGAGCTAAGTTAGCCAAAAATGTTGTACATTTGTTGTTCTTCTGAGATAGAGACCGATTTTGATTTGCTGTGTAGTGTGTATTTCCCACGAGATAGCATTTCGCTTTCTTTCTTTTTTATATATCATTTACATATCCAGCTGATTTTGTCTATATTACTTTACATTCAGAAATACCATCTTCTGACAAACAGATTTGCAAAATTCAGAGATCGATTATCAAAATAAATTAAAGTATTCACTTAAATGTCCAGCATCCAGTTATTTATTTCGCGCGGAAAGTTGAAATGAGTTGTTTGACAGTCATGCGTCATACCTTGACCAGTGCACGTGTAACTCGCTGCCGTCATGGTGACGTCATCTGGAATTATATTGACTGGCCTATTTGCACACTAAGGTCTGTTCAAAACTCTCCTAAGACCTTATACTACAATAGATACTAACATCAATTTTGGTCTAAACCCTGGATGTGACGTTTTTAGTGATGTCGGTTGTTGCCCTTGTCACTTTGTTTAATTCCGTTGGATTTTGGTCATATGCAAATGAGACTCGTAGTGTTGACATTCGACTGTCGTGATTCTAAACATTATTTGTGATTCCATTGAACCGTTGCAAGACACCAACAAAAAAGCTACCTTTGCTGATCAAATTACATTGTTCATATTTATGTATTGAATGCTCGTTTCAAGAGTGTTTGAGGTCTTTTTCGGAATTTCTTACCTGTGTTTTAGAAATACCTATACCCCTTTAAGCCACACAAACCACAAAATCCCTATTTCTTTGTAATATATTCATGCACGATAATAGTAAAAACTTGTGCAAAACGATTCCTTTATTTGCACTCGCATCGAACGATTTGATTCCTTTCACCGACTCACAACGACTGGTTTTAGATATAATTATCCGTTTGTTCTCAAGTTGCTTTATTTCTACACAAACGATAAGCATAGGCCATACATGACGGATCGTAACACATCTAAATGACCAGTTCGACTGGGGTAAAAACTACATGTTTGTGAGTAAATTATGTGATCAGTGAAATAAAATAAAAGGCAAATCGTTTGTTTGGCGACCTAAACGTTCAACTTCAGATTGAATAAGCTGTAGCTAAGACGTGCGTGTCACCATATCAAAAAAAAAAAAAAAAAGAACAACAACAAATATCACTGTTCATTTTGATACAAATGTAACAGTTCATTTCTTGAAATGGCACGTTCTGCAACTAAACTCCAAATATCCTGTTCATGAAAATCCTATTTTTATGTAAAACGTTTCATTTAAAATTCATAAACCGTAATGTCAGCACATCACAGTTGTGGTGACTCATGAGCAATTGTCAAAGATAGGGTGTAGAGTTAACGCTTAATCTTGGGTAGATGTCCCGTTTCGTGTTTAAATCGGTTCTTCAATAGATTTTAATAAAAATGTGATATTGGAAAATTACCTACTTTTCAAAGAGATTTTCACGATAAATATTCTTTCTCTCATGCAAAAATATTCTAATTTCTATATAAATTTGATTTAATATGATATATTTCACATCACCTTCTTTGAAACACCGGATTTTATCGTGTGAGGTCGTTAATCTTTGGTTGGTGTGGATAACGACTGTATTGCAAGCGGAACCCAACGCCGTTACTCATATGTCAAGGATGCCACAAATAAGGCAAATTTCGGTGCAATCGATGGGAAGCGTTTTTTCCAATATGAATTCGATTCGGGTTGTACTTCTCTGACCTTTTGGTGTCTCGGAACGCGAAATATTTTCATTCCTTCTGTTTTAAAGTTCTGACCAGCCATTTTCATTACAAATGTTTGAAAACAATACAGTTAGAAATAAGAATTTTGGGAGCCAAAACATTTCTTTCAAAATCTGTGTAAGAGCCGCTGTAAGATGTATCCTTTTCGTGTCCTGGTTTCATGATATATTCCATATGCCCTACTTTGAAACATCGAATATTATCGTGTACAGTCGATAACGACTGTTTCCGAGACACCCAAAAGCTAGAGAAGTACAACCCGAATGGCACCAGAATTCTTCGTGGAAAAACCTTATCTATCTATTGCATCAAATTTGCCTTAGTTGTGGCTTCCATGACTTATTATTTACGCCGTTGGATTCCGCTAGCAATACAGTCTTTTGTTTGTTTGAATGGGGTTTTACGCCGCTTTCAACAATCTTTCAGTTATATCGCGGCGGCTGGAGCACCTAACAATGGAATCCTGGTATTTTTCACACCAGTACTACCATTACATCCTTTCCTAGCCTCCAGCTGCTATCCCACATAGGTCTACGATTATCGACCCATTGATGATAGACGAATAGTCGGAAAGGATGAGTGCCGCCGTCGGGAATCGAACCCGGGACATTTAGATTGACAGTCCGACGCGCTACCAACTGCGCTACGACGGCGGCTGCTTGCGAAGTCATGGAAGCCACAACTAAGGCAAGTTTGATGCAGTAGATAGAAAACGTTTTTCCACGAAGAATTCTGGTACCATTCGGGTTGTACTTCTCTAGCTTTTTGGTGTCTCGGAAACGCGAAATATGTTTTTCTTTCTTTTCTACAGATATGAACAGTCATTTTCATTATAAATGTTTGAAAACATTACAGTTAGAAATAAGAATATTAATAGCCAAAATATTTCTTTCAAAATCTGTTCAAGAGCCGCTTTTCGTTTCCTGATTTAGTGATATATTCCACATGCCCTACTTTGAATCGACGGATTTTATCGTGTGAGGTTGTTAATGTTCGGTCGGTGTCGATTACGGCTGTATTGCTAGCGGAACCCAACGCCATGATTCATAAGTCAAGAAAGCCACAAATAAGGCAAATTTACATTACAGTTAGAAATAAGAATATTTAGAGCCAAAACTTTCCATCAAAGTCCGTGCAAGAGCTGCTGTAAAAGGTATCCTTTTCGTGTCCTGGTTTAGCCTGTGGACGCATACCTTCATGTGCATTTTATTAGCTCGGCTGTTTTCGGAGAAAAGCCGAAGTATTGCTATAGCCTTCTTGTCGTCGTCGTCGTGCGAAAACTTTGAAATTTGTGATATCTCTGGTTCTACTGAAGGCATTCACTTGAAACTTGGCACACTTGTTCACTATGAAAATAGCAACTTATTATATCAAGGGGGATAACTCTAGATGCATTTTGTACACTTTCCAGCAGCCAACAGCCGAGCGTAGGCACTCGTAGGCGGTGCTATTGTTTTAATCTTCACACCATTTCTAGTGTGGTACATGGATGTCACGTACACAAGCGATGCTTCAACCTCGCCGGTTATTTTATGGTTTGCACGTGTCAAAAATGACAAAAAATAGTATGAAATAAAATAATTAATCGAGGAGAAATACATGTAATTTTTCACATAAAACAGTGAATATAGGAGACATAAACTCAGTACATTTAATTCCTTAGAGGTTCGTAGTTCGCTCGCTGCATAAGAATAAAAAGTAAAGGCTACGTCATGTGAATTTATTTTCCTTCCTTCATTTATTTCTATCAAATCCAAACGGCAGTACAAGTTTTAAATACTTTAAGGAGGAAAAATTAATTACCTTAATTCGGTCATAGCAGGCCGTCCACCTAAAGCTTGGATTAAAACCGGAAACATTCGTCGCATAGAAAAAACTTTTCTCGCAATAGAAACGTGCGGTATGTTCTGCGACTCTTGGATTACAGCTATGCAAAGTTGTTGCAACGTTAGGGATGTTAGGGTACTTGAATAGACGCGTCTCTTTAAATTTAAGTATGACTTAGTATGACTGTGTTCAAATTTTGTTTCGATATTTTGCTAATAAGCCTTTTTTCTGAGAAAACGCCCCGTACCCAGATATGAATAGCATGCGTTGCTTCTCGTACACGGTATACACCCAAATACTGTCAAAAACCATTTTAAAGCTGCCCACCTAAGGGTTAGACGAGAATACCGTTGGGCAAGTTTGACCGCTTGCAATAGGCCAAAACGAATCTTCACAAGACAACAATGAGTTCGGTCCTGTTTTCTGATTTTGGAAATTCTGCGTTTTTAAATGAACTAAGAATACAATTTTCCGATTTTAAACAGTTTGCCATAATTCTGTTGATTCCCCGCATTTTTTTCAAGTTATCTGCTCACTGATAGGCATTAATAACATATCTTACGGAAATTTTGGTTTAGTAATAGATTAGTTCATTGTATGTCATTAACGTAGCAAGCTAAAGGGATGTTTGTCCTCTCCAAAAATAGCCAAGATATAGCTATGTGTTATTTCGTCATTATGCATTATATTGATCTTTGACCATGCATTTGTTAAACAAAACATTCCAATCGTGCGTAAAACCGACAGCTTCGCTTATCAGCTTTATACAGCAACTTCGTCTGGCCGGACCGTTTTAACATTGTTACTCTAGAATAAGTAATATTATTTTGGTATGAAGCAAACACCTTTTTTTTCTTAACAATATGTCATGGTTATAAATGTTTGATAATTTCATATATATTATATATCTCCTTTCTTTCGTCCCATTCACTCGTCAAGTTTTGATAATTTTGCCAAATTCAGAACAATCACACGAAAGTACTGTACATCAAGCCAACAGCTTTCAATGAGTCATATCTCGCCTTCGTCCTTCTCGCCTCAATCTGGCGTATTAATTTATGGTAAGATCCGATCTACTTTTCATGCGACAGAAGATCACATTGATTGCGGTAGATGTTTTTACATTATGTTTTCATATTAAATTCTGCATGGGTTGGAATTTTTAGCATTGTAACTTTAGCCTCAGATTGCTTACGCAATCTCAGGCTAAAAACAAAACCCAAATATCATTTACAAGTATTATCATATTTGAATAGAACTATGGCTAAGTCAACGCCTTAAAACGATCCCTACAATACATTTTCTCGAACAAAACATGCCTTTACTGTCATTACTTATTAACCCCCCCCCCAAAAAAAAACAAAAAAAAAAACCAAATAATAATAAATAGATTGAAAAAAAAAAAAAAAAAAAAAAAAAAAAAAAAACGGATCACAGGTCACGCCCACTGAGCTTCGACAGGAAATACCATTCACATATGAAACAGCTCATTTTGCATAATGTATGGTTAGTAACAATGAAAAACTAATAAGATATTTGGATGGCGACCTAAATGAATGAGCCACAAAAATCATCAAAAATTCTTAACATAAATGTCAGCAAATATCGTTGTTCAAATTTTATTTCCAGTCTGAGAGAATGATTTGATTTGTCTATTGATTCTTTGGTTGACAATCACGATCCGTCAATTATGACCTAAATAACCGTTATGATGTAACCGTTATTACATATGACCGACCATAATGTCGGGTTATGAGATATGATTTTTGAATATCAAATCAAATAATGGTCTATCATAGGCTTTAAAATTAATCCTTGTTACGCTTAACCCGGAGTATTCCTGTTTTGTCAGGAGGTGTAAACGAGGATGAGACTACACATAAGTGCAGTCCGATCTTAATCTACACCACCTGTTTGCCCCTTTCAAGCCAGATATGTTTATGAAATATTGACCAGCAACTACTGCTTCCGGAGAAACCAGTGCTTTGGTTTTAGGGCAATTATAGACGGAATTATATTCAGCATGACAAGGGTTAATGGCGACATAAAAATCATCGAAGAGTGGTCATAAACATATCAAGCTTATTTCATACTATCAAGAGTTAAGCTCAATACATGTTTTCGAAGTCGGCCAGTTAGGAAAAATATATTAGAATAGTGATCCTGAACATATCCAATATTTCAAATAAAATCTGTTAACTAACGGCTGAGATAAAAGGCTGTTCCATATTTCCTTTCATTGGTGTTATTTTTAAAATGACGCTCTTTTTCTAGACCTGCTTTCCAATCTGATTATTGTAAACTTTTACCATCATACTTAGTTTTCAATAAGAAAACAATAACGAGTTGACGAGAAATTCTCTGACAAGATCCTGGAGGAAGATAAAAAATGATAATAAAAAGAAGAAGAAGACATGGATGAAACATTAGGTTCCCGTTCGGGGAATATAATTATAGTACCAAGACATAAACAATATATTTTCGTCGATGGGTATTCATAAATAAGAAGATAAAAATGGAAATAATTGACTAATAACTATGCTTAACTGTCAAAACACTTTTCTGCCTCAATTCAAAGGAAGATAATTTAACCGGTCAACAGACTGATCGAATCCAGTAATGTTGAAGACTAAAATATGTTGGAGAGCAAGCTCAAAAAATGTCCCGAGGATTAAGAAATGTAAATTAGACATCACATTTCATAGAAGTCAGCTCTTTTACCATAATCCCCCCTAAGATTACACGTCAGATATATAAAACGCCGTAACAACACATTGAATAAACGGCTATTACTACGTTTAAGTCTCCAAACTAACAAAAATGCTTCAAATGAATGCGGAGTTCAATTTTCACTTCCGCTAGAAATGAACGACTTGATTAGTCGATACAATTTTTTGATTGACAGTGTCGACTCCTCAGTCGTCTGGTGAAGTACCAAAGTAGCCAAGTCATAAATAATTCAGTATATTTATGAAAAAAACAAAACAAAACAAAAAACAAAAAAACAAAAAAAAAAAAAAACCAAACAAAAATAAAACCAACTAGAATTAACCAATCGCTGGTCCCGCACACTTAATCCGTTTGTCACACAAGTCCCGATTCGTTTTTAAACTGCGTTATTTTGCACAATTTGTGGCCAGTAGCATGTAACAAAACTAGAATAGTTAGTTGGCGACCTAAACGTCGTAATTACAGCTTTTTCAAGTTTAAGTTTGTCACCAAACCAAAGAAAAATGGCGGCAGATATCAGACTTCAAAATTCATTTCTGGTCTACATGATTGATTACATTGTTCGACGGGTTATTTGATTGACAGCCGCGATTAGTCAACTGTGTATGTGTTATCCCTTATCGAACCGGTTGACGGATCGCTGGCCTTGACCGCGTCTCCGCTGGGCATACCCACTGATTTCGACAGAAAGTTCCGATCTTTATCAAACGGCGTCATTTTGAAAATTTTATGACCAGTAAAATGCTTACAAAATTGAATGGTTGGTTTGGGACCCAAACGTCGTTACTACAGCTTATTCATGCTGTAGTTACGATTTGAAGTCGCAAAAGCAACGAAAATACCTTTAAAAAATGTCGACCTATGTCGAAATTCATTTTCTGTCTAAAATGAATGATTTGATTAATCGACATATTCCTTGATTGAAAGCCGCGATTGGTCAGTTTACAACATATATTTGAGAACTGCGTGACATAATTTACTTCAATTCTCAAGGTCACGGGTTCGAGCCCTGGGCTGACCATATCAACTAACAAACTAAATGTCTTCCTGATGAGACGTTAAACTGATGCCCGTGTGACAGTGCTATCAATCGAGCACGTTAAAGAACCAGGCGGAGCTCTCAGAAGTGTCGTTCTGTATCCTTGCAATATCCCCCGTAACAACTAACCGTATTCTGGGGCTTTGCTCATGTGGGCATGTGCTACGGTAGCGACGATACATAAACGGAAATACACACACATATATCAAACTATTTCACATGCTCGTGCAGCATATAGGCAGTCAATCATGGTATTTGGAAGATTTGCAAATTTCTAAATAAGATTTAGGTCATTATCGATCTATACATCCCACAGTGAAGACGCTGATCAGATTAACGCTTGTCAAACTAAATAAAATCGTTATTCGGAATTGTAAAAATGCAAAAGGCTAAAAGAACTGTAATGCCCAGGTAGTGTTGGTCATTATTTTTCGTGAATTAATTCTATATACAACTCTGTGATTAAAATGCCAAACAGGTGGTTTAGACTGGGATCAGACTGCACATATGTGACCGATTTTTCTTTTATGAACCTTTCGTTCTAACGAAAGCACTCGTTTACTAGACCTTCATTGCAACTTATGGATCGCTGGCCCAACCCGCTGACTCCGCTAACCCGCCGACTGACCCCGACAGGAAGTTCCACTTTGATATTTAACGGCATTATTTTGCAAAATCTATTACCAGTATCGTGCAACAATAAAGAAAATTGTTGGTTGGCGATCTAAACGTCGTAACTACAGCTTGAATAACATGTACATTCGATGAATAAGTCGCCCAACCAACAAAATTGCTCTGCATAAATGTCGGCTAATGTTGGAGTTCAAAGTTCCCCTCTGGTAAAAATGAGTTATTTAATTGGTCGATTGACCAATCGCGGTTGTCAACCAATCATTATATTAATGAAATCATTCGTTTAGAATAGAAGTTCAGTTTGATCTCCTACATTGGCCGCCATTTTGGTGAATCATTTTTTGTTGGTTTGGTGACTTAAACGTCGTAACTACAGCTTATTCAAGGGGTCAAATGAGTAAGTTGGCTGGCCCAGCGATTTGTCAATTGATTCTTAGGTACACAGACAACTGACAGATTACTAGGCCCGCCCACTGACTTACTACATGATAGTTAGATTTGAGCATCGTACAGCTATAGTTTGCTTATTGTCAAGAATATAAAACAAAAGGAAGATTGTTGTCTCAATAAGCTGTAGTTATGACGTATAAGTCGCCAAACAAAGAAGAAAGGGTGTCTAACCCTTGTCCTGCTGCATAAAATCCTAGTCATAATTGCCTTTCATTCAAAGGGCTGAAAGCACGACAAACACCCGTTGTGAGTCAACATCTCTTTAATAATTCTTTTGAATTTTTATTTCATAAAGATGACTGCTTTGGCGGACACAAGTAAGTGGTGTGGACTAAGATCAGTCTGTACATTTATGCAGGCTGATCTTTGTCTACACCTAATGCCAAATAGGATAATTACGGGTTCAGAATGAAAAGGGTTGAAATAAATATCGAGTTCATACTTCGCTCCCGGTTCAAATCAATGGTTTGGGTGGTAAACCGAATTTTTAATTGACGAAGGCGACCAGTCAAGTACGTCTCTGTATAACACCCTGTTTCATGACCATGTATATTCGGACAAGGGTTTAGCTTCAGAATTAACAGTGATTCA
The DNA here is from genome assembly GCA_946902895.1 of Fragum fragum. Taxonomy (NCBI): domain Eukaryota; kingdom Metazoa; phylum Mollusca; class Bivalvia; order Cardiida; family Cardiidae; genus Fragum; species Fragum fragum. The sequence continues at coordinate 65,231,047 of OX336365.1, read as the reverse complement.
ACAATAAAATGATAATAATAATAAGGTCAACTAACTCTAATTAAATCTTTAACATAATAGCTGACGTATAAAAGATAACTATTCGTATTTGTTGAACTAGTTATGTTTTATGGGAATAATATCCCATCGAGCCCGAAAGGTTTCTCAATTCTTGACGGATAAATCAAGGGAAATTGCAAATTACAACAATCTGCATGACTGACTTCGAATGATTAAATCAATGATCGACGTCAGTTGATGTGCACGCGAGGTACATAAACTTTCAAGAATCGTCATATTTTCCATCAATATTTGTTAGCTTTCTACTGTTGTAAATTTCCTCAAGTAGATTTGACTATATAACCCATTCCCACACATTGACGCTTTTTGACGCCTCTCAAGAAAAACAATATGTAAGAAGCAATTCCTTCATCTGCCACAAAGTGTTCTATACAGAAAGTTAGAAAAAATCTAAAATTTCATCACCTTGTTGTCTGCAACTCCTTTCAATTTGGATCAACCTAAATTTAAGCCGTCTGGTTTGCATGAGATATAGGTTGTTAGAGAAGTAATTTCATATCCTCTCAATTTACGAAAAAACATAACACTTTGAAATTTGAATTACTTATAAACAAAATAATAATAATAATAAGATAATAATAATAATGGAAAAAAAAACAACAGAACTTGTAAATCTATGCAAATTTATAAAGTAATCATGGAAAAAATTAAATTTCTATCTTCGTCCCAAATCTCCATCTTTCTCATACCATATATATATATATATTGTACCTGTTTTTTGCCTCGTATATTTGTATTTCATGCACATTTACCTCCTGTTTCCATAAAACGGAACGGTACGAATAAAGTGTATTGTATAGTATTGTATTGTAAATTAAAACAATGCTTTAAAATGACTTGATTAAGGTTGAAATCATTTTTCCGAGAGGTCGGGACTCATATCTTTAGTTACACAGGATTTCTGACTTTTGATTAGTTGAATTTATATTATTCGCATAAAAATGGACAGTCTCAAACATTACAATATTATCCGGAAGCAATAAAGAAATAGTAAATTGTTTTGGAGCATTAAAGGTTAAAAATTTCAGGACAAACTTTCAAATTACAGACGACATTGACACTTAAGAAATAGCAATTTGCATACAGTTAAGTTTCCGCTTAAATGCATCTAACAGTAGAAATGCGATTGAATTCATCTTAAGAGGGAAAATACTCTTTCTTTACTTTACTTTACATGTTGTGGTGTCTTGTTGTTGTTTATTTTCAAAGAAACTTTCTGCGCTGCAATAGATTTAAAAGCCATATTTGTCGCGTTAAAAACAGTGAGATATGTTCAAAGACTGATAATTGATACATAAAAGTATCCAAAATGAGACTAATGAAAGTAAAAGATCTCTAGCGTTCTGCACCATTCCGATGTAAAGTAAAATAACATGTTTACCAAATGATACTGAAAAAAACCCCAAAACAATAGAATTGATATAGTATAAGGAATACAAATTAATATTATGTCAATTCGGTATCTTTTAGGACCATTAATCTGAACCTAGCCAACTTCTTTGTCTATAGAGAATGTTTCTGTACGATTGCATATCTTCGTTCCTTCTGCTGAAAAGGTCTTAACTTCGTTGTATATCAAGAGATATATTCTATATTTCGGATCAGGTTACATCAGACGGTCCTGCGTAGCTCAGTGGTAAGGCCAGCGGACTTGCAATCGGATAGAGGTCACAGGTTAGAATCCAGACCGAGCCGCTGGTTACTTGGATAAGTCCTTCGGCAAGACATTGAGGTGTCCAAGCAAAGTGCTGGTGATACCCATGGAGGCACATCAGTAAGTGGACTTCTCCATGGAATAACTGAAATGATATTTAAAGCTGCGTTAAATTCCATACAAAAAAGGTTACACGAGACAACTAATTATCATATTTCATTAAAATATGAAAAATGTTTAGAGATAAAAGGATATAATAATTAGCAGGTTTTTTTTCTTTCTAAGATATAATGTATTGAAGTAATTTTTGACCTGCCCACATCCATTTAATTGGATCTAAAAGATCATCAAGTTAAACATTTTGATTAAGTTTATTAAAAATTGGGCCAAATTGTGACCTCTACCGTGTAAATTAGATTCTTCTAAGTTTTGGATCTGTAATATCATTATGCATACATCATGACATCGTCTTTGAAATATTGGACAAAAAAGAATGCCCACAGTGAGGAAATAATATTCGATCTAGTGACCTAGTGACCTAGTTTTTATTTGACCACATACATTTTAAATAGAGTTCAAGATCCTTCTAAGATATACAATAAATATTGAGAAAGATTTACATCGAATGTAGTCTTTTAAGTAAAAACACCATTGTTGATGCACGAGAACGGAAGTTTGGGGTTTATAAAATCTCTCCGTGCACGTTGCTCATGATGTGAGAAAAAGATTTGGATAGTCTACTCGAAACGGATTCAAAATAGTGAATAATTGGAACAAGGCGATTGGAAAGAAAGTCCAAATGCAGCCGCGGTGTTTGGCAAATCTTGTTATATGTGGGCAGCGCATTCTAATGCAATTTGAGAAATGAAGATTTTTTTTCATGGAGGTATGAACCTAAAAAACTAATTACACTTCGCGTATTCATACATAAGTGTGATTAGCTTTTTCGATTCATACCTCGATGAAAACAAAACAAAGCAAAAAAAAAAAAAAAAAAAAAAAAAACATTCTCTTCATTTCTTACAATTTAATAGCGTAGAGCGAAAAAAGCAAAAACTCTACAAATTTTGATACCTTTTCGTATGGAACTATTTTGCGCGGAAGCATACAAAATGGTTGCGTGCTCCAAATTTTATTTATGGAGGTATGAAATTTTTTACGACCAATCAGAACGCCCGTCTCTGATAGACGAAACTAAAAATAAAAATTATTTGAACCTAAACGAAGCCGACGCGTAATGCCCATAGACCAACCGAACATAACTGGATACGGGATAATACCCATACACAAAGGTTCTATCTGATTTGCCCCGGTCGAGATATCTCGAAAATGGACGACTTCTCCGTAATCATCTTACCAAAACAAGCGTGTACGGAATTTTAGAAACATGTTCTTTCTGTTTATCAACAATATCTTTTTTTTGCGGGGTAACTTGAAAGTACAGAAATGGCATTTTACAATAATTTTGGTCACTCTATCATTACATTTGTTCTGGAATTAAGCTTAGCATGTATACATTTATAGAAATTTAAACTATTCTGTAGTCTAAATGAAAATCCTAAATTTCAGCTAATAATGATGACGGTTGTTCGTCTGAGTATTGCAAGTTCGGAAAACGTAATTCACTATATTTGATGAGTCAGTGAGAATTTTTTTTTTTGACTGCAACATATGACTTTGATTTGTGTTCTGGAATATGCCAAAATGTCATTTTTATGGGAGGTTCACATCAATTGTAATGCATGTTTTAAATTTACAAATTCGCAGACGCAGAGCTAATTACTTCTTTTTAAATAAAGCGGAGGATTGGTCTGGGGACTATTTAAAGAAAAGGATCGCATCTAAGATCGCCTTGGATAATCGACTTTATTTGGTTGTTTTCGGAGAATAATGCTTTGATTTATGGTAGTTTATATACTTAAAGATACGGGCACGGTTTCACGCAGACATCTCTCTTAAGAACCATAGAGAACATGGGACAATGGTGATCCTATGGTGGCCATGTGGAAAACTTTATACCCCACCCCATTTAGAAACAGACAAACAAATAAACAAACATTGTAAAAAGCACCATAAACGAAAGAACTTTTTTTGGAAGTATTCAGGAGTCAGCCTTTCTGTCAGTCGGTCACGCATGCACTCGGTATCGAGCAAATATCTCTACATTCTATTTTGGTTTCCTTACATTACTTTTCTCAGACTTACAGACCAATATGTAAATATTTTGCCGGTTCATTGTCTTCTCAACTTGATTCTGACTTTGATTCAAATTTCACATGTGTAGCTAACTTTTAAGCAAAGACATGCATAACCTATTTAAGTTACGGTACATTATCCCATCTCTACGTTAAAAATCTGATAAAGGTTTGATTCGAGTGACTTTTGTGACTTTGAAGTTGTTAATCATATTCGCCCAAAGCGTCTAGTTCAAACATCTTCGAAGATGTCGATGCTACATGTATAGTGCTAAGGCTTTAACCTAATAGTTTATGGGGAGATTTTTTTTCATCTTTTTAAAGAATGGTGTTATTTGAAGGACCGACTATTGTAGAACACCAGTAGTTGATGCCGCGTGCACAATATAATTTAGAAAGTAAAAGATGTCTTGTTTTGCTTCTGTGTAAAAGCACATGCTTTGACTGAGCCAAGATGGGACCCCACCTGTTGAGAGCCGTCAAGTAGTGCAACGTGACAATTTAAACCCCCATTCCTTATAGTTTGTCTAGATGACAATTAAACGTGTTCGTCTTTGTTGTAAAATAGGATGTAACCATTTCGAGCTAAAATATAATCACAGAGAATTTCTTAAGAAATTATTGGAATGCAGCTGTAGTAGATGCATTCTGACAAATATTTTACATCTTGGTCTTTGCCAGGAGAATTTCATTTCAATATTTCGTACTTTGTTACTTAGTAAAATAATGTGCTTGGATAGAGCCTGAATTGAGAGAGAAAACAACAGCAACAACAAAACACTTACGCACACACAAACTCAACAACTTTTATAGAGGGCCACCGTTTGTCGCAGTATGTAAATTGTGAAGCGTCTTTGCATCATGATTTTTCAGGAACAAAAATGAAGCCAGTGTTTCCCTCTGATGAAAAGTAAAATCTGGTAAAACCTTCTTTCGTTTATTTAATCAATAAATCATTCAAATACCTTCATACTTTCATAATGCAAAAAAAAATTATGAGTAAGGTTCTACATAGAGTATTTTGTGGACTTTATGGTTGGTAACAACTCGTTTTGTGAACGTTTAGAGATTGAACACAGTGTATACGTTTTCACCTTGTATAGCACTTGACGTATGGTTGGTTACAAAAAAAGGGGAAATATCTCTTAAATACGGACGAATACGATATGCTTCGTGGACGAGAAATGTGGAAGGAATAACCGAACGGAAAATATTATAAGGTTGTCATTAAACAAACTGAACTTTGGGGTGACCTGTTGTATCGCATCTCATGGTGATTTAGAATTAGTATACAAAATAACTAGAGGGCTAGTAGGCGATGCTACCTCCACAGTATAATCAAAGTACTGAAAGTACTGAAAGCTAGCAAAGAATGGTTTTGTTAAGTAATTCTCTTTATCAAAGGTTATCATGATAAATCAACAAGATTAAAGTAACCCAGGAGTTATCAATCACAATGTGACGAAATCATAGACTGGACAAAGTGAAAGAAGTTGCAGATGACAATTTCAAGTTGGTGGAATTTGGTAAAAAAGATTGTTGAAATTGAAGAAATTGCTATTTTCCAAAGCTTTGTTCTTGAGATGCTTAAAAAGCGGAATTGAGTGGTAAAGGGTTAGATCGCATGCAGTTAGACAGTTCGCCAAAATTTGGAATATTCTTAAATACAACAGAACTACTTTTCATGGCGTAGACATTCAATGAATTTAGCGATTAAGCCTCCAGTGGCAGTGCACTCTTTGAACTTTGAGAAGACCTCAAAATTTTTATCTGTTAACTTAAGCTATCAAAGCTGACGCTTTGCTAGCTAATAAAACCACTTGATTTGAAAGAGTTTCTTCTTTGTAATGGCATTCAGGACTTTCGTATTTTTTCCTCAAAACTCTCAAAGAACTACAAACAAGGAACACCCATGTCAAAATTTAGCAAATTGACTTTTTGGTAGTAGGATTTAGAAAAAAAAATATTGTTGGATACACGATAAGTGATCATAATAACTAATATGGTCCTAAAAGGACAATACATGTCATTGCATAATTTTTCTATATTATTTCAGACAGTGAGCACGAGATATATGATATATATTTTAGGACTACACAGAAATGTTTGAAAGACAACTTATAATAATTGGTACTTTGTATCTAAATACATCGTCAGCTGCCCCAATCACCGAACATCTCAGCTACCAGAAGAGTGGTTTTCGGTTAATCAAAATAACCTTTTTTCTAAGAGTTTTGTGCAATCTTCAAACCCGAAATTTTATTACTTTCCCTCAGTCAGAAAGCAATTTCACCCAAAGTCTATAAACACACTTCATTTAATACATTTTAAATTGCCCGAAGGAGTAATTAACATGTAATTGGCTATAAACAAGACAGCGGGAAACGCTTAATATCAGCATTGTTACGTAAACCCTCGGCACAAAGACCCATTTTTTCGAACAGACGATAGTTTAATCAATGAACTGATAGTCCCATAATTCCCCAGATGTTTGCGCTAATGAACATGTTTTGGCTACAGGTGACCCAATATTTAACCACCCCAGGACATGCACTCGGATTATGTTTCAAGACTTTCAAGCCGAAAATGTAGCCTGTTATATATGACAACCTATACAAATTAGTGAGATGCAAAATCTGACCCATTTATTCAGAAGGATTGCTTCGATTTCGAGTTATAGGCTTAATTGATATGAATTGTAAAAGTAAAATGCTTTTATTTTTAAGTGCCTGTTAAAAATCAATAAAAACAATTCTTGTAAAGAAAAGGCGGTTAAACAGATCTATAGACAGGATTTTGTGAGTGGTCAAAGGTCAATTTTGTAAACTCCTATATATGTCCGTTTTGACAAAACTGCCATTTAATCAATCATTACATCAAGTTCACCTTGTTTTTTGCCTTTTCAAAATTGACCCTTAGGTCTAACAATCTATCATCAGACGCACAATACCAGGCGGATTCCATAACGTCGATGGGTGACCAAAACCGCATGAATAACTTAACAACGCTGGATAAATTTATTGAAATCAAAGAACAGATTGTAGACTCATTTTCAAGGTTTTATCAGAAGAACATTTGTCCTCTCAAATATTTTAGAGAAATTGAAAAAAAAAAAATCTTATCTGACCAATGATAAAATTCTATTAGTTTCTTTTTGTTTGTTTGCTTGTATGGGTTTAACGTCGCAGCGACTGGAGCACCTAAAATGCATTCCTAGTATATATCTCGCACCAGTACTACCGTTCCATACTTTCCTAGCCTGCAGCTGCTACCCACCCTTTGGAGAGAAACAAATGTAGAAAAGAATATGTGCCACCGACGGGGATCGAACCCATGGAACTCCAAAATTAAAGATTTGGAGTCTGATGCGCTACCAACTGCACTGTGACGACGACCCATTAGTTTCTGTAAGACTGTGCCAGTCGTTACGGAGCACGTCTTATGTTGTAATTTACGTGTCATCAATATCGATGTCGAAACATGGTTTTTCTCTCCAGGCGCTTTCACCCCTTCATTTCTAGTGGTTTATTATATCTCAAATTATATATCACGTGTTTGAACATAAAAGACTTGAGCATTCTTTAAAAGGAATAGTCGATAATAATAACATATCATTTTAACTCCTATGATAAAATTTCTTGAGTAGAAAATGCTAAAGAAGATGAAGGGTTTTCCAAGGACACTTTTAATCCCGAACCGCACTTGAAATAGGAGTTGTATGACAAACTTAGACCATTATCCGAATATTCTTAAAAAACAAACAATGTAGTCCTAGACGCGCAACAGACTCTGAGTGTGTTGATTGTTTGTTTTTGTTTTGTTTTGCTTTTTCTTTTGCTTTGTTTATCTCATCTGATCACGAAATACTCAGGATGAGGTGTCTTTGTGTCTGTCCGTCTGTCCGACTGTCAACTATTTTTTTTTGTATTAGAAGCATCATAATGCACTGTAAACAAAACTTCTTGAGGGAAACACAAAGGCAAACGGAACCCATATATTTTGTACGTAACATTAACGGGTGATTCTTCAAAAATGCCGTTAATATAATATCTCCGGCGTCTCATTTGTACTCAGCGAGGGCGTTCTGTGAATTGTAAAGAAATGAAGTAAGAGCTTTTTGACTCCACTTGAGAAACTGCGAGGTCTAAGGTTTTCAAATTTTGGACATTGAATTGCCTGGTTACACTCTATGATTTTTTTAAACGCCAGAGGTGAAGTTTAATCCATTTCCTCACGAATAAAAAAATAGGCTGGCCATAACTAAAAGAATTCTAAGACAACTATTTCAAGTTGGTGAAAATTAAAATCTTTGTCTTCTAGGATAGTAGACATTTGAATTAATAATGGGGAAATTGCTTATAACAAGCAATTTCTTCAGTTTCCACAATGTTTTCCGAAGCTCTTTTTTTAGGGGCAAAAAAACGGGATTGTGTGGGAATACTTTAAGCTCTAGATGGTTACCCTTTTTATAGTTTGTATAAGTAATAAACCTAAGCTTCAAATTGGCTTTACAATGGAGTCGCATTTTACATAGAAACAAAGAACAAAATCTTATTCAAATCTTTGGATAGATACTTGAGTACCATGTTTTGGGGGAATTTATTTTTACTCCAAAGGAGACTCGTGTTACCGAATTAGAACTACCATGGTCCTCCTCTTGTTTTTTAATCAGTTTAGTGTCTGAATTTACACATGACATTCAGCGGAATTAAATACAAGCGCATGAACTTTTTTTTTTTTCAAAATTTTTAGCAGAAAAAAATACGAACCACTGTTAATTTCTTTAATCTCTTTTTCTTTCAAGTCATTTCCGAATGGTGATTTCGGTGATGACGTTCGCTATCAAACTCCCAATTTTGATTATTGTTTTCTTTCTTAAAACCAATCACCATTTTAAACAGCAAATTTCCAATTAGTATTGCACATTCGATGCGTACAAAAGGATTTGCAATTTTTTTGTTTTAGCAAAAATCAAGAAAGTCGCTGGCCCGTTAAGAAGCCTGGTATTATTAATTTTCGTTTATTTTCTTAAACGGTTTACTGGTGTTATTGCTTGCTGTTGTTTTTGTTTGAACTAGATGTACCCAAGCGCATAAACCCAGCGCATAAAACCTTCTTCAAACTAAACAAACAGTCATTTTTCTCAATTTTCATTGAAGTTATTGGTTATCGTTTAAAGTCTGATATCCCAATTTGCCTCGGACAGTTTCACACTGGAAAACGATGTGTGCCTATATATTTTTCTTATATCGTTTTCAGTATTAATTAATTAAGCGATAATCAAGGTAGTGAGCTGACTTAAAATTGATAATCTACTGACCTACTTTCAAGACCAATTTTAGATAAAAGTTGCGGGAAAAAATCACTTGCTCAAATGTTAAGTTTATTTGAAAGGAACAAGAACAACGTAAATTTGAACAAAGTTTGTGATCACTGATCAAAGCCAAATACTTGTCAGATGTTTCCTTATCATACATTGTGTTTATCCAGAAGTAATTAATAGGAAAATCACAAAAGAAACAATTCCGGGATTAATAAAACAATTTCAATTTTTAGTTTGTCAAGATGTAGTCTCTTAAATTTGTTAGCATTAATAGACTTGGAACCCTTTTATTCAAGGATGATTCATCGTATAAAATTAAAGTAGTTGTAAAAAGTTACTCAAAGCTATATCTTCCACTCGAGGGAGGAAAAAAACAGATTGTTTGGAAAGCGAACTTTGTGGTTTCAACTCTTGTTTCTTTACATTTTAGATCGAGTTTAATATACCCGGTTCTTCACCGGAAGTTTTCGCTAATCTTCGGCATCGACTGTAGGTGTTGATGAATAAACTTAACGGACGATTTCGATTATCTGCGTCACAGAGCGGAATCGTACGGTAGTTGTTAGAATGACTAACGAAAGTGAAAACATCACTGACGTGGTATTATTTTTTTAACAAACTTTAATTTGTGATTAATCAAAATTTGAAAAAACGAAGCTTCTTTCATGAATTATAGCTTAACCGCGAAGAATTATGTTGATCGTATTATTTCAATCGCCATATTTAATTACGCTTTTTGGCTTGGAGTACGATTTTTGTACACCCCGAAGGGCGAGAGTCTAGCCGCCGCCTCGTCTGTCCGTCCGTGCTTCTGTCATTCTGTCCGCCCGTCTGTCTGTTTGTCCATCCGCAGCAATTTCTCCACAATCATTGGGTCAAATTGGATTGAAAAATCAAACATTGAAATTGATCTTGTTCAGACTATAACTCACTCGATTATGTATAGATTTCAATATAACTAAGTACAATTGTTCTTTATATGAATAGATGTACCATTTGAAAGTAATATTCAGAAAGTTCCGAGGTAAAGGTCACAGCTCAAAGTCAAACATTAAAATCAAGGCCGTCTGGAGTATAGTTCCTCAAATTTGGGTGGATTTCAAAATTTGCTTGCACAATTGTTCTCTATTATGAATACGTGTGTCATTAGAAAGATAATATCAGATAGCTCAAAGGTCAAGGTCCAAGCCTAAGGTCGAACATTTAAATCTAGCATGTCGTGAGAAGGGCGAGCATATAACCGACGTCTGTCCGTCCGAACCCTTTTCCCCATTTTCTTTACAAGGCTATATTCGGGAAGCATAATTTGTCTCTGACGGCTCTTGTTCAGATTTATTTTCTTAATTCTTGTTTTAATTCTTAGGGAGATATCGCTTTAAGTCACGATGCAATGAAGGTTACTTAAATCACGATGAACGTTGACCTTGTGAAGTCGTTACATCTTTTAACGATAAAATCTGGTCTCAAATAAAAGAAGACGATAATGTTTAAATGCGACAAAGCAGTTAAAAAGTCGCGAATTCGTTGTATTTACAATTTAGCAGCGTTTTCACTGTTTGCTTCCTAAAACGCCATTAATTGAGATGTCGAATACAGTTAAAGAAAAGTTACACTTTGTAGCCAAACTATTCGATTTGCAATTATATGCTTTCGAAATTATGAGTGTGCATTCAGATTACAATAATAATTCTATTAGTTGCAATGTTCAATAGTTCCTCAATCGCTGGAAAAACATTGATATAAATGGTGTGAATGGGGGCATTGCGATGCTGTATACAATAAAGGCCCTGATCTGACAGTCGCAAAATTAAAGAAAAATATTTCTTGTCTATGAAAAATAGTGAAATGTGGAAAAATCCAATGATATATCGAAAAAAAAAAAAAAAAGAATCTGCGTTCTACCAGTTGTATACTGACGAGTAACGAGTTTAGCTGTACTTTAGAGAGTAAGAATCAACCATGATATACATCTAGATAAGATCCGAACACAGTGTATTTTCTAACCTGCTCTTTGACCTTAGTGAGCTAAATGAAAAAGTGTTAATGCAAAAAGGCAAGTTTTTTGATAGAGGGCAACACTTTTTACAAGTTACATGGTCCTAGGTTACAACACAAAAACGTGAGAACCTAATGACAATTCGACGAGCTAGACAGACACAGTGAAACTATTACATCCCACCCTTTCTATATCGTAGATGAAGGTATATCATACTTCTAAATACAGTGATATTCAGCGTTTTGGAACCTCAGTCGTCACGAGAGGGTTCAGATCGACAGCTTAAACGAATCGAAATATTTAGGCTTTTGGAGATGTGTCAGTGTAAAAAAGTGTTTATTCTGAAGGAAATCTATTAATTGACTACTTATTTTCCGGAAGGAATTAATCTTATTGAACAAAATTATATAAAACCGGTTAGAGTTGATGAATCGTTCGAGGGACGATTGAAATGTCCAAGGGGAGAAAAAAGAAATCTTATAAACCTATCAATTAAGGCCCATGGATATAAAGAACAATAATTACCTTGCTGTGACAGAAGACTTTTTTCTCTCTTTGACAGAATTGGATTCTCAACCTACCCGCTATGAGTAATTCTAAATAAAGGGAAAATTTGGCCGTCATGCTGTTATTCAATATTTTGCCGTCAAATGCTTGTCGCCTCATGGTAAGTTTGTGACTGTTGATGGAACATGGATTCACCACTTTGAACATGTGACATAACAACATAAAATCAAGTGTCCACAAAACGTCAAGTCAAGAACATTCACTTGGAAGGTGATGGACACTGTGTTCTGTGTAAAGCATGTGTCCCTCCATTGGATTTTATTGAAAAGGGTCACACTATAAACTGGAACCTCATGGGACTGTTTTGAAAAACAATGAAGGAGAAAGGCATGGCAAACTGTCGTTAGGTTTGTTTTTCCACCAGGACAATGCTCCGGCACGCAAAGCCATTTTTGCCATGGCTGCATGAATTTGGTTTCAAAATTAGTTGAGTATCCACTTTTAAGTTATTTATCACACTTTGAATAATTACCTTATTCCCACTATGAACAAAGAACTCAACTGTCATCATTTTAGCACTGGTGAAGACGCAAAACAACCTGTTCACGGGTTATCGGGACCTTAGGTCTACAGGGAAGGTATCAAAATGCGTCATCACTATCAGACATAGTTCGTAAGATTGTAAGTTTACAAGGTGACTACGTTGAAAATAAATAAAAATATTTCGGTTACGCCGTTTTTCACTACCTTAGGCCAGAGACTTTTCAATACGCCTCGAACATATGCTGATCAATTTACTTTTAGCCAGCTGAGATATCCACGGCTCCGCCCACTTACACCATTTACCACCCCAACAGGAAGACCAAAGACCAGATTCGATTTTAAAATGCGTTATTTTGCAAAATTAATGGCAAGAAGCATATGAAAAAAAAAGCTAGAATTGTTGGTTGGCGACCTAAGCTTCGTAACTACAGCTTCAAGCTGCGATTTGTCAATAAATAGCAGGTAGACGCCTTGTTTATTCATTTGCGTATTAACGCAATATTTAAATAGCGCTCGAACCCGTGATCTTGAGTTTTAAGTCAATAGCTCTAAAACAGAGCAATTCAGTTGACTAAAATCAAACTAACCAGGGTACTTCCTTTAAGATATCTTACCAGTCAACTAGACATTCCAAGTATTAGACATGAATTATATTTGCGTTTAAATCCTGAAATACACAATCATGGCCGATTCGTTCTGTTTGGAATGTTAAAAGACATTAAATGATTTTTATTTAAAGTTGTGTGTAATTCTTTTCTCAACGTTTGTTCACAAAGCAAATAAGAACCGTATATATCAATGCAAATAAGAACCGTATTTATCATGTCGCATTATATATGATAATAGTGTTTCTTCCGTTCATTCTGTGATAAGTTAAAAAAAAAACTGAATCATACCTCCGGTAGATAACCGTGTCCCAACTTAGGCAAGTACCGTTACAACAATGGTTTGAAGCGAATCGCAGATATTCTCATTCTAGTGGAAGGTTTCGTAAAACGCAACCCTCTTTTTTGAAAATTGGGAAGCTCAAACACTCACATCACAGGCATGCATCTGGTGTTCTCCTATCACGATGGGCCTTACCATTTACGTTTGATCTTTACCAACGACAATGAGGCCTTGGGATGTGTTCTGTGTGTCTGTAGATACCTATAACGAAATGAAGGCGAAAATGAACATATTTTTAATCGTTTTTTTTAATCTCAAAAGCTGGTGACAAACCATATCTTTCAGTGATTTCTCAATGCGTTATCAAACTCAATCAACAATGGTTTTAACTAACGTAGGCAAAACATAAATCTTTCATCTACTAATGAGAAACAAATTCAATTCCCGTCAAGATTATGGCAGTGGAGGTGAAGATAGAACTCAAGATTTTGTAATGAAATTTCTTTGTCTTACAATCTTTAGGTGATGAAATTATTTTAACCCTAGAAAACAAACAGATAAACTGCACAATAAAATTATCTTTACCTCAAGCGCCACAAAACGTCACAGGAAAGGGCTATAACAAATCATTTCGACAGGGTACGATGCCTTACGACGATTTATTATTGGAAGTTTTATTTTTGTAGATACAAACCGATACATTCTTGGTGTTTTTGTTGTTGTTGTTGTTGTTGTTTTTGTTGTTTTGTTTTTGTTTAGATTTATGGTAAAACAGTGCTAAAAACGACTAAATTACGAATCGCTGACTCAAACCACTGATTCCGCTGGCAACGCCGATTTATTCGAAAATGATGTTCCAGTTCGATATTAACCCTTTCCTATTCAAACGCTGGATCTTACGTCACAGTCATTTTATACTTTAGAAAACATTGTGGAAAATGTAAAATTTGCTTGTAACAAGCAATTTCTTCTTTTCCAACAATATTTTCCACCAGATAGGATGGTTTCATTTCAAATTGCATTCACTTTTCATCGTCGTCTGCAACCTCTTTCAATGTAGACCAGTCTAAAATTTAAAAAGGAAAAAAATAATAGGAAAGGGTTAAACGGCGTTATTTTGCAAATTTATGGCCAGCAGGATACAAATTTAAATGGTTAAATTGCGACCTATACAAGGTAAATACAGCGTATTCACGCTGCAGTTAGGACGTTTAAGTTGCCAAACTAACTCAAATGATTCTCGCGGCTATTGTCGGAGCTCAAAGTTCTGTCTAAATTATGATTTGTTTGGTCAACTTATTTTTTATTTGACGACCGCGATTTGTCAAGTATTCATGTAACTCTCACATGTGTATCTTTGCATTCTTTTTCTGTTAGGTTTTGGTAAAATTTACAAATTTAGGAGGCCAAACTGTTGAATAGGCGATGGACAAGTTACAACGATTAAAGCTTTTAAAACCATTTCTTTTATCAGGACAAGCTAAAACAAGCTATGTAAATGTTTAAGGATGAACTGAAGTCGTATTGATTACTTAAAAAACAAAAAACAAAAACAAAAACAAAACAAAACAAAACAAAAAAAACAAATAGTGCTCATCGCCGAAAATACATAATACTTTATAGTATAAATGTACACATGCACAAAATAATATATATATACATATGTAAAAAACCCATATCAAACACAAGTCAAATTAAATTTTCAGTTTCTTTCATTAAGTATCTTAAATTTTTCTAATTTAGAGACGCAAATTAAATGAGGACGTTTCTTATGACGCTCAAGACGATTTCGGGATATTCGTTTCGGGGATTAAAGTTAATAGTTAAAGTTTTAGTTTGTAGATTTTTTCTACACCTAGCGTATTAAAATGACTTTACACTTTAACCCCTGATCATTGAATTGCAAGTCGACTGTTATTATACAGCACACATGGCAGCCACAGGGCAACAGCACATTGGCTTTCAACCCTCACAGGTACCCATTTATACACCTCGTTTGAGAGGAGCAATGTGGGGTAAGTTCTTTGCTCAGAAAAATACCCTAGGTTAGGGCGAGTTTCGAACCCGGGACCCTCCGATTACGAGTTCAGCGTCCTACCACTAGACCACCAAGCTTTGAAACTGACCAATCGCTGGCCCCACCCACTGAAACCCTTGACCTCGCCCATTTACACCAACAAGAACTTCCACTGCGATTTTAAACGGCATTATCTTTTCCCAAAATTTATGGCCATTAGCATGTTAGAAATAAGTAGAATGGCTTTTTGGCGACTTAAGTCGCAAATCCAGCAAAAATGACTTACCAAAATGGCGACCAATGTAGGAGTTCAAAATTAGCTTCCAGTCTATATGAATGATTTCACGGTCGACAGATTATTTGATTGACAGTCGCGATTTGTCAAATCCCTTCAGGGGAATCGAAACAAGGGTCCCCCTGCAGTAAATTTGCAAAGTATACATCAGAGAAACCTCTTTAATTATCCTTTTTTTAAAAAAAGGAAGGATTATGAGTAATAGTAAAACTTACAAAAGAGTTTTTCAACGAAAACTTAGCGTTTTGTAATGATAAAGTGTTTGTGCTAAGTTATATAAAGTCTGCAACTTCAAACTGAAAAATAAATAAATAACGAGTCGATTCAGTGTATACAGTTTTTATTATAATTAGGTACAGATGTTTACCTTAGATTAAAAGGGTCAAATTGATCATAATGGCGACATTAATGTGAATTGGCATTATTGTTGAATTGGCAAAAGAAATGTAAGAAATAAACAGCTTTAGTGACGACGTTTATGTTGCCAACAACAAATATACTGTTCTATTACATGTAATTGGGTCGATAATCGTAGACCTATGTGGGATTGAAGCTGGAGGCTAGGAAAGGATGTGATGGCGGTACTGGTGTGAGAAATACCAGGAATCCATTGTAAGGTGCTCCAGCCGCCGCGATATAACTGAAAGATTGTTGAAAGCGGCGTAAAATCACATTCAAACAAATAAACTGTTACATGTAACTAGCAATAGCCTTTGCAAAATAACCTCCTTAAATATCGAAGTGGAACTTCCTGTCGGAACTCAATGGTCATGGCAAGCGATCCATTGATTGATAAATCGCTGGCCCTTACACTTACTACCTTTGCCCCGCTCATTGATTCCGGTAGGAAGTCCCGCTTTGATTTTAAACGACATTGTTTTGCAAACGTTATGGCAGGTAGCATGTAACAAAAATAAAAAAAGATTAGTTGGTTGGTGATTTAAACGTCGTAACAAAGCTTGAAAAGCTGTAGTTACGACATTTGAATCGCCCCCCCCCCCCAAAAAAAAAAAGAAAAAGAAAGAAAGAAATATTAGCAAAAATGGCGGCCAATGCCAAAACTCACTTCTGGTCTAAAGGAATGATTTCATTGGTTGACTGATTATTTGATTGACAGCCGCGTTTTGTCATTTGTTAAAGTATGGGGCAAATGAAAGTATATGTCCATTTTGTTAGTTCTATTTTTTACTATACATTCTATACTTATACATGTTCAAGAACGCTTTTTCAACTTTCATTTTATGTGAAATCCAATTACAAGTAAATTCGGCTTTTGTCTTTTCAAAGATTAACATACAAACAATGAGGGACATTCTTTGGTTATCTCTCTTGAATACTCTTAAGAAATACACTGGTCCTTATCAATGTTTTACTTAGACATTATCCTCAATTTCTTTGCACTGCTTTGGTTTTAGATCAGCTGTGTTATACAAACATAAGCGCAGGAAATGTTTGCTTCATCTAAGAAATACATTTCTATGTTTTTCTGAAGCATAAACTTATGCAATCGAGAGATTTTTATTTAAAAAATCGCAACTCCCACATACTGAACAAGGATAAAACAAAGGTAATGCAGTGAAAGGACCAATGTACAATTTGGCACACCTCTGATTTTATGGTAACAGAACAAAGGGAAGATAACACAAGAATGACCCTCATTACAGAAAACCGGTTGCCCTTTTCAAATACCTCTGACAGAAAGCCACTCGTGAAATATCAAAATTTTCCAACGCGGCGAGAATCCAATACAATGGTTGTACCACAATAATAACAAAATGCTCCCTATCTATTGGGTGCAGTCAGCGGTACAACGATTTCCCAATCCGTTGAATCTTCGGAGATTGCTTCCTGACTTGCATAAAAGATTCGAATAACCATCGGCAAAGCCTAAATGGCACTGAGGCAGGTTTTGTCTCTGTGTGCCAAACAAATTAAATAAAAAGGAGTCCTAAGTCATAATCATGTCTACGGAAGAAAGTGTGAAAGAAGTCTGTAAAATCTGAGGACGAGAATAACGTTTGCCTCTTAAATCCGTTATTGGACAAACGATGTGTGACAGAGAACTAGCCGAGTTCGGTTTGACCACCCTATTCGTCTTAGTGATATTGGTCTACCAGCCAATTTTACGCTCTAATCGTGTCAACCAGTAATTCATTTAAGTGAGGTCTGAATACCGGAAGAGAAGTTTATTTACCTCTGTGTGTTTTCTTGGAATGGAATTTTCTATGAGGAAAATTATAGGTAAAACTTTATTTTTGATTTCCATGGAAAAGGCAGTTGAGTCTGGATGATGGCTATTAAATTTAAAACCAACGTTTAAATGCTTACTTTCATTTTCATTAATTTTTCAAAAGCATTAACCAATGAACCTTTTCGATACAGCAAAAACTGTGACTTTGTTTTTTACGATCTGATATTTTGCAAAATTTCCAAATGTTCTTCAATGACACTACGATCCCTACTATGTCAATATAAGGTGCCATATTCTACTTATTTCGATAGTGAATCATAAGAAAATGCAGTAATTGCTTTGTTATTCCAAAATTTGCAATGACCAAGCATTAACCCATGTCATGCTGTACCAGGAATATAACAGCTTTTGTGTGAGGTTTAGACTAAGATAAAACTGCACATATGTGCAGCCGTTATAAGTCTACACCCGGTGTTTGCTGCCAGAGTATTTTTATTGAATCATTAAACAAAATATAAATTCACTCACAATAAACTCCTTTAAATTTCATATAATTCTGAGCAAGGATCCTATTCATCGTGATATGAATAAAGATAGCCATTAAATTTTATCGATAAAATTCAAATGAAGAAATGAACAAATAAATGAAAAAGAAAGATTGGTGCCATTTTGTGGTTTTTGCGTGTGTATTTTCCCAATAATTCATTAAAAAACGTTTATGGTACATTTTGAATTCTCAAAAAGGCTGTTTTAACCCTTGTCATACTGAGCCCGAAATATTCCGGTTTCGGTAGGAGGTATAGACAAAGATCAGCCTGCACATAAATGCAGGCTGATCTTTGTCTGAATCTCCCGCTTGTACCTTTCCCGCCAGAGAAGTTATGAAAATGATTTTCAAAAGAAATAGTGATTATTGAACAAAAAGGACTATCAGTGCTAACAACCCTTTGATTTTAAAGCAATTCCACAAGGGGTTTTATACAGCATGAAAATGGTTAAAACCACTTAATCAGATTAAGCAATATCTAAAAGTACAAATCAACAAAGCTTCTAAGCCTTTACCGTGTGTGCTTATTACATGGAAACAACAACGGGAAGAGCAAATAGGAAAAAAACAATACTGGGAAAATATCTTTACGAGGCTTTAAGCGATTTTCATTAAGCCGTAAATCTGTATTGGACGCGGGGAACAACATAGTGTTAATTAAAGTGACGTCCGTAGAGTGAAACATCTAGTTCTTCTGGTATGTGATTTTTCTTCATTTAATGTCTTTGTCTAAAGAGAAAGAGGTTATAGGAACACCCTTTTATTACTCTTTCTCAAATTATAAACATTACAGTCTTTTCTCCCTTCGAAATAGATAGGAGTAACAATCAAAAATGAAAAATGGAAAAAATACTTTGAGAGAAATAGGCACCGCTTTGAAAAAAACAAAACAAAAAAAAAACTATGAATATATATAAAAACCACATAAAACAACATTTTGTTTATAGGCAATTTTCTAAATCATTTATCCTGGATATAAGAAAGGGATCGTTTTATAGATGAAACAATTTGAGTTGCGGAGTTTAGGTAGATGCTAAACATGTATGAGCACTAACTATACCTATTTTTGGACTGGAAAAAGCCACTGCAAAATGTATCTTTCTATCGTTTGCAGTTCATCTCTAATAAACTATTGACGAATACAATGTCTTCTTAAAACGCCCAAGACTTACTTCGGATTTACCGTACCAATTCGGAAAAAAATAAGGGAAAAATACGTCCTTTTCTATTATTTAAGTCCGAAAAAATATCTCCCTGCTTTCACAGATTAGTTTAAGCCCCATATCTTTTCGTCTCTCCAATTATCACGATATTTGATTTAATTGATCAATCGCGGATGTCAATCGCATTACCAGTAGGCCAACGAAATCAATCATTTAGACCCGAAATGAGTTTTGAACTCCAACATATTTTATGAACCTTTATGTTCGTTTGGCGACTTACACGTCGTAACTACTACTTGGAGCTGTAGTTACGGCATTTAAGTCGCCAACCAACTAATGTACTCTTTGGTTGTATGCTACTTGCAATTTGCAAAATGACGCCGTTTAAAATCGAAGCGGTTCTTCATCTTGGAGTCGATTTGCGTGGCCGATCAGCTTTCCGAACTTCAACACTTTTGATACCTAATATAGACGACATTTATATTCTATAAGGCATTCTGGAATAAAATAAAATATTATATTGTTCAAGAATTCGTTATCTATTGTCTCTAGAATCCTTTCATGCTCGCCTTTTCGACGAAAGTATGTAAATATGTTATAGACTGATACCATTTTTTTTATTCCGCGAATTGTTACAAAACAGTAAAGGTATCATTTTTTAAAATAAAAGACATTATTATTAATTTTTGTTGAGAAAGTTACTTTGGAAATAGATCTTAACTAGATCTACTTAACACTATACGATTTCTCAGGTCAAATTATAATTCACACCAATGAACATGGTATGAAAATGTAAAGTACTCTATATGTTTTACAAAACGTACTACAGATAATTGAAGAAAAGACCTAAGTTCCCATATACATTGATACCTAATTTACCGATCGAGACTGCCAATCATGTTATCAGTGGACCAATAAAATCATTCATTTAGACTGTAAGTTCCGACATTGGCCGCCATTTCGGTGAATCTTTTTTGTTGGTGTGGCGGCTTGAACGTCGTAACGACAGTTTGTTCAAGCTGTAGTTGCGACGTTTAAGTCGCCAACAAACCAGTCTTCTAATTTGTTACATGCTACTGGCCATGAAAATAACGCTATTAAATCGAATCTGAATTTCCTGTAGGGCGAGGCCAAAGGATTCAATGGTAGGATCCGGCGATTCGTCAATTCCATAACGGCTTGATACGGAAATGGGATTATTCAGTCGTAGTTGTTGTTTGTTTGTGTATATGTGTGTGTTTTGCAACGATGTTCACTTTTTCAGAAAACGCATATGTTAAGAATCACACACCTTCCTTTTAAAAACTCTCAATGTATGGGCGCACATAGTTGGACTGAAAACACTAGTAAAACTTAATTTAGCTCATTCAAAATGCAGAAGAATGTACACTTTACCAGAATAATTAAACATAACTGTCGTACTTAATTACTGTTTATGGGTCGACAAAGTGCTTAAATCTTTCGGGTGTTCTGAAATAGTAACATTGGCATATTTGTTTTAGAATTTTATGACAACTTGATATTTTAATGGATTGACTTGGGATTGAAATAACACGTCCACACGCATATTTAATCAGAAGTTTCTATTTTGATTTCAATTTCCGAAGTAAATCTACACAGTCAAGCGTCGAATTGGATTGATAGTCAACACGCTTAAAACAAATTTCGATAAATTAAACGTTTCAAATCAAATACTGGTAATTTAAAAAAAATAAGATTTATAAATACATTCGAACGATTAGGACAATTGTTGTGTTTTACATACATATACCACCTTACTTGAGAAGGTAAGCATGTTTCGCTTTTGACACCTTAGATGTACCGTGCTACAGGAAGCCCTTCTCCAACGACCATGTGTAATGAAAACATATTCTATACTTAGTTCACGGCTATATTTCATTATAAGTTCCTAACCAAAGGGGCCAGTTTCCACCGTTATTCACACGTTTTACAACCCCCTCAACACTCGGACACGTGAAAATATGGCTGAGTCCATTATAACTGTTGTTGTCGAAAAACCAAGAACTTTAATTTGTGGTGTATTTTGACCTTCATTTCCGGAACTCTTGATGTATTTTCAGATTGAAGATAATTCGCTTAAATTGGTCTGATGAGCAGCGACTTTTCTGAAATTCATTTTATTTGCAGTCTTAATTGACAACCAGGAAACAAGAGCCATTAAGAACGAAATTAGCATCACTTCGTACAATAAGCATCTGGAAATATTCTCCTATTATCTAAACATTATCTATACACATGCCACAAATAGGATTGATAAAATGTCAAGATGTATGTAATTATTTCATAGAGAATAATGTATATTAGTGTCTAGAATTTCACTTATCACCGGATTTATAATGTATTGGACAGCTACTTGGGAAAACAATCGACCTCTTACATATATTAACTATATTGTGATGATATTGAGAGTGCTGAGTAGAGAAACATCGATTGTTTGAAACCGGAAAGAAAAAAGATCTACAATTATAAGTGGTTGAAGGGTAAACATATCGTCAACTTTCCCCAAAGTGGTACTTGTGATACCTTGTGATAAGAAAAGGAAAGGGTGATTGATTTAATATTTCTTTTGTTAATCGACAGCCGGAGTTGTTATGATGGATTTACCGTCAGACTTTGATTTATTCAAGATTTTGAATATTTGGATTAACACATCGGCTACATTCAATGCATCAAATTCGACATTCATGGATACTGATCAGGATATGTACGCTGTACCGACGGGGCTTGTCGTCCTCTTAGCCATCTTGTATGGGTCGATATCTCTAATTGCTGTAATTGGGAACGGTCTGTTGATCTTTGTTATTCTGAAAGACAAGAGAATGCAGACAGTGACTAACATTTTCATTGCCAATTTAGCCCTAGCAGATATTATAATTGGACTATTTACGACGCCGTTTCAGTTCCAACCAGCCTTACATCAGAGGTGGGATTTGCCTCATTTTCTTTGTAGTATCGCCCCTTGCTTTAAAATATTGTCAGTTAGTGTCAGTGTGTTGACATTAACTATTATCTCCTTTGATCGGTATATCGCCGTTATGTATCCATTGAAGGCTGGGTTTTCAAAGAAATATGCTGTGTTATGGCTGCTTCTGATTTGGGGAATCGGCATCGGCTCAAGTTTCCCAGAAGGGTATTACTTTCGTGTAGGGCAAGTGAGTGACGGCCTGTTTGGGACAAAACCGTTTTGTATGCCTTTCTGGCCTTCAGAAGACTTCGGGAAATATTACCATATCTACCTTGTTCAAGTACAATATTTACTACCGTTAATCATCATCAGTTTTTCCTATGTTCGAGTCGTACTAAGAATATGGGGTACAAAGACGCTTGCTGGAAATACCCTTGAAAGAGACAACGTCCGACAGAGAAATAAAAGAAAAGTAAGTACAGATGATCTTGCTTCAGGAAACACCTATACTTCGTAGTAGTAAGCTCCTTTGTTAAACAACAACCACAAAGGTACTTTTCCTATTAAGAGATGAAGAGAATATTTTTGTTTTCTTGGTGGTATGAACTGGTGAAAACCAATCACCCTATGGAAATACGCGAAGCGGATTCATACCTAAGTGTGATTAGGTTTTCTGATTCATACCTCCATGAAAACAAACTAAAAATCTTCATATTGATTTTTTAATAGCATCGGGCGAAAAAGGCAAATACTTTACAAATTTTGATACCTTTTTTGTACGGGACTATTTTGTGGGGTGGCATACAAAATCGACGTGTGCTTAAAATTCTGTACATTGAGTTATGAATAATTTTTTCGACCAATCAGAACGTTTTTGATAGACGAAACTAAAGATTAAATTATAAGTTGAGAATTCCTAAAACGGAACCGTTTAGCTAAACTTGACCATTTTAATTTCGCTGGTCCATGTGGTTCAAATGTTTATATGGACAAGAAATATAAAATGTAATCAACATTTAGATAACCTTTTAAATGCACCAAGAACAATAATAAATTCAGCTACCTTTACCAGTTGAGTTCTTTACTGTTACTTTGGTGACGTTTATTTGTTTATGGGAAATAGATGGCCATTTACTTAAAGCGGCTCTTTCACAGATTATGAAATATTTTAAAAAAACCGTCATTCAACGCGTAAACCAATACGACCTTAGATTTAAACTTAGGGCTCCGATAGACTTGCCATAACTGACACAATATTCACATGAAATACATTAACTTTAACCTGTATGCGCTACACGCAAAAGCTCGTGTATTAAAGTTCTTTTAGAGATATATATCGTGTTGACAGAACATTTTGTCATTAGCTTGACGTCTACTCTATCACTGACCGGAACGATTTGAAGTCACGATAATTGATAGCTCTAATAAATTCTTGTCAATTCCATCTCATAGATCTAAAGACAGTATGGAATTTGACACATCAATTCAGTGCCAGGCTAAATTGTTCTAGAAAAGGACGTTTTCCAAAACGGATGTTCTTTTTTAAGAGATGAAGAGAATATTTTTTGTTTTCATGGGGGTATGAACCGAAAAAACTAATTACACAAAAAATATTCTCTTCATTTCTTAAAATTTAATAGCATCGAGCGAAAAAACCAAAAGCTTTACAAATGTTGATACCTTTTTAATGGAACCATTTTGTGCGGAGGCATACAAAATCGCTGCGTGCTCAAAACTTATGAATTATATTTTTCGACCAATCAGAACGCTTGTTTTTGATAGATGAAACTAAAAATTAAATTATTTAAAGATATATTGGTTATCTAAAACCACATGCTTGTCCAGCCTGAGTTGTAATATGAATTGAAGGTTCAGAGAATCAGTCTACCGGCCTAATCTTTCATGAGAAACGAAAATTTCGACATCGGCAGTCACTTACGTGCATGATTTTTGTAAGTTTTAAGACCAAAACGTCGTATCTGCAGCTTATTCAAATTTGAGTTCCGACGATTAGCTCGCCAACCAACTATTTTGCTTTCTATTACATATTGCCGTCCATAAATCTGTAGTTTTTACATTAAGATCGCAAACCAGTTATTTTATTTGTTTATTTTTGTTACCCGTTTCTGACCATAAATGAAAAAAAAACCTATACAATATATTTCAGTTTGTAATTACATGTAGTAAATGAATGAAGAAAAGATCAGAAAAACATACTGTAAATCCATTCCGTTAAAATTCCGCTTTTTACGCGCCTCAAAAACTAGCCTTAGAATTAAGCAATATGCAAAATGAATAAAGTACTTGCTATAAGCGATTTTCCGCCATATTTTCTGTCATTCAAGAGAAAGATATTTAAATTCCTCAAACTTGAGATGGACGTTCGAAACTTCTTTTTTTTAACAAATCTAAAATCGTATCATCTGGTAATAGTCCAATCAATGCTGTCAATCAAATAACCAGTTTTAAACACAAACGTTGGCCGTCATTTTTGGTAACTTGTTCTGTTGCTATTCAAGCTGTAGTTTTCACGTTTAGGTCGCCTACCCACTATTATACTTTTTGCATGCTACTGGCCACGTATTTTTTTAAATTATTGCCGTTTAAAATCGAAGCGGGACTTTCTGTAGGAGTCGGTTGACGTGACCAAAGGAGTAAGTAGGCGGGGTCAGCGATTGGTCAATTGGTTGAATATAGAATTACTAATTAGAGTATCCAATATTCGCAAGAAATATTTCACGCAGCTCCAATGTTTGATCAAAATTTTAAGCTATTTAATTTAGGTCAAAGGTATAGAAAGAAATATGTTGTTCCCATTTCTGTAGAAATTTCCCAGAAGGCTAATGAATCTGTGAAACACATTGCGTTATTTTGTCGTAAACTAAGAAAAATGACAACGACAATTCCACATCGGCATGTTTTAGAATAAAAAGACATCAGGTCTCTTCTGAAGCGATATATTCAGCAAATTCAGATTTATTCAGTTACTTGGGGGAATCAATGTACGTGTACCTCGTCTGTAAAATGGAAATGTGAATTGTATATGAAAGTGACCAAATCACAACAATAGAAAGAAAGAAAAGAGAGTTAGAAAGAAAATAATGATAGGAAAATGAAAGGGAGAAAATTGTAATCAAGAAATGTATACGACAAGAAAGAATAGATTGGATAGAATGGGTGGATGGATAGATAGATAGACATACATACATACAGATAGACACACGGATTGATCAGTGGAAAGGAAGAATAAAACATTGAACTAATAGAAGGCAACACTATAATGACACGATCTAAAGTTATTTCAATTAATTGATCTAATTAAGCCATTACCAGACGACACAATTTTAGAGTGGTCTAAACTAAAATAAGTGGCAAACGACATTTTAAAGTGCAACAATTATTTTGTCAAAATATTATTATGAAAGGTGTTGAGAAAAGAAGAAATTGCATGCAGTTTTCATAAGCTTCAATTCTCCAGTTCTTGAATAAAGCTGGATTGAATTTTTGTTTGTTTGTTTGAATGGGGCGCTGGAGCACCTAACAATGGATTCCTGGTATTTCTCACACCAGTACCGCCATCACATCCTTTCCTAGCCTCCAGCTGCTATCCAACATAGGTCTACGATTATCGAGCTGGAATGGTATTGGGTTAAAAAAATCATCGTCAATACCACATTCTCTTCGTTTGACAGGTCACAAATCCATTCTAAATCTAGATAATTTATATATAATCTTTATTCCTCAAAATTGATGACCAATTTTCGGCATTCAGATAATCTATATCCCCAATTCAGATAATTCATATTCTCCATTCAGATAATCAATATTCTTCATTCAGATAATATATTTTCTACATTCAGATTATCTATATTCTTCATTAAGTTAATCTTCATTCTTCATACAGTTAATCTATTTTCCTCACTCAGATAATCTAGCCGTTATGCAGATAACTTTTATTCTATATTCAGATAGTCTATATTCCTTATTCTGATAGAATATATTCCTCACTCAGAAATTCTATACTCTTCTTCAGAAATTCTTTATACCTCGTGCAGTTAATCTATGTTCTTCATTCAGATAAGATATCAAGTAAATTAACATTGACCAATCTCATCGGTGCCATTGGCTTTCGCATTACCGGAATGTTGATTTACATCTAATAGACTTTTTCATGATTCTATCTTTTTTCCAACTATTTTTCACAGAGCTGCGGGGAGGTCCGTTCTCGCGTGACTGACTGGTCGCATTAATGCTTGGTGGCCAGAATTAAAGAAAAAACAGCATTTTCGTAAAGCCTCCAGTCTAGACAGTTTAATATCATGATATATTAGATCTTGCATCAAAATTCTTTATAATATAACGTTATTCTGAGCATCATAAATAAAGGGATTTGTTAGACTGGGCACATGGTCTTCAACAAAATGAGGGGCTTTAATTTTTCCAAGAACAAACAATATGAACCGCATATATCCGCTTTTTCAAATTAAAATGCTAACATTACCATCTCTTTTTATAATCAAAACTACTTGTATGTAATAAATATAAAACCGATAAGCGCTGCCCTGAAATAGCATAGTTCGACGGATGATCCTATATATCGTCTGTTTCATCCAGCAGTGCTGTGTGTAATGTCATAAAACCTAGATGCAAATAAGTGCAGGCTGATCTTTGTCTATGCCTCCTGCCAAAGCAGGAATATTCCGGGATCAACATGTCAAGGTTTGATAAACCAACTCAGGTCCATAAAGATAAAATATTATAATCACTTTGCCTCTGGATTTTTTTCTCTCTATTGTTTGAATTTGATTTCTCAATTGTGAGTAATTCTAATCAAATGGACACTATAGGTGTTTGTGTGTTTATTCAATACCTTGGTCTCAAATGCTTCTTACCTAAGGACGTTACGATAAATTGGTAGCAATAATAGAGGACTATGCCTCAGTTTACCCCTTTCTCTACGATATTTGTCTCGCAGCAATGGATGAAAAATCGTTAACCTAAATTTGATAGCAGCTGGAGGCTAGTAAAGGATGTAATGGTTGTACTAGTGCGAGATATACCAGGAATCCATTGTAAGGTGCTGCAGCCTCCGCGGTATGACTTGAAATGTTAAAAGCGACGTTAAACCAATTCAAACAAACGATGCCTCAGATTAAAGCATATACAGAAACGGGTTAGAGGGGGCTTGAAGATTTGGTAAAAAACGATAGCTGTGAAAAATGTCTAAGGAAAAACTTGCAGATTTTTAGCGGGTTCAAAGCAACTGTTGATGAAACATGGATTTACAACTTCGAACCTGAGACAATTTATTAATAAAACGGTGGAAATACATACGATCACTGCCACAAAAAGGCTTAATCAAAAATATTCGCTGGGAAGATGATGGCCACATTTATTAGGTTTACTCTTCTACCAATACATAATTCCATCGTTGTTATAACTGTTATTCAGGAATGTGGTTTCAAAACATTTGAGCCATATACATTATTCAACTGATCTAGCATCCTATGACTTTTACCAATTCCTCAAGATAAATAAAGAGTAAGTGGTCGCCATTTTCGAACTGATGATAGCGCCAAACAAGCTGTTTGCTCATTTTCAGGGCCAAAGATCCTTTTTTCTACAAGGAAGGTATCAAAATGTTTCAACGCCGGATAAAGTATGTAAGCTTGAGAGGTCATTATGTTGAAAAATAAAATGAATGCACTTAAATTAATCCGCTTCTTCCCGTCTAGATCGTCCTTCAGTATCTTTCGAAATAGCAATTAAGAACTTGAAATTAGTCATTTCATGTCAGATTTTAATCAAATACTCTTGCAATAAAACATTAACAGCAGATCAGGCTACAATTTTAATTTTGAAATTCAACAATGCTCGAATAATTTAATTTTCAGTTTCGTCAATCAAAAACGGGTGTTCTGATTATTCATACCTCCATGAACAAGACTTTGAGTACGCGGCTATTTTGTATGCTTCCGCAACAAAATAGTTCCATACAAAATATATCAAAAATTGTAAAATATTTGCTTGCGTCGCTTGATGTAATTAAATTATATGAGATTAAGAAACTATTGAGATGAGGAAAATAAGGACGTTTGAAAATAAAACTCTAATCACACTTATGTATGAATCCGCTTCGCGTATTCATACAATGTGATTAGGTTTTTCGTTTCATATATATCCGTGTAGACAAAAAATATTCACTTCACCTCTTAAATGCAATGCTGGTAACGGACAACACACTGTTTATATACGGTCCTCTTTTATTCTTGTGTGCAAAATAAAAACTTTGCTGGCGCTTAATTGACGTATCTCTGGTCCCACCCACTGTCGCCGCTATAGAGCTGACTGACACCGATAGGAAATACCAACTTGATATCAAACGGTGTCATTTTGCAAACCTTATGGCCAGTAACGTGGAACAAAGAAGGGAATTCATTACTTGACGACCTAAATGTCGTAACTAAAGCTTGCATTAGGGCGATAAAGTTTATGTCGCCAAACCGGCAAAAGTTCTCTAAAAACATACGGCCAATGTTGGAGCTCAAAGTTCATTTCGGCCTAAGTGATTGATTTGATTAGACTAAGTATTCTTTGATGGGTAGTCACAATCGGTCAATTCAACGCGTTCAGTTCATACTAAGCGGATAGTTCAACATGTATAACTCATGCGTACGCTTCCCGAAAAAACGAGTTTTCAAAGTACATGAAGCCTCTGTATATAATCTCGGGTTATCTGCTACTCAGTTATGAAAATTTCGGAGGACTAGGAAGGTACTTTAAATCAAATTCAGTATATTTATAGAGAAATACTTAGACATAAGACATAATTTTAGACATTAGCTTCACGTGATGACTTGTAATTTCCTGTCTTTTCCATAGATCAATTTGTTAATTGTATGTTTAGTAAGGAATGCAAATAAAGTATGCAACAAAGTTCGCATAGAACGGGGCTTCAACCTTAAATATCTGAACCTGATGTTATTTGCTTTCTTTCTATTCATTCGAATATTCCTTTTAAAGAAATAGTTTATATACGTCCAACTTTTTAAAACCTTGTCTTAATCAAAATATTTCTTTGGTGGTTGAATATATTGGATAAATAGCATTGTTAAATATCAGCAAAAATTATTTTCGAAATTGTTAGGAAGAGATATATAGTGTCATTTGAAAGCGTAAATAATGGCTTTGACAGAATTGTTTAATTTGTTGAAAATAGCCAACAGTTTTCTTTGTTAGGGTTATTTTTTATATAAAAAGAGTCTCGAGGAAGTGTTATTGCATTTCTTCATTCCATAGTGCAACTATCGAATTCCATAAATGTTAAAATGGTATCTTATGTATAATTGATGAAATATCATCTATTTACATTTTTGTAACAAATTCATTGCTTCGTTGATTGACTCTGAATGGAAAGATTAATGAATGGGAATGAGAAAGGTCAAAAAGCCTAAAGATCTCTTCGATAAAGTATATATATAAAGACTGAATACATAAAGTCTAGCTTGCCTTAAAAATTCCTCTTTCATTACCACGGGCATGGTATTAGAGACTCAAAGATTTATAATTCTCGACACTTCAATCGCTTCGCTGAATTAGATTTACCACTGCTCATTTCAGCGTGTTACTGTAAGTTGCTTCAGGCCGTCGCAAAGATATATTTACGGAGATCAAAATGACTAGAATAAAACATTGTTTTATCTTACGTTTTTAGTACGAAGTTTAAAAGTTTGCAGAAAACCAAACTTTAAATATTGTCTGTATAAAATGTATTTTTTTTAAAAAATATATCTAATATTTACTAGAAGAGGCTGGAAAAGGCTAACTTAGTTTTCAGAACATAATCTTGTGCTGGCAATCGCAACTTTAAACCGCATGTGTAAATAATGCACAACTCTATTATATGTAAGTGTCGACTTTAATAATCTTGAAACTTCATACGTAATCTCGGAGGAACCTAAAGTATTGGTTCTGTTCAGACTAGGAAAGCTGACGCTTGTTGAAACGTTTTCTATTTGCAAGATCAAGGAAGCCTCTTTCTAACTACTTTTTACACGGGAATATAAAAAATCAAGTTATTCGATGTTTTGCGTGATCAATATGTTCGTTTGGATATAGAAATATCAACTATAATGTTATCCGATCTCGATTTAAAGGATGTGTCTATAGATGTATAAGTTATAGTGAGCGATCAATGATCAATTTTGTCTAAATCTGGTAAAGGCAAAATTGATCTCTGATCACTCACTATAACTTGCACATCTATAATTATGTTCGCTCATGGTCGACACGTCATTTTATTCAAAATTGGCATTTTCAAACTTTACAAGCTTTGCATGATAAATCAATATAAAAACTCTTCTGACGAAATGCATCGTTTTATTTAGAGTAGTCCTATAGAATATCACATGTTTCCTCCTTAAAGGACATGAAATTAACAGAGAGACATCTGTGCCAAGTATGAAGTTAACCAATAGAGGACATATTAAACCGCTTTGGATGCAGTTTGGGTTTGAGTGGTGCTTCCTCCTATAGCCCTTTCCTGTTCAAATACGGGATTTTACGTTCCTTTGATTCTATACTCGAGAAAACATTGTGGAAAAAGAAGAAATTGCTTGTAACAAGCAATTTCTCCTTTTTCCACAATATTTTCTACCACATGGGATGATTTCATTTCAAATAGCATCCAGCTTTCATTGTCATCTGCAACCTCTTTCAATTTGGACCAGTCTAAAATTTCCAAAAACGGGAAAGGGTTAAGAATGTACTTGACGAAAGTAATCTCGACTGGCAATCAAATAATTAAACGACCAATCATACCATCCATTAAGACCGGAATTGAACTCTGATCTCCAACATTGGCCGATATTAATGTGAAGCAATTATGTTGGTTTGGCGTCTTAAATTTCATAACTACAGCTTATTATGTTTAGGTCGCAAACCAACCACAGTACATTCTTGTTACATGCTAATGGTAATCTATGTTGCACAATAACGCCGTTAAATGTCGAAGTGGAACTTCTTTTCGGAGTCGGTATTCGGCGCCAGAAATCCGCCAGTTGTCCTTTGCCTATCGGTATTCACTAACTGGTAAGTCTAAGTTGGACGAGCAGCTTGTAGTTCTGATTACTTGTTGCCGTTGAACTGGTGAGTGAAATAACCGGAAGCCATTTAAGAGTTCATCAGCTGCCACATTTAGATATTGCTTAAAGTTGAGTCAAACGTCATATAAAGAACTATCTTGTTCTAGTTTTCAATTTATCTCCAAATGTAAAAGAAATATATGAGAAAGAATGTAAAGTGACTTATTTACGTTATCTACTTCATTAGAAGGAATTCGCTGTGAAATATTACTTGCTACTCGGAAGCTTTTAGGTGGCTTACCAAATTCCATGTGGTTATACGTGGCTACCTTTTTTAAGAATTTTGGTCTCTCCATATGAGACTTTCGACTCTTTGCCAATTCTTTCTAGAATTATTAAATGACGAATCGCTAGTCAAGCCCACTGAGTCAAACGGGAATTTCCTCTTCAACGGCTTTATTTTTCAAATTAAATGCAAGTAATATGTAGCAAAAAGTCGTAAATACAGCTTGAATAAGCTGTAGTTAGTGTTTTTAAATCGTTTAACCAAGAAACGTCCTTTCCTTAAACGTTGGCCAACTTCCGGCTTATACACACTAACGTTGGTATCTTATTGGCGTTGCACGAGCATAATGTTGTAACTACAGCTTTGATAAAGCTGTAATTACGACATTTTGATCGCGCACTAACATTATGTGTCAAATCATTTCCTTTGCCCTGTGTATTCATTCCAACATCTCACAACCTTGCTTGAATATTATGTTTAATTCTTCACTCTCTGTGGTAAGGCGTTCACGAGCAAGGAAGTTGGTCAACATACCTATCTAGTATCGACGTTTGGCGAGCAAAATATCGTACATACAGCTTATTCAAGCGGTATTAACGATATTTTGGCTTAACAAACGACGTTTTGTCGTTGTGGGTACTCTTATGGCTTTCTGAACATATCCGAGTGTAAGAATGAATTAATCTTAAAATAGTAGACAGTGTCGTTATTCGATAAAACCACCCTTCTTACACAGAGGACTTTATGATTTTCGATCTTTTTTGAAACGAGTGGATTTCCGTAACAGTGAATTAAACCATAGAACTGTAAAACGGTATTTTAACCGGGGCAATAGTATTCGTTTTTACCAACCTGAAAATCCATAGACATGATTTTGACAACGATTTACATGATTACTCAGTCCAATAAACAAATAACAATAAAGGATTTGAGAAATTAGAATCTTTAATGCAGGATATAGACGGGTATACTGTAAAAAACCATGCTTCTTATCTATATAAGATTGTGTTACCTGAATATGTCATTTGGTTGTGGATGACAGCCCACCTTGGATCTACCATAACTGCTTGTTCTCCATAGATAGACAAATCGAACGTTTATTTGTATCTGAAGTGAACTTTGAACTACTGCATGCATGATATTTGATTGTAGAATTTTTGATTTTGATAGTTAATCTATTCCCACACAATCCCTCCTTTTTAAAATCTCAAAAAATAGTTGTTGAAACAATGTGGAAAATGTTACAAGCCATTTCCTCACTTTCCACATTGTTTTCTACTTACAGAGATAAATATATTAGAATTTTCAACAATCTGAAACTGTCGTCTGCAACTTCTTTGAAGACTGATCAGAGTCACTTTGATCAGAGTCACTTTGAACATGGCGTGCTCAAGTGAGCTGAAAATACCCCGGAGATGAACTTGCAGGCAGAGTTTGCAATATTTCTGAAATACTTAAGAACTACTATGGCGCAGGCATTTAGTGGATTGAGTGGTTAAGCCTCCAGGGGCGGTTTGCACTCGTTCAACTTTGAGACGACCCCAATTATTTGTCTGTTAACTTAAGCTATCAAAGCTGACGCCTTGCTTGCTAAAAACGAAACGTTTTTACTTACAATACAACCTCACGTGCAAATATTTTTAAACTGAGTTTCAATGTGGAATATCCTGTTGGAGGTGGGATCTAAAACTTCGAGCTCTAGATAAAATTTTGACATCGAATTTCGAGTAAAATATCGATTTTTCAAACACATCGACAATCGTATATAATGTTTATGGCCAATGCCATACAATAGTTTTGCAAAATAGGTCTTCTTTTTTTATAAACTGTTTAAGAAGCGTGAGGATGTTCAATCAATAAGCTTTTTGATGCGGTTTACTCGGGCAATTACGTCATTTGTTTTAAAAAGTCAATCGAATCCAGATTTGATTTGAATATGTCCAAGTGCCAAGTTTGATCCCTTTTTTCAAACTCTTAGGTTCTTTTCCAAGATTTTTTTTTTAATTTTGAGAAAAAAATTGTTCATCCGGAAAACGTTTAGGCTTCAACAATATGGTACTGTCCCACGGTCTCTGACTAATTAAGATCCTAATTGGCTAAGAAAAGCGCCCTAACATTCAAAACATCGCCCACGTATTCTCCATATACAGTCATACCGCATTTTCCTTTACAACGTAAAGTTAATCCTTGTCATGCTGAATCAAATTCCTGTAAAGATTTGCTTAAGTATCAAAGGACTGACAGAACTGGAAAGTCTTTTGAAAATTTGATATTTTAAACATTTCTGGCTTACATGGGACAAACAGGAGCTATTGAGTCTGATCTTTGTCTATACCTCCTGCCAATACAGGAATATTACGGGTTCAGCATGACGGGGGTAAAGAGTCTCAAGAATTAGCCGAAACGTGTCCATTGAGTACAGCAATCTTTTGAAAAGAAAGAAATAATGACAAAAATTAGTTATATATTTATTACAATGCAAGTATGTGCCAAAGTATAATGTTAACGATGATTCTGTACTTTGGTATATACATGTAACTACCCAATTTCTTTTTAAGTTACATTGATAATTTGGACTCGACAGAAAAAAGATCCATGTCATAATTGCACTAAACTACAGTGGCATGTCACGTCACTGTTTTTTTTTTAACGAGGATTAATAAAAAGAATAAAAACGTACTTTTCACCTCTATGTCACCGTGAAGTCATTTTCCGGTAAAATGACGTCACGCCAATTACGATTTTACGTAATTACGATTTTAGAAAAGTATTGATTGTAGGCAAAGATCGTTAGCTTTTATAGTCAAAACTCGTTGGTATATAATAAAGAGTATACAATGATGTGGTAGTAATACAAAACCTTGCATTTCGTTCTCGCCGCGTAGACAAAAAATATATGTCACTAGACCTACGGTCTCGTGAAATGTCCAAATTTTCCTGCGTGGCTCGAATAAAAAAAAAAATGTTTCGCATCTTAACTATAATATAATATTCCTTATTCAGTACGCCGTGTTAGGTTCCGAAGAAATGTTTAAAATAGACAGTCATGTGGTAATGAGTACAATTTCCACCTCAAGAAAATGCTAACCTGCATCATTTGGCCAATCGAGGATGTCACTTAAAGAATCAATCGACCAATCAAAACATTTATTTAGACTGGAAGTAAACTTTTAACTCCGAAATTGGCCAACTTTTTTGTGAAACTTTTTTCTTTTGGTTTGACGACGTAATTGTCGTAACGACGGCTTGAAACAGCTGCAGTTACGACATTTAGGCCACCAGCCGACCATTCAAATTTTCAGTTACATGTTACTGGCTATAAAATTTGAAAAAATAACGCCGTTTAATATCGAAGTGTAACTTCATGTCGGAGTCAGTGAATGTGGCAAGCGGGTAGGTAGGGCTAGCGACCCGTCAATCATTTAAAAGCACCTAACTCATTTTGAGCATTCGGGTCTTTTAAATGTATGAGCCATGTAAAGAAGCCCTCGGTCGTGTATCGAGGTAAAACAATGAAGTATTTACCTCTCTTGCAGTCCTCTTTAACTCTGAAACATCTCCCAGCATCTTTTAACATTTTCTTTTTATTATTTCATGATTACAAGGTAAAATAAAACAGGAATCCATTAATAGGGAATGGCGGTTTGCACCTCAATTCTCTTTAAGGATTGACAATAATTACTGTAGCGGACAATTGTTGATATCCTCATATGCTCGCTTTTCTCGATCTCGAAAGTAGAGATTGTCAATGATTGGTAGAATAAATGACTAGATTTTTTTTCCAGGTCTTGCGTGTTTCATCACTACTAAAAAACGACCAAAAGCCGATTGTTGCATTTATGTGGAAGTCTAGACTTCTTCAATTAGGTTGGATGTATGCGCATGCTTAGTAGCATATGTCAATTCAGTTTGAATGAGTTGAAAATAAGTACTGGGTACGCATTTTTCCACTGTAATACTGTTAAGGTAGCCTGCAAAAAAAAAAAAAAAAAAAAAAGATCGTATCAGCTTTCGAATTATTAGAATATATACTACTCAAAATGTACTAAGGACCCCATTTTGTTCAATGATTGAATGCTTAAAACAAATTTGCACAAAAAAGTTTTTTATATAGATAGATTAATACTCGGACTTGATGAGCCTGGGGCGATATTATCGATTCGACATGTATACTACACACAAGAATCCCGAAAAAAGACATACAATCTAAAACGTGTTTCATTTTGCCTTGTATCTTTACCTGTGTTGGTACATTTAGCGAACTTTCATCAAAGTAATCACAAATTTAGATTGATTTCCTTTTCAATGTGGTAGATAGATGTTTCAGATGCTATCTTGGTCAAGACGAGGTGAATATGGGAATTGAGATGCCTCATTTGTATGCTGGGGGACGAGAATGTTCAATCAGTAATGGCTAAGTCCGATATCTGGTAGTTCAGACAAGGAGTCACTGATTTGACAATGCAACAATGTTACGTAGGTACTTCCAGAATACTACCGGTGTGCTCATAAGTACCAAAACTATGAGAAATCGGTTGCATGGCGCTGACCTGAGGTCAAGACGACCTGCAATCCGGGATCCATTTAACCGATATCACGTGCAAATGCGTTTTGCATGGGCATGGGATCATGTCACTAGGACCTAAAATGATTGGGCTTCAGTCCCGTTTACAGACTAGTCCAGGTTCTGTGTGGACTTTACCGATAGACGTGCTAGGGTATGGAGAATGACAAAAGAACAATTGCTCCAGTTTGTGCGACAGAACTTGGTTAGGCTGGGCTCAGTCCTTGTTTAGTCGAAAATAAGTGCTCAGGGAAGAACGGACCACCTAGTCTTTGACAACTGCACGTTGACGGCTCTCAGGTACTTAAACGAGATCTTCGGTGTTTACGTTCACCCATTTGCAGGCGCTGTTCGTGAAAGCTTTCATTCTAATGGATAGCAATGCGCGTGTACATAGAGCCCGCATCGCCGATCTATATCTAGAACAAACCACAATCATCCGTATGGATTGGTCTGTTAGATCCCCGGACCTAAATCCAATAAAGCTTGCTTAGGATATGTTACAGACAGCTGTTTCGTCACGCCACGTGCAACCAGCATCTGTGCAGGAGCTCTGACCGTCTCTTGAAGAATGTTGAAGAATGAGATCAAATCAGCAGTATGTGGAGGCGTTTTATGGAGTTAATTGAAGCACGGGGACATTAAACACACTAACAAATAGCATAAAAAACCTCGAGATTTTTTGAAATACTCGTTTTTTTTTTATTATTTTATATAGTAGTAATGAAAGTGTTGGTGTTTTTACCATTGCGTCCTTCGTGTAAGCTCTACTCTCAGAATAACATCGAAACATTCGATATTTAAGAAAGTCCCATTAATCATTTGTCATATGGTCAGGAAAACCTAATATTTTATATGGTTAGTTTTTAGAATCAATTTCGGTTGGTGTGCATAAAGTCTTTAAATAGCCAACGGAGGACGTTAATAAACATATAGCTATTCTGCCCTTGTGACACCAAACGGTGCCGTAGAAGTTTTGTGATCGGTTTGTTTACTAGGCTGTTTTATACGGAAAAAGTAGTGACTTCATAAATTAACAGTTCACACTTCATATTTGTGAAAAAGAAAGTTTGAATTGTGGAGTATGAAGTGTAAACTCGGAAGTGTGAAATCGGAAGCATAAAGTGGGAACTCGCAACTATGAATGTGATGGGTGAAGTCGGAAGTATGAGGTCGAAAGTATGAAGTGTGAAGTCGGATATATAAAATTTGAAGTAGGATGTATGAAGTGTGAAGTTTGAAGTCTGAATGTGAAGAGTGAAGTTGAAAGCTTGAAGTAGGAATATAAGTTGTGGAATCGGAATTATGAAGTTTGAAGTCGGAAGTATGAATGCGAAGTGTAAAGTCGGGATTATGGATGCGATAGTTTGAAGTCGTGAATATGA
The DNA here is from genome assembly GCA_946902895.1 of Fragum fragum. Classification (NCBI taxonomy): domain Eukaryota; kingdom Metazoa; phylum Mollusca; class Bivalvia; order Cardiida; family Cardiidae; genus Fragum; species Fragum fragum. The sequence continues at coordinate 65,193,424 of OX336365.1, read as the reverse complement.
AGTTTGAGGCCGAAAGTATGAAGTTGAAAAGCTAAATGTGAAGTTTGAAATTGAAAGAATGAAGTCGGAAATATAAGTTATGAAATCGGAAGTATGAAGTTTGAAGTAGGAAGTAAGAAATGTGAAGTTGGAAGTCTAAAGTGTGAATTTGGAAGAATGTAGTATTAATATGAAGTCGAAAGTATAAAGTGTGAAGTCGGAAGAATGAAGTGTGAACTGTAAACTCGGAAGTTTGACCTCACACTTCCGACTTCACAGTTTAAACTTCACACTTCATACTTCCGACTTCACACTTCAAACTTCCGACGTCACAAATCATACTTTTGCTTTCACACTTCCGACTTCACACTTCGCACTTCATACTTCCGAATTCACACTTCAAACTTCGCACTTTACCCTTCCAACTTCACGCTTCCGACTTCACGCTTGATACATCATACTTCATGCATTATACTTCACACTTCCGACTTAATACTTCGGACTATAGACTATCGACTTCACACTTCAATTTTCAACCTTCCGACTGCATTATTTTTACATCCGACTTCAGATTTCCGAATTCATTCTTCCGACTTCAAATTTCCGAATTCCGACTTAAATATTCAAATTTTCGACTTCAGACTTCCGACTACACAACTCTGACTTTACTAATCATACTTCCGACTTCATATTTGATGAGAATAAATTGTGAACTGTGATTTTAAGAAGTCACCACGGGTCTCATACTTCATACTGCACACTTCACGCTCCATAGTTAGTATATATAAAGTGTGGATTGTGAACTGTGAATTCATGATGTCACCACTAGGCTTTCGTAATATTAGGATGAGGTTCCAGCAATGTCAAAGCAGTGCTTATTACTTAAATGTGTACAAAGGTTTAGTCAAAATATTTAAAAGCTATTCACCCTTCAATTCGGTAACAGAAACGACGCGTAAATGAGGATTTAATACTTAATTAATTGGAAACATTTTCACGAGCGGTGTTGCCTTGAGTTAGAATTTAAGACTTCTCCGCGTATTGTTTTGAAGTGGTTGCCCTTTAGATTTGATTAAAAACCACTTCTGTTCCGGCATGCCTCTCTAAATTCTGAAGACGGAGTAGAATTTTTTCGAAAAGATTACAGCTATGCAGAAATATATCAAATGACTGCGGTGCGAAAATTCACCAAACATCGAATGCATCAAATGCGAGTTGTAAGAAAAAAATCACAAGTGTACAATTTTGGAAGATGATGGTGTTATTGTAAATATTTGCAGGTTCACAGGCTTCTCACGTTTGCTTGGTATCACTAATATCTCATGTCGCCTTCGATTTACCACTCTACCACCAAAACGGCTATTTTTTTTAAAATCTCGTTATTGCAAATTTGTAAAAATTGCAGTCCTAGATAAAAGTTGTATACAATGCTCTAGATTATTCTGTTCTTGATTTTATGAAAAAACAAAACAAAACAAAACAAAAATTAATACATTTGTATATTATCTTTTTGAAAAAGCTTAGTTTGTTTGCGTGGTTTTTGTTGTTGTTGTTTGTATAAAAAATGAGCCTTATCGTCGTAACGATTGGTTGAATTCAATTTCGTTATGGCGTTAATGTCACAGTTCACCTCCGATATAAAGAATGAATCATTTAGTCAAATTATACTTAATTTTCATGGCAGTTCTGTTTATGATAATAATTGATAAAGTATTTCCAGTGTTGTTGCTTATGTCAAAATTTTAGTTTAGTCCTCATAATATTAAATACTTCGACCAAACAATAAATGACCATTATTCACATAATTTGACTTTTGATTAAAGTTATTTGTGAAATAAGCAACTTGTTCCTAGCCGGTATATTAGTGTATGATATTATACATGCATTATCTTATTCCTTATACTTGGCAATAATTCCTTCAGATTATGGGGTTTACTTTGTCATTTTATTTGTTTCAGTGTGAATTTGTAATAAAGTACCATCGTCAATATCTAAAATCCGTTCGTGGTAATTATCCGCCTATTATACATCCTTAAAAGATGGAGGTGGAGTTTACCATGAAAAACTGCAACAGTTTTATTAATAATGTAGACAAATATAGCTTCTCGTCGATAGCCACCGAGTTGAAAATTTATAATACAGTACAATTATAAATTCAAAAATAAATTCTGCATTCTTTGTTTTCTTTCAAAATAATGTTTTCTTGAAAAATGCATGCTTATATATTGTAAACCTTCAACAATGACGAACGCAAATAATTAGAAATAGTTCTGGTTCGTACAGTTAATGGCCTGACCTAATTCCTAATCAATAGAATTTCTACTGCTTAAAGGCTTAGGACGCCGTGATAAATTGCTTTAAAAACACGACAGAGTTTACTACTCAGGATAATTGGAAATTTGTATTGTATAGCTGTCCTAAGACTGTCGAAAACGCCTTAGAGTGATACGTGTTCACTGTACAGTATCTGTTTATTTTTTTTTCCTTTTTAAGATGAATATCTCAACGAAAAAGAAGTGAAAAAGGCTTATTCATCTCTTCCCTTTTTTTTATTTCTGCCGGACTACACGATGAAAACCTCATGTCCTTTTTAAGCTTTTTGTGATCAATTCATAAGTCTCGGGGAATTATTAATCGTTAACCCATTTAAAAGACGAACAATTTTAGACTAGTTCAAACAAAAAGAAATTTCGCAGACAAAAAGTTAAAGTTGTTAAATTTAAAATATATATATATATATGTTTTAGTGCAGAAAGTAATTGTAGATATAAAGGAATTGCACATTTTCCATTTATGTGTGTTAAACGGCGTGAAAAAGCGGGGTTTGGTTCGAAAGGCCTCAATATTCAATTTGATATTACAACCGTCCCTCACGTTCATATTACACATCTTAGAGGATAAAATACCCGTTGACGCATTTTAACTTAATATAAGATGGCAAAATTTCGTACCTGTCTAAATTGAAAGAAGATGCAGTTGAAATTTCAAAGCGTGCGAAATTAAAAATTAGTGCTAAATAAGATAGAAGACAAATATAAGAAAGGAAAATAACTCCTTGTTTCAATTTCTCCTGTACCTACAAAGATTTCAAAAGTAAAATAAAAGCTTAAAATATTGCGTATAAAGTGTTTAATACAAATAAGGTTCTGTTAGAGACAACGCAGTCCCCTGCCAACCGCATTTAAGGGGGAATACATTCATTTGAACTTAAAACTATAAACCTATTCTTAAAATAAACTCACTGAAAAGGCAGTCTGTACATAGTCTCATCACGGTTCTCAATAATTTACGATATGCTCCGGACAAGTTGAATATTGGTTCTTTGACTTTAAACTGTGCCCTTGAACTTGAAGATGGGTCACATAATCTTCGCTCTACAATCCTCCTCGTCGAGTTACACAAGCCTGTTATATTTATTTTGAGATAAATCTATAAATGTTAAAGATATGCTCTGGATAAGAGCAACTGGTAATTTGACCTTGAACTGTAATCGAAACCTTGAAGGTAGGTCACAGAATTTTGCAATCAGTCACACTACCTCGACGTGTTTGTCAATTCTTTTCGAAACCCATCCATAAAAGTTAAGGATATGCTCTTGATTTGACTTGGTTCATTTGATCTTAAGCTGTAGGTCACCAAATCATGCATCAAGCACACCGTCCAAGCACAGCAATTTATTTTGAAGTCCATGAATGAATATTAAAGATATGTTTCAATCAAGGTGAATAAGGTCATTTGACAATGGACTGTGATCCTGTGATCTGCCCATCATGCTTCACGACCGTCTTAATTTATTTCGAAATCGGTCCATTTAGATTGGAGATTTTCTCCAGACAATATGAAATAGGTCATTTGACCTTGAACAGTGACATTGAAATTCAAGGTAGATCACCGAATCGTCTATTCTGTACATTGTCCCACGAAGACAAATAGTTTGTTAATCGGTCGAAGAAATTAGAAGAACCGAGCGGACACGAAACGGCTGGCAGATATTAACCCTCTCGCTTCGAGGCAGGGATTAAAATCCTATTACAGTTAATGATAAATCTCCATTCAGCAACATCTATTTTACTTTGTTTTTATATCATTGTCTAGACTGAAGGAAGGACGCTAGGAGTATTTTGTCCAGTCCTGTACGTAATCCAATGATAGGTCCGATGTCATTATTTCGAACAAGCTATCGATTCCGTGGTTGTACAATAGAAGTGAAATACAAAACTTCGGCTTAACTGGTATTTTAAGTTGACGAGTCTATTTTTTCATCTGCAGCTGTTGTCACTGTTGACGTCTCTATTCATACATATGAGAGTGTTTATTTATTGAGTGACAGTTATATATGTGGACAAGATGTAAAAAAAAATCTATTGCGAAGGACCAGTGTAGCTTGGTAGTAGATTGTTTTTAAAACATATGTATAAAACGGGTTTGGGTATTTTCAAATATATAAACCTGCTTCATCTCCTAGATAATCTATAGAATACCATTTTCAAAATTTGAAGAATCTGAATGCACTAGTAAGTTTAATGTAAGTTTATACATCCCTCGAGAGTACCCTTGGTTGTTTTTTTTTTTTTTTTTTTTTTTTTGTTTCGTTTGTTTTTTAGCGGCTTTTAGGACAACACCGGTATTTCACATCGATCAACCGGAAACGAGTTTTCTCGAATTTTCAACTCATTTCCACGCATGCTCATAAACTTGAAGTGAAAACCTATGTGATCGCCTCCATCTTGTTTCATCGCTGATGAAGAAAATAACTTGCTGAATGCCAACAGTCTCCTTTTAGTCATGAATATCAAGGAAAATGGTTTAAAACTTCGACTTAATATATCCATAGTAAACTGTCTAATGAACTGTCTAAACTCCACTCGTTTCAAGATAGAATCTAGGTCAGTGGTTAGTAGAGTAGGCGGATACATGTTAACAAACTTCTAATCCTGTCTGTTGGTGTTTTGACCTGGCAGGGCTGAGCAAATTTACACCCCGTATGCACAGTATATTTTTAAAAGTTACAACCCTGTTATTGTCGCGATTCAAGCACCTATTTAAACCCACCGTATAAAATACCCTTTTACCTATATCTTTGAAACGAACATGTAGTACTGTTCTTAAAATTGTAATAATAATATGCTCAAAGCAAAAAGAATAGAATGTTAGCTTTGATGCTTTACACTTTATCATTTAACCTAACCTGTTACCACACAACCACAAATTTTCACGCACTGATGAAACAATATTAAAGAAAACGTTGTAATGAAATCAAAATAGCGATTTCGGTAAAAGGGTCATGATTAATTGAATGAGGTTTAACGTAACTTTTAAAAGTATTTCAGTTATATCGGGGCTGCTGGAGCTCCTAACCATGGATACCTGAAAATTCTCACACCAGCGTTACCACTACATCCTTATCGAGCATCCAGCTGCTCATCCCACTTAGGTGTAAGATTTATTTACTCATCTTGATGATACAAATTGGCATTAATGAACGCGGTTACTGATAAGCCAGCAAAACCGCTCTCAGGACTTTCAGTCCTTTGAATTAAATTTGGTGTAACGACACTTTTAACAGTATTTTAGTCGTATCTGCGTGGCTAGAGTAAAAACTATTTTAGGAATCCTACAGCACTACCACTACATCCTTTCCAAGCATCCAGCGGCTCCTCCCACGAAAGTTTACGATTATACATCTATTTGTGAGAGACAAATGCCGGAAAGGATATATGCCGCACCCGGGGATCGAACCATGTACCTCATGATTGAAAGTCCGGCGCGCTACAAAAACATTATTATTGGTAGGGAAATGAACCCAAACCTGTCTAATCTAAATGTAAAATGTGTGACTAGTATTACGAGAAAAGGTTTGACAAATGTTATATCAAAACCCACTCGAGTTACTGTAAGTACTTCAACCCTTCTATACCTCTTGTTTTGGTATAAAAAACAATGAAACATAATTAAAGCAGTGTAACTTTAGACAGCGAAAAGGATATCAGTGATCGTAAAGCAACAGCCGTTTGATTCGGGCTCTTCTGTAACTTATCGAGTTCTTAAAGAAAAGTACGATATACTAATCGTGCCGACCTCGACGAAGACAGCAGATTAATAGTCAACGAAATTTGGGACTTCTTTAATTTCCTTTGAACGAAGGTTGCAGTATTTACACAAGTAATTTGGTAGAACTGATGTTTCGATGCTTACAATAACATAGGGTCATTATTAGACTTACTGACATATCCTAATGCGACTCAGAATAAAGACGAGTTGACATACCACGAGACAGACTGAATAAAGTTGTGACCAAACGATGGCGACCTATTGGCAAGGAACCATGCAATATACTTGAACACTGGGTAAATAGCCAGAGGAAAACTGTCAAACAACGTCTTAGTACCCTAGTTGAATGTCCGAGTTTTCAAGGATATTGGACATGTATGGGGAAGGTGAAATCATTGCGGATGAGTTATTGTTGGTTCGTCTATTTTAAAGCGGATCATGAAAATTTGATTTTGGAAATTATAAGATTTTCAACTATTGTCGTTTTCAGTATAAATATTCTTTCTTTGTGTTGCATCTACTAAATTCAAAACAAGAGCCGTCGGAGACGGATAATGCTCCCTGTATAAGGCTTTTTCACAAAACTGTATGCCATTATTCGAACAAAAACTACTTATTGAAGGAATCACTGGCTTCACAGGCCTGATTCTAGTAAAATTCAATATCATTTTATAATAAAGGGTTAAATATTTTACCTTCACCATCAAAGCTATCAATGAAAATGTCTTCATACAAACAATGAAGACTCTAACTTGAGAAGTCTTGCAGAAATAATAGACTGATTTATTTTAGAGTCGGAAATATACAAAATGTAAAGCTACATGACATTAACCCCCTTTTAGCATGGTAAGGTTCCTTGGGTCAAAATTGAAATAAATATACCTAGGGCACTTAATAAACAACATTTATGTAAAGTAACAAGAAAGGAGGTAGTTTTGAAAATCAATGACCTTGACATTTTGACTTTGACCAATGACCTTGAACTTAGTACCAACAGAAAGTCCATGTCATAAGCAATGCACAAAATATGAAGGCTATATCACTTACCATTGTATACTTATGGGCAAAGTTAAAATTTTGTGTGAGGAAGGTTGATATTTCTTTAAAACTGTCTTTAAAAGACAAACAAGAGTAAATCATCAGTGATTAGGGGGTTATTTTTGTTACATGAAGTCAGTTTGAATATTAACCAATATTTTGGTATGAAAACGGCATTAGTGTATACGAATGACTGTTGAATATGTTTTCAGTAAAACTTAAAATGATTCAACGTCAAAAAACGGAGATTTACTTACCTTGTACTACAATGCGTGATATTTCCCTCGACTGAACATGCGCTATATCCGGTGTACGTTGATGCACGGTGTTTTGACTTATCATTTAGTTAAAAAAAGAAAGAAGCAGCATAAATCAGTTTTAAAACATGGGCTAAATAATAAAAAGCGAGAAATTAACATTCGTTAGAGGCTACAGATGATTTCAAATAAGAAGGAACACACGTTGATATCTATACTGAGCAATGGTTAAAACTTGACACTGGAGTTTGAATAGAAAATTTGATATTTGATATTTTCATGGTTTGTTTGTACATCAAGACAGCAAACTGCATTGCAATTCGTACAGGTATTTAAATTTCTCAGTGATACAATGTTATATTAAAACGTCAAAAAATGTGTAATCTTAATATTAGATTCACAAGATAACCTAAAACATTTAGACTTTCATCGCCAGATCTTTCCACCTCTCTGACACATACTTGAGCATATCGTTCTCAGACCTGCATTACACAAGTACACTGCTACATGTATCAACAAACAATGTGAAACGAGATTCGTCGCTAAAGACAATCGCTCTACTTTACCTTTAATAGAACCATAGGTGACTTGTAGCCCATGCAAACCTGTTACATCTATGATAAGGTATATAAATCTGTCCATTATCTGGTTTTCGTGCTTATAGTCTAGTTGATTACAAACGGTTCCTAGCAGTTTGGGCTATAATCATACCACCCAAAACCTCTGTACTAGTGGATGTTGCTGACGTAAATCTGTTTTTCAGATGAGGCAGTCATATTTCACGATCGTTCCGATCTGACGTCACTCGTACCGGATATCGGTCAGTAAGTAAATTCCCGGTTTGGTGTACGAGGGTTGTCAAATTGATAATTGTTTGCGGTGATCAATTCATTGCTCTGGTAACAGCGGTCACAGACTGACCAGCAAAAAGCCTCCTATTGGATTGTTGTTCATTTGAAAATAATGGTATTTCCGCAAAATGTTCCAGGCCGAAGATAAAATATGATTTATCTTCTAAGCTTAAACTTATACGCTAAATTAAGGCAAGTTTGTACAAAATGACATCGATACATTCTACACGGAAATTAAAGCACGTGCTCTTACAATATTAAAGATTTTTTTGCAGTCTCATTATTCCGTTTTGCTTTGTCATACCCTAGAGTCTTTCAACATGAGGGGAGATTCAAAAGTTTTCATTTTGCTTAGTTCATATAAACATTATATCCTTTAGCAACAATAATTAACCTAAATTTCTCGACTACCGCTAACTTACATTACCAAAGGCATTATTTTCCCTTAATTAAATAAGTATGACAGACCTTGAGTACTGATGATATTGCAGTTAAAGTTGCAGATAATCTCGGGCCGCCGTCATAGCGCAGTCGGTAGCGCACCAGACTCATAATCTCAAATAATGGAATGTCATGGGTTCGATCCCCGGCGGCGGCACATATCCGCATGTGTCTCTCATCAATGGATGGATAATCGTAAACCCAATTGAGATAGCAGCCGCAGGCTTGGAAAAGATGTAGTGGTAGTACTGGTGTGAGAAATACAAGGAATCCATTGTAAGGTGCGCCAGCCGCCGCGATATAACTGAAGCTCTGCATAAATGGCGTTAAACCCCATCAAATAAATCAATCAGTAAATAATCTGACTTGCATGAGCTTATCTTTGTACGCTTAAGTCAGGAGTAATGTTTATCACCAATTTGGTCGTGTCGAACTCTTCCATGGTTAAACGATGTACAAATACTCCCGGTGCTTTTAGACCGTCGATAAGATCAAAAAGGCCATCTAAGATGGCGCAATAAATCCCCAAAACTGAAAACAAAATTCGTCGAAATTCGTCAAAACCAAACTGTTGTTCTGTTTGTTTAACGGAAAAAAAGTAACAAATTATGAAATTTATCGTCCGAAATTTCTAAAAAGCCTCATTACGTTCTTGCATTATGTGATAAATTGGTGTCATCAGTTTTTTTTCATTCTTTTTAGATGATGTGGCTAGAAATGAACGAGAGCTGTGCTAATTCATTAAAATTGTGAGCCTATCATTTTGATAATTTCTCTTGTTCTACCACCAAGAAATCTCGATTATTCACTGGAAAGTATTAAAGAATGACGTACAAGTAAATATCTTTATTTTCCTTTTTTTTTACTTCAAAGAAATTTTAGATTGGTTTGTTAACAGACACGTAAATTAACTATCTCAAGTAAAGAATTCCAGTGTTTCAAATACACCGTTTATCGGTTTAAAAGTGACTGAATGTATAAAGCTCGGTCATAATATTTGGAAGCGTTAATTTCTTTATCAACCAAACAGAAAGTGTGGCTTATCAGGGTTTTTGATAGCAAGTCAATCAAATCCGAATTAAGAATATTTAAGTGCGATGTATGTTCTATATCAAGACAATTCAAATCCTCGTTTCACTTTGGGTTCGAAAGAATCAAATGTCATATCCAATAACGTAAACATCGTTGGGAAACTTTTACTTAGTATGATTTTCAGTAGAATGTAATGACGTTGATGTTTTAGGAGGATTTAACAAATGTGAAAAAAAGTGCAATAAAATTTGTCCGCTTATGCAAGTAACACTTTGCACTTGTAGCCGAGAAACCGGAGTCGATAAATGTAGCGTTAAATAGAAGCGGATTATAGTTTAATTTGCGTATTAGTAGGTTTTGTGCTATTTCCATTAATGAATTAAGAAAATCTTACGATGTACACTGAAAGCTTATTATTCTCAGATACAGTTAAGCTCTCGTCGCCACCTGAGACTATTTCTCTACCTAATCGCCTCAAATAATTTGTTTGTTTGAATGGGGTTTTACGCCGCTTTTAACAATCTTTCAGTTATATCGCGGCGGCTGGAGCACCTAACAACGGAATCCTGGTATTTCTCACACCAGTACTACCATTACATCCTTTCCTAGCCTCCAGCTGCTATCCCACATAGGTCTACGATTATCGACCCATTGGTGAGAGACAAATAGTCGGAAAGGATGAGTGCCGCCGTCGGGAATCGAACCCGGGACCTCTAGATTGAGAGTCCGACGCGCTACCAACTGCGCTATGACGGCGGCTCGCCTCAAATAAGACGAGAAGATAGAGGTCTTTACCTAATGAGGTGTTGTCGTGCAGTGCTAATTATGTCTAGAAACCGGCTTGCAGATGCAAATCAGATGTTTCAGCAAATATGTGGTAATATGCCTTTTAATTTTCAAAACGCTTTATATATTGACCTTTTTCATTTAGTGCAACAAGGCTGTCTTTGAGTGCTTCAGTTTTACTTGTGCGGAAAAATAAACTTTTCAAATACTTTAAGGCGCAAAATTCCGAAGACGTATTTTTCAAGTCTTTCTTTTGTTGTTTTTATTGCCCTTGCTGATGCTGTTGTTGTTGATCTTGTTAGTAAGTAAGGTTCTTCTTCGTATAAATTATTCTTTGTTTTCTTTTCATTTGTTTATTTTTAAATAAAAGTCTAAATTTTATAAAATTTTACTCAAAATGAGAAATTACATTTTGCTTTCCCGAGAAAGAAGAAAAAAAACCAACATATTTAACACAAGATTTATACTAAAATATCGGTCGGATTTTTCTCGGAGGGTATTTTTATTTTGGATGGAAATTTCAGCTTCCCATCAAAGCTTGACGGTGTTACTTTTTACAATTGCTTCCCTTAACGCACGGAGTTTTCATCAATTTTGCCATAGGTAAAGGGACACTGATTCTTTTTTTAATTGGTTTTTATGCCACTTTCAACAATTTTTCAGTTATATTGCGGCGGCTGGATCACCTTACAATGGTATGAATCGTACTAGTACCACCATGAAACCCTTAAATAGTCCCCACTTATCCCACTTAGGTTTACGATTATCCACCTATTGGTGAGACACAAATATCGGAAAGGATATGTGCGGTCGCCGGGGATCGACCTATGACATCCCATGATTGGGAATGGGAGTCTGATGCGCTACTTACTGCGCTTTGAAGGCGACTGTCACTGATTATATAATTATATTAATTCTATAACTTTGTGTTGGTTTCAGTTGAAACAAGATACACCAAATGAACGTGTGAGTGAAAAATGGAATAAATTCAATGGTACATTTTAGATAAAGCTGAAGTTAGGATTTTTTCTCTCGCACCGACATGTAGCTTCTTTACGCTATTATAGGCTAACTTTATCGCACTATATGACTGTGACATTGGAGATGGTCATGGACAGTTGGCGTCGTTGGTAAAAAAGGTTAAAAATGTCTGATAGGCGGCGCCCTGAACTTGAAATGTGATATGTTTTTTTACTAATAGGCAGATCGATCTACCAACCTAATCATATGTACCTGAAGCATGTTTGTTGGTTTGGCAACTTAAACGCCATAACCACAGCTCACTCAAGGTTAAATTACAACATTTAGGTCGACAATCAACCAGTTAATCTTTTTAACATTTTACAGACAAAAAATGCAAAATTAACGTCTTTAAATATCCATATCTAACTTCCTGTTTGGAGGGCAGTTGGCACGGTAGCCAGCAATCTGTCATTTCTATAACAACATTAGTCCATTTTTTTCTACCACCGTTTTTTGACAGAACGATTGAAGCTGTCGTAGTGTTGTGAGTTTTGTTTTGGTAGAGGGAGACACGAAAAATCGTTGAAATTAGGCAGAGGAATTGTGCCAAAAATTGGTGAGGAGTCAATTACATGAATGGTGCTCTTATTTAAGAAAAAATAACCTGTTTCATCCTGTCATTTTCTGTCAAGTTCACTAATAATCGCTTTGGAAATCCGATAGTTATAATTACTGGAGAACATCAGCGATATTCTTGGTCTAATATATCGAATGGAAAATATCACGTCGGCATTCTAAGGTCACATGAACTTGCGCTTGATAACTCTTGGAATAATGTTTATTGTTGGCGTAAAGTAGTACAAATGTAGTTCAGAACGATCTTCACGATTTTTATATCGACGATTTGACAAACGGTTTATTAGCAACTCCAGTGAGTGTTTAGGATACAGATTGTTCAACTCCTTCTAACAATCAGCTAAATTAACCGGGTAGTCATGGATTGTTAAAGATTCATAGCGTATACATTATGTCAGTAATTTGTACCAAAACTTTTGCCTTAGTCTGGTTGGGCACGATAGAATAGTGAAGTTTGCTTCTGGTGCAGTTTTGGAATGGGGTTTAACGTCACTTCTAACAGTATTTCAGTCATATCACGCCGGCTACAACACCTGACGGCGGAATCCTGGTATTTCTCACACCAGTACATTACATCCTCTCTTAGTCTACAGCTTCTCATCCTACTTAGAATTATGATTATCCTGCGAATAGTGTGAAAGACAAATGCCGGAAAGGATTTTTTCCGCGACCAGGGATCAAATCATGGACTTCTTGATTGAGAGTCCGGTGCGCTACCAACTGCGCTATAGCTTCTGCCTGAAATAGACTCTAAAGAAGATCAAGTTAACAGGACAGCTACAAACTGATTCGACAGACTTCAATAATTGTCGATTATTCCCCGCTTTTACCTCTTTCTAAGACGCAATGTCGCCGTCTTATTAACCAATTACCACACATTGACGCTTTCAGACACCCTTATGGAAAATTAATTGGGAAAACGTTGTGAAAATGAAGAAAGTGCTTATTACATGCAATTTCTTCATTTTAAACAATATTTTCTACACAAAAGGTTAAAAAAAACTCCAAGAGTTCATAAACTTTAAATTGTCATCTGGAACGCCTTTAAATTTAAAACGATTAGGTAATTGCTTTCCGGAAATAGCTTGAATATCATAGGAACCGTAAACGACTGAGGAAAGGGTACTATTTGGAAAAGAGCAATTTTAATTTTAACTCTTTCAAAGTAATTAGATAGTAGGTCTCGTTATTTATAAAAAATCGGTGGTATTTATAATAAATAATATGTATATTGTTCTTTTTCAGCTCAAACCTTCAGTCATTGACAGATTGCTGTTGTCAACTGAAATTCGATTGACCAATCAAAACGTTGCATTTGGCCCGGAGCGAACTTTGAACTCTGACATTTAAGTGAAGCATTTGTATAAGTTTTGCGACTTTAATGTAAACAATAAGGATAATGATGCCTCTAAAATTGACAGATTGCTGCTGTCAAATAAAATTCGATTGACCAATTAAATAATTTCATTAGGCCTGAAATGATCTTTGAACTCCAACTTCTATTTAAGTCATTTTTGTAAGTTTGGAGACTTTAACGACAAAAGTAGGGCCAATTCTGCCTATGTTTTGTATGTCCTTTACTACACACCAGCCGAACTGGCATGTTGGATGTCAAGGAACAACGCCAGAGATCCGTCATTTTTGGTACACGTAACTGTCATAAACCTGGGGATAAAGATACTGGTGATCGAGTCATTGCTCTGTATGAAATACCTAAATGAACTAAATTGAAATAATTTCTTTTTCTTTTGTCCTCGAAAGTTCGTATTCTTAACGATAGGATCACCTTTAGCTTTGACTCGTTCACAGTGTATAACGTTTCTCGCTGTCAAAGCCAATGACAGACGGTGCCCAATCAAATCATACGTCTAGATTGGAAGTGAGGTTCGAACTCCACCATTAACGTTAAGAATTTATGGTGATTTTACGACTGTAACTGCATCTTATTCAATTTGCCTTTAATCAAGTTGTAAAATTAAATGCGTTTAATACCTCAATCGAACTACCATATAGGTCACCGTGCATAGTCAGCGATCCGCCAGATTCGATAAACGTATTACGGTGATAAGCCTTTTTTAAGACAATTGAGGGATACTTTTTCAGGAAACTTATGAAATAAAATATCACAACACTTGTGCATTTGATGTCAACTTGTATCCTTTTGTACGATATTCAACCCCAAACGACACAATCGTAAGATATTCCTGATTGGCGTTACCTTATCATAAAATTGCTTTTGTCGTTGCATTATATCTACATGAATTCATTCGACAATTAACGTGAAAGTATTTCTATTGCCCATATTCGTTAATTTTACAATGTATTTAAGAGATGAAGAGAATATTTTTTGTTTTCATGGAGGTATGAACCGAAAAATCTAATCACACTGTATGAATACGCGAAGCGGATTCATACATTGTGTGATTAGGTTTTTCGGTTCATACCTCCTTGAAAACAAAAATTATTCTCTTCATTTCTTATAATTTAATAGCATCGAGCGAAAAATGGAACATCTTAACAAATTTTGATTCCTTTTTGTAGTGAACTATTTTGTGCGGAAGCAAACAAAATGGCTGCGTACTCAAAATTTTGTTCATGGAGGTATGAATTAAATTTTTCGACCAATCAGATCGCTCGTTTTTGATAGACGAGACTAACAATTAAATTATTTGAAAGTGTTTCTTTCTTCTGCTCTTATTCGTTAATTTTACTATATATTTTCATATTTTAGTTCGAAAGGTACACCTACAGCTTTAATTTATTTACGAAGCTTTAACTAATTTACAGTAACCGACGAATCACCGCTATCAATGAACAATTCACTGACCTATCAAAGCATTAGATTTAGGAAGACGTTCAACTTGGGATTTCGACATTCATTCTTTTTTGATAGTTTCCCAACTTAAACTTCATATGAAATATATCAACAACAGCTTAGTCAAGTTGTTTATACAGCGTTTAGATCACCAACAAACGACATGCTTTTAGCTAGCAAAGCGTTAGCTTTGATAGCTAAAGTTAACTGACAAAATTTTGAGGTCTTCTCAAAGTTCAACGAGTTCAAACTGCCACTGGATGCTTAACCACAAAAATTAAGTTGTTGTGTACTCAAAAGCATGCTTTTTGACCCACTCCCACTCAATTCCGTTTTTTTAGCATTTCAAAAGAAAAGCGTTGGAAAACTTTGTGGACAATGAAGAAATTGCTTGTTGCAAGCAATTTCTTCATTGTCCACAATGCTTTCTACCAAACAAGGGAAAGAACTTCTCAATTTGAACCAGTCTAAGATGCTGTCATGTTGTAATGCGTTAACTCCTGGGTTACTATTTATCATGATTACCAAAGAAGATTACATAACAAAACTATGGTTTGCTAGCTTACAGTACTTTCGGGACTTTGATTGTTTTATATCACCGATAGTATAATTTGCAAACCAATATCATTTAATGCCGAAAGCCGAACTAGCATGCTGGAGGTCAACGATCTGTCATTATTAAAGAGATGAAGATAATATTTTTTGTTTTCATGGAAGTATGAATCGAAAAATGAATACGCGAAGCAGATTCATACATTTTGTGATTAGGTTCATACCTCCTTGAAAACAAAAAAAATATTCTCTTCATTTCTTATAATTTAATAGCATCGAGAGAAAAAAACAAAAGCTTTACAAATTTTGATATCTTTTTGTATGGGACTATTTTGAGCGGAAACATACAAAATATCTGTGTCCTCAAAATTTTGTTCGTGGAGTTATGGATAATTTTTTTCGACCAATCAGAAGGCTCGTTTTTGATAGACGAAACTGACAATCCAATTATCCTACCTTTAGTCCATCATTATCGTGTGTAACTACGAACTTTTGACCGACCAGCAGCGTAAAATGTGTCAGAATCTTTGTCTGTATAAAAACATATATTCACTTTGGCTTTTAAAACTTTTTTAATAGGTCATGTCTTAGAAGAACATTGTATGTACTTTAAGGCTCTAATCTTGGGTTCCATCCTTCTGGCAACCGGCCGGATTATTAATCCATATATTTATTGAACATGTGCATATATCAAAGTGTGAACTTTTGGGGGCCAATATAACGGTGAACTGGCCTTATCGTAGGAAAAGAATTTTTCCACATTAGAAACAGTATTTTGAGCCTAATCAAGTTGAAAATTTAGCAAAATGATTGTCTTGATAAATTCTTAGACAAATTTGAGATATGGTCATCCCGGATCAAAGGCTATGTCATTGGGTCAACTTTCTGGGCACTCTGGAGGCTATATTTTGTGTACAATAACTTTACATGAGCAACTTACAAGTTGCACGGGATCTTAAACTATGTTACTAGGTCTAAAGTTAGAAGAGCATTGATTGCACTTAAATGGTACCATTTTGTGCTCAGTTATTCTGAGAATAATCAGATTATGAGTGTGAAAAATATCCTGATTCAATTTAGTTTCTTTCTGCTTAATCGATATCAAAATCGGTAAAAAAATGTATATAAATGAACAAGCTTTAAATAGATTTACTTTGGACCAAGCATAATTTTTAGAAAACGTTCTTAGAAAGGTCTTACAAGATTCTGGCTAACCCTCTAAAACTCAAATTATGATAAAACCACGAATATTTGACAGAATTTTAGTCATGACGAAATATTGACTTGGAAAAAGATTTAGACATTTGAGATACCTCATTTTTCTCAATTTGTCTGGAGCTTGAAAAAAGTCAATCGGTGACAAACATGATTCTTTGTCTTCAAGGCAACAGAGATTTTTCTTCAACATAGTTGCTAAAATAATACAAAAATAAACACTCTTTTTTAGTTTACATTGACCAAAAAAATCAGGTCAATTCTTAGGAAAAAAACATTTATGGACATTTTAGAGACCCATTTTTCTACTCAGTCGACTAGAAAATATATATATATATAAGGTTGTATGACCAGACAATAAGCTCAATTGAGCGATTTGGGACTACGTGTATTATGTCCCTTCCGTTTATTCTGTGAACGAGATATATTTCATGATTTAAACTCATATAAGTTTATTTCTAAAATGCAACAAGATCAATTCAAAACGCATATTTGTACTCTTAAATCATGTTCTCACATTTTAAATGCTCTTTATGAATTCAAAGTTATACCCTCTATAAATCACTTGCAAGGAAACAAGCTGCTTGAAAATGATATATATTGTTTTTGCCTGCAAACTGGGCTATATTACCTTTGAGGCACCTACAGAGAATAGCCAGCGATGGAAGTATGAAAATATGCATGCATCTAATTTTATGACAGACATTGCGATTTATAGAATAGATACCAAGTAATAAAGAAGGACATCGATAGCAATATAGATCTAATTTATCATTATAAGTATCACACATTGCTTACGACAGTTCTTTTCCTTTGTGTAATATTTGTTTATGAGACCTCAATTTAGATGTCTTCCTCGTAATTTGCCCATTCCTCTCACGGTTATCTGGGAAATTTTCTTCAACTTAGATAGTAGGATGATTGCGATTTCCATGACAAAATCATGTCGACTAAGTCTTTCAATGTGTGCTTTGTATGGAATTAATATTAGTCTTTGTCCTGTTGAATATTTTTGCTATTTTCACTGCATTTGAAAAAATCTTGACAGATAAATCTTGTGCTCTAAGATTTTTCTCAAAACAACAACAATAAGCAGGTAGTCTGGGCTAAGATCAGACTGCACGTCTGTGCAGGTCTTATTCTTTACATCTGCCAAAGCCATTGTCAAAGTAGGATTATTCCGACATCAGCATGACAACTGTTAACCTCGGCACTTTGATTGAGATAAGTTACTTCGGCGTTTCATGAAAGATGCTGGGGTCGATGCAGCTTAATCTTTTGACTATTTTTTCGAGTCATTTGATTTGCTACCTCATTTACACCCATAAATGAAACGATGTATATTGTTCGATAGACTTACGTTGCGGTGGTAGCTTTCGGAATGGTATACAAACACGACAAATATACACAAAATGATATACATATTGCTCGATAGATTTAGGTTGCCGTTGCAACTTTCGAAATGGTAGACAAACACGACGAACAGATTACCTTTTATGTTCTCCTAATTTACTTATAACACTCGATCTTCACTCAAACGATTTATGTTTTCAGAGAACATGTTGAAAAACAGGTTCTTTATACATGTGGTATATGGTGTATATCCCGAAATTCCCCCACTTTAAAAATACCATTTAGTGATGGTTGGGAATAAAATCTCATTTAACTCGAGTATCAAATATTTGTATCATTCTGAATTCTTATCCGATTTAATGTTTTAAAGAATGTTTAAGAATCATGGGCGTATATTTCATGCAAAGGATTTAATTTTGTAGTTTTAATTCTTTTTCGTTGTTTTTGTTCATTAGATCGGCCAACATATAAACTTAAAAGTGATTTTGTAAAAGAAAACGCTTTGCTACCTCTATCATTTAAGTACCATTCGTTCGAAAGACTACATTTGAATAAATGGAAATTAAAATTATCTTTTCATCCTTTTAATGAAAAATCTTATTTCTGGACGTTTGATACCTTGATATTGAAGTTTAAAAATCTGAATGTTACAGCCTCTTTTTAAAACAAACGCGTCAATACACATTTTTGTTAATTGATAAACAATGAATTTTTCACAATACACTTTATAGTAAAGTCACTTTCTGTCGCTAAATTATAATTGCCAATATCAATCCCGAACATGTGCTGCTAGTCTCAACAGGCTGACAAGTTTATATGCATCTATTGGCTTTGATTTCAAAGATACAAGTTCATACGAATCATCTTGAAACAATTTTGTAATTATAAACTTATTGTCTTGCTTAATTTTTGGCATATTGTGATTCAACTTATTGTACATTTTGACGAAAGTCTGAATATTTTGTAAAACTTTGATTATTGTACTTAATAGGAAAATGGATTAGAGTATGAAATTCCGAAAAATATGCGTACTTCATTTCGACAACAACAGAAATCTAATTAAGGACTTGGCAATAACCTAAGTGTGAACTGTAGATGACCCTGAATAGTTGATTGAAACGTGTCCAGAAACAAAGTAACAAAAAGTAGTATGAATATATTAACTTTAGACAAGCCGTCGCATTTAATGACATTTTTAAACGTTATGATCAGTAAAAGCATTATCATCTTGTCAAAATTTAAACAAATCGAACGTTTGTAAACCCCAAGATGCATTTTACTACTCAAGAATCTCGCAACAGAATGCAGCGAAGTCACACGGGAAAGCATTATTCATTATCCACAAGCCTAACATCATTCATTTGTTATTATACTTGTCTTATTAAAAGCCCAACTAACACTTTGAAAACGGCAATTAGATGAAATAATTGGCATACTCGACGGTTTATGATTAACATGCCGTCAAAAGGTATCAATTTAGCATGTCTCGTTAATAGCGATTTTTACATTTTTTTATTTTTTTTTTTTTTTCATTCAGACAGGGTTTCTGCCTATGTCTACTATAGAAAGAAATTCTGATGCAGTTCGATGTTTATGGGAACTTACTGTTGATTTGTTTTACCAATATGCTGGATGATAAAGGCAAAAGTTATTATCATTTTTTTGTCCATCCATGGAAACATATCAATGCATGAAAGAGTCTTAAATAAATGATTTTAACCAGTTTTCTTTTATTTGATACTTTTCGAAATAGAGGTGTTCTTGTCCTATATTTATTAACGTATACTTATGGAACTGATATCACCGACATAATTCATTCAAAATATTTATTTAAGTTAATGCATAGAGTGTGCTTAGGTAATTGCTTAGATCTTCATTTGATAGAAGTTTAGAAGACAGTCGTTAGGGCATTTGAAAGGATAAACAATAAAGTAGGAATCATGATTTAACAAAAAAGAAATGTATACATGCATTGGACCAACGAAAGAAAGAATAGTATAAAGTTATTCGTATCAGGCAGCTGCACTCATTCAGTAGATTAATCTGTTAGAGACATAATAAATAGTTGAATCTGTCGGAAACCTACCGTGACAGCATTGCATATAAAATATTTTAACAAACATGCAAAGACCACAAAGACAATTTTTTCATCGGCGAAAAAAGATAAGCAAATCTCAGAAAAAAATATAATCTAAATTCATCTCACAATTGAAATCGTTTGTTTACACAAGGGTGGTAAATTTTGTTTTGTTTGAATGGGATTTAACGCCGCTTTTATCAATATTTCAGTCATATCGTGGCTGTGCTAGTGCCTAACAATGGGTTCCTGGTATATCTCGCAACATTACAACAATTTCACTCTTTCCTAGCCTCCAGCTGCTATCCCACTAAGGTTTACGATTATCCACCTGCTGCTGACAGACATTTGTCGGAAAGGATATGTGCCGCTGCCGGGGATCGAACCCATGACACCCCATGATTGAAGATTTGGAGTCTATGCGCTACCAACTGCGCTATGACGGCGGCTCAAGGTGGTAAGAAACAAAAATACTATCAGCCAAATAACAGTGCGTTAACTCTTAGCACGCCATTCTTTAGATATTTGAGGGAGTGATATGAATACGAACTGCACAAAATAAACAAGCGAACGGAAACATACAATAATTTGGCTTTCAACCGAGATAAGAATACACAATTACCTCATTCGCATTGAGGCCACCGTCGTAGCACAGCTGGTTACGACCTTGAGGTCGCCCATGCAGGACAAGTACATATTCTATTGAATAACCCGGATAAACACTTTTCATTTCGTTTAGGTCAAGTGTTGTGTCGTATCAACTCTCGGCCTGACTGTCTGTCCTGCTCTCTCTCTCTCTCTCTTTCTGTAGCTCTCTTGTATTTTCTACTTACGATTTGTAGTATGTAGTATGTTTAATTATTCGTCTGTTTGTTTGTCGGTATAAAATTGTTGTTTGTTTTGTAAACTGTATTTTACATTTGAATTATCTTCTTTGAAATGGGGAAATTTAAGCATGTATGTATGTATTTAGTACGGTGATTTTTGTAATAGAAAACTAAGAATGAATTTTGTTTCAAGAAAGAGAGCGGATAATATTTGAATAACAACAACAAAAAAAATAATAAATAAATAAATAAATAAAGCATGTTATGGGACATCTGAACAAAATTATTCGTTAAATATAAGAAGAATATTTGACAGCAAAGTTTCAAGTTTCGTCTGGAAATGTGACGATTGAAAATATTTATCATTGATATGATTAGACGTAACGAGTACGAGAGTTGTATTAATGACGTCAGAAATACAGGCGCGGTCATCAAGCTTATATAAGCTTTTTGTGGTGATAATCTACCCTGATGGTCATAACTAAAGCTACATCGCAAAACCATTTCATGATAACCGAAAAGGATGTCTCCAAGCCCTATGTACATCTCCGTAGCATGGCTGGGTTGCCATGGCTTACGTGTTCACGAATTCCTCTTTCTAAATCGAAACATCGAAAATTATGTATAACATTTAAAATAAAGTACACTTAGTTGGCTGCTGATTAAAAAGTCGTTACTAAAGCTTTATTAAACTTAAGTTACGACGTTTAGGCCGCCAAACCAATAAAAATGTTTCAAACGAAAGTCGACAATGATTTGATTGGCCAGTGGTTACTTTGATTGATTTCATTGGGTGGTCATTGTTCTAAGAGCCTTGATAGCGATGGGATAGCGATTGAAGCAAATATAATACTTGAGTAGAAAATGAATCAAAATTCATCTGAAATTCATAACGCAAGTTCTGATTGCCCTACAGCAAAGAATAAATAAGCAGACAACAAGGCATGTGTATCCGCGTTTCTTTTTTAAATATTCGGCCAGGAACATAAGACAAAAGTTTCATCGCGTGTTGACGACCTAAATGTCATAAAAATATCTAACATTAATGTTAAAGTTTTGATCTAATTTGTCAATCTTTTTTACAGTGACGATCTATCAATTGTTCCCTTAAAGAAAGGATTGTTCAAATCTAAAGCCTTAAGTTGAGTCGGTTTACAAAATATAGGATGAACAAATTGTGGGAATTACATAAATATAGAAACTGCTGAAGGAATATAAGACATCTAACTGATGTCAATTATATGTTTCTCGTAACATGAAAATACCTGTCAAGAGCTCTACAGAAACAAAATTTTGACAAAAGTGAAAATTTCAGGACTAACTAATTAGATAAGCATTACAAAGAATAAGAAAAAATAAGATAAAAGAAAAAAAAAACGTTAAGAATATCCACAATAAGCGGAACATATGTTTTTTCCATTAAATTTCGAATATGCTGGTATTCCAGGTTTTTCATTTGTGTCAAAATAGGTTAACACAAGACTTTATACGATTTAATCAATCTTGGCCGATCTAAACGAAGATCAAAGACACTTTTGCAAGTTCAACAAAACTGGACCTCTCTTCAAATAGATATTTTAGACCGAGAATGAATAAAGCTAAGGTGAATTAGAGACCCAATTTTGAAAATAAATATTAGCGTAATGATCATTCATAATTAATTTTTCATCAACATTTGAAGGAGTTTGATGAGTCGATATACCATTCTCGTCAAGCAGGTTTCTTTTTGCTCAACTTGTCACCTGACATTGCAATATACTTTAATTTTAGTTTCGTCTATCAAGGTTCAAGCAGTTTGATTTGTTGAAATTTCTTTTAGTTCTTCCATGAACAACTATTTTGTATGCTTATGCACAAAGTTAACCCATACACTGTTACGAAAAAAGATAGTAAAATATTTGCTCTGTTTTGTTGGATTGTATAAGAGTATAATTTAATTTTTAGTTTCGTCTATCAAAAACGAGCGCTCTGATTGGTCGAAAAATATTATTCATAACTCCATGAACAAAATTTTGATCACGCAGTTATTTTTTATGCTTCCACATAGAATAGTCCAATACAAAAAGGTATCAAAATTTGTAAAGCTTTTGCTTTTTTTCGCTTGGTGCTATCAAATTATAAGAAATGAAGAGAATATTTTTTGTTGTCATGGAGGTATGAACCGAAAAAAACCTAATCACACAATGTAAGAATCCGCTTCGCGTATCCATACAGTGCGATTAGTTTTTTAGGTTCATACCTCCATGAAAACAAAAAATATTCTCTGAAATAAGAATGAAGAAAATATTTTTGTTTTCAATGAGGTATGATCCTAAAACCATCATCATTCTTTTCGGATACATACAGTTTCATTAGGTTTTTAGGTTTGTATCTCAATGAAAAAAATCTCTTTGTTTCTTAAGCTAACCTTTTTCACTGTTTTTGTAACAGTAACACTTCTCCCGCTTTTATCTGTTGACTCTAAAAGAATATGAATATGAGGTTTCCCCTCGGAAAATAGAAAATAAATCAACACCTTCCCCTTTTGAGCCCTTATGTCTCATACTCAAACCAGAATTCATCATGTTCACGTCCCTTCTTAACTATGACAATATTTCACCTTTCTGGCCTTCGTATGCAATTAAAAGTAAATTATTTATGCTTTATAAACTCATTTGTCCTTCATCTTTTGAGTTTCATCTTTTAACTACGAAGTATATTTTTTAGTTTTTAGTCTTCCATGACTTGTGGTAAGAATTGACCAATCCGTCCCGAAACATTAACGAAGAAGTCCCACCGTTACATAATTGACATTTTCCAGAACTGTATTACCAGGTGATATCGGATAGGTTGCCTGTATATGTTGTTCCTTAGAACAACGTATCAAACTACAAATCTAAATCTATGCTAGCGAGTCAGGACATTATTTTCAATCAAAGCACTGAAAGTACTGTAAGCTTGCAAATTATTGCTTTGTTCAGTAATCTTCTTGTCAAACATTATCATGGTAAAAAGAACCGAGGTTAAAGTAACGAAGAGTTCACCCATTCCCACACAATCCCTCCTGTTAACGCCCCTTCAGAAAATAATCGTTGAAAATCATAAGGAAAGTGAAGAAATTTCTTGTTACAAGCAATTTCTTTATTTTCAACATTGTTTTCTACATAGAGAGGTAAATACTTTAGAATGTTCAACAATTTGAAAGTGTCCTCTTTTTGAATACCCTGAACAAAGTCATTGTGAACACGATGTCCTCAAGTGAGCTAGAAATACTTAGGAGATTACCTCGCAGGCAGAGATTGCAATATTTCTGAATTACATAAGAACTAATTTTTATGGCGTAGGCATTTAACGGATTTAGTGGTTAAGCCTCCAGTGGCAGTTTGCACTTGTTGAACTTTGAGACGACCTCAAAATTTTGTCTGTTAATTTAAGCTATCAAAGCTGACGCTTTGCTAGCTAAAAAGTACACATAAATATACTTCTTTCATTCTTTTTTACAAAAGAACGAAACACACTGATTTAGAGCAGTTCATCTCACGGTACCAACCGCATTATTGGATTTGACAATATATTACATTAAGTCAGTTCATATTAACGTGCAATCATTCTTTATTACCACAAACGTGGGGATTTGACAATACGACTATAACTTTATTAACCCTGTACCGCCAACGAAAGTGCAATTAAACACATTTTAAAATTGAGTCGAGACTTTGAATGTGAAATGAGTTATAATGGTAATACTAGTGATTTCCCATAGGCTGCAATATTCAATTCCCTCATGGCAAAATAGCATTGAAACCTGTTTATTTTTTATGAAATGTCGATGACAGATGTAACATGCTTTCACTTTAAAATAAATCATAGAAATATTCACAGAAATATGCTCATGAAAGGTTTCTTTAGCAAGCGATATACTTGGTCAAATGTATTTCCACGTAGTTAAGAATTCGATCACCATTACTCTCATATGATTTTTCGTTCACAGCACTTATTATATTCCGCGATTTCCTTGTCTGATCTGAGATTATAGAACAATATTTGCATTTTAAGCTAGTGCTTATATATTGATGATTATATTCATAACTTTTTGATGCTCCTCGAAGGGCGAGCGTAAAGCCGCCGCTTCGTCTGTCCGTCCGTCCTTCCGTTCTCAGTCCTTCCTTCCGTCTTTCCGTTCGTCCTGGCCGCTATACCAATAACCTTTGGGCAAAATTGAATGAAAATTTAAAAGTGAATTTCAAATTTTCCAAGTTTTGAATAGCTCCGAGGTCAAGGTCACAGTTAAAGGTCATAGGTCAAATTGACATTGACCACAGCATAGCTCCTTCAAGTATGGATGAATTTCAAAGTAAACTAGTACAATTGTTTTCTATCATGAAATGATGTACCATTTGAAAAAAATCAGATGCTTCTAAAACCATGGTCACTGTTCAATGTCAAATGTAAAAGTTGACCTTGTCCAGAGCATAACTCCTTCAAAAAAATTGTCATGACTGTTCTCAATCATGTATATAGGTATATATTGAAGAAAAAAAATCAGATAGCTCCAAGGTCAAGGTCACAGTTAAAGGTCAAAGTAAAACTGACCTTGTTCAGTTCATAACCCCCTTCAAATTTGGATGGATTTCAAAAAAAAAAAAAAAAAAAATTGACACAATTCTACTCTATCATGAATTGATGTACCTTTTGAAAAAAAATCAGATAGCTCCAAGGTCAAGATCACAGCTCCAGGTCAAGCATTGAAAGTAAACGTTTCAAGAGTATAGCTCCTTCTATTATGGATGGAATTCGATATAGCTTTAGACAATTTTTGCCTGTCGTGAGTAGATGTGTAATTTGAAAAACATCTTCAGATAGCTCTAAGGTCAAAACCTCTTCCCAATGGCGAAATTTAAATTTAATCATGTCAAGAGTATAGCACCTTCAATTATAACAGGATAATTTCAAAATAACGTTGCACACTTTTTCTCATTCATGAGAAAATGTGCCATTTGAGAAAAATAGGGTAGTTCCAAGGTCGAGGTCACAGGTCAAGGTCAAATGTTGAAAATAGCTATGTCTAGAGCATAATTTCTTCAATTATGGGTGGATTTCGAAATAACTTTACACAATTGTTGTCTGTAATGAGAAGATGTGCCATTTAAAAAAATCATTTGGTTGCAAGGTAAAGGTCTAAGCTCTAGGTCGAACATTAGAATTAAGCATTTCTAGGGCATAATTCTTCAATTATAGATGGATTTCAATTTAACATGACCCAATTGTTCTCATTGATAAATAGATGTATAATTTGCAAAAGAAGAGGACCAGTTGCCCTAGCGTTCACCCGTGAAAAGGCCCTTTTCAACAAGGCCTATACTAACTGGGTCGGCAGTAATCGTCCTTTAAAATTTAACTAAAACGAACTCATGTTGTCATGCCAACCAATTCTTTCAACATATCTAAAATATTTTAGTAATTATTGAAAGGGGACAGATATTAGGTAATTTTGCTGCCAAATTTGGATTTGAAATGGTTGCCTTTTTTTATTTCTATTTAATCCTAAACACCCTGTGGCTCTGAAATTTTAGCAATTTTGAAAGAGGTCAATGTACTGATGCTTCATGCAAAATTCCAGATTCTTCAACTTCTGGGTCAAGCGGAAATAAGTTTTTGTTATATATTTTTTTCAATATTTATCATTATTTATTTTTGATTTTACTTTTGTTGTCATAACAACCAGAGATTTCAATTGATTTAAATTCTTTGGCTGAAATTGGTCCAGTGGTTTGGGAGGAGATGTCGTTTTAAAAATCCTTCTTTATTACTATATAAGTCCCACTCCCTGGGGCTCTATCCCTGAGGATCCGAGGGTGATGATTTGAAAAATTCTGAAAGAGGTCAATATACTAATGATTCATGCATACTATGAAGACTCTACGCCTTCTTGGTCAGGAGGAGATTTCTGCCAAACTTGGGTGAAATAGGCCAGCGGTTTAGACGGAGGACGATCAAAATAGCTCACAATGAGCACTTCGTGCTCAGGTAAGCTAAAAATCGGATAGCTCAAAAGTCAAGGTCACAGCCTAAGGTCAAACATTAAATTTAAGCATGACTGGAGCATACCTCATAAAATAATGGATTAATTTCGAAATAACTTTGCACAATTGTTCATTATTACGAGTGGATGTGCCATTTGAAACAAAATTTCAGATAGATCCAAGGTCAAGATCACAGTTCAAGGATGTACATTAAGATTTAGCACGTCTTGAATTTAGCGAGCAGATACCCGCATCTGCGTCTGTCAGTCCGTCCGAACCCTTTACTCTGTTCATTCTTTACTTATTGTGACAGGGCTTTATTTCATGAACATAATCCGTCTCTTCTTCTTTTTATAAAACTCGTTCATTCAGCTCAATCCACTCCATTAAAAATCATTCCAAAAGGATTCATATTGTTAACTTTACATTGTTCTCAAGTGCATGATCACATAATAGATTTATTGACTACTTAGTAGTGAAAAAAAAAACATACTCGTGTTTCTCTAGACAACTTCGCACACAAAAAGGTAACCATCCGCTTGTTATTTGAGGAAACTTCTCAGATGATAAGGAAACATCCGCTTGCTATTTTAGACAATAGATGACAAGATAACCAAATCTATATTATTTAATCATTTCAGGTGGTCAAAATGCTCATTATCGTGGTATTATTGTTTGTAATCTGTTGGATGCCTCTTCAAGTCTACGAGCTCATTAACCAACTTTACCCGGAGGTCAACGAGTAAGTAGATGATCAAATCTTAGTGATTCATGAACTTTTAATTTCGATCCATCAGTTTGACCTTTGATCAGAGGTCAACTACATTCAGAAATTTTCAGAAAATGACGTACCCTACTGTCTGTTTTGGAAAATCAATTGACCAATCAAATTATTAATTTAAACTAGATACCAACTTTGAACTCCAACATAATGCATATTATGACGTCAGATTACAAACGACGCTGTGTGGTTCACAGAATATCACAAGTTTGATGATTAGTTAATTGATAATAAATTCATTGTGCGTATACATATATAGAGTATCAAATACGTGTTTATAAAATACCAAAGCTTCACTTTTGTTTGTTTGTAGATGAAACGTTTAAAGCCATATCTTCCCTCCGAGGAGGTAAAGTGGTAAAACAGTTTAAACAATCTATCGTGTATTTGGTCACTAAAGCAAACAAGAGTCTCCTTAACATCACTATGTAAAAGGAATGTAAGAGTGAAGTTCTCTAGAAAGATTATTTTTTGCTTTTCATATCGATTTCAACTCGTGTTTGTTTACATTTTGAAATCGAGTCGTATGCACCCGATTCTTCAACGAGAATGTTCGCTAATCTTCGGATTTGACTATTATTTGCTGCTTATATGCTGATGACTAAATTTGCGGACGATTCCCTGAATCTCTGTGCTCGAGCTATCTGTTTAAATGACTAGCGAAAGTTGAAAAGTCATCACTGACGTCATTTTTTTATGTAAACAAACCTAAAAGTGTGGTGGGTCACAATTTAAAAACATCAAATATTAAATGTAATTTACCGTACAATTATTGTGATTTTATCATTTCAATCCTCATATTCATTTATGCTTTTCGGCTTCAAGTATGGATTTCTAATCAATTTTATTGTGTGTTTTAGAGGAAGATATTGCTTTGATTTAAATTCGGTATATCACTTCCACTAACTCAATAAACAACATTAAAAAAGTAGTGTAGCCTGAGACCAGGCTACACATATACGCAGACTGATCATTGTCTATAACTATTGACAAAGCTGAAACATTCCGGTTAAGAATGTCAAGAGTTAATAAGCCTTTTGATAAACCTTTTTTTTCTCAAAATGACCAGCCAAGCCTATATTTATCAGCATAATATGCAAATCCAACACGTAATATATGTATTACTAAAATGATTTCTGAGAGTTAGTTCGTTTTTTAAAAGGTCTCAAATTCGAATTCCATTAACTTACTGAAATATGCTAAATATGATTTCCTTTTCAGATTTAAATACATCAACGTTATATGGTTCTGTGCAAATTGGCTTGCCATGTCTAATGCCTGTTACAATCCATTTATTTACGGTCTGTTAAATGTAAGTATCAACTGTAATCCTTTTCCTATAAGAAAAGACCAATAGTTTGTTCCTTAATAATCCCGGCTGTATATTAGTCTTGTCATATTCAGAAGTCAATAGTAATTGGCCAATCGCGGCTGTCCACCAAATAATCAGTCGACCAATGAAATAAGTCGTTTAGACTGGTAGTTCAGTTTGAACTAAGACATTGGCCGCCGTTTTTATGAATCTTTTTTTTTTTTGGCGACTACAGCTTATACAAGATGTGATTACAACGTTTATATCGCCAACAAACCATTCTACTTATTTGTAACATGCTTCTGGGCATAGATTTTGTCAAATGGCCGAAAACGACGTTTAAAACCGAAGCGGGTTTGATTGATTGAAGTTTAACGCCACTTTTAACAGCACCTAGCAATTGATTATTGGTATTTCTCACACCAGTACTACCATTACATCCCTTCCTAGCCTCCAGCGGCTATCAAACTTAGGTTAACGATTTTCCATCCATTGGTTAGAGACAAATGTCGGAAAGGATATGTGCCGCTTCGGGGGATCGAACCCATGACATTCCATGAAAATCGAAGCTGGACTTTCTTACGGAGACAATGCGCGGGGCTAAAGAAGTAAGTGTGTGGTGCCATCGATTGGATAATTTCTCTGTTTACTATGCAAACTACCACGTTGTAGATATTACAACAATTCATAACATTAAATGGGTTTGTTAAAACAACACTATTCTCTAGTTTCTATACCGATCACTTAACTTAGTCGGTATCGCGCTTTGTGTCTTGATGTCCACAGTTAAAATTTCAGCTTAGTAATTCTATCCGACTTTAGACAAAGGTGATAGCGACATATGTCTTTTGCCTCCGACCTTTAGGAGATCGATACGTAGAAGCTTGTGAACCTCAAAAGACATCAAATCCTATAAATCAATCGATCAACAAATCAATCAACAAATCAGTCAATCTTTCAATCAATATTTCGAATTGGACTTTGAATTGAATACATAAGACCATTGCTTTACCTTTTTGGCCTACATGTTTGTTAAAGGATGCATAAACAGATAGATGATTTTGTCTTTTCTAGATTGACTTTAATCTTTAGCGTCGTTTACTATTTATTACACTACTACAGGATTTCTAGAATCAGAAATCATGCACTACTTGGGTGCATTTCGCTATCTACAAGAGTCGTATTTGTTTATGATTTTGTGGTCCTAAAATCGTGCCCTTTTCAATATTCATGGATCATTTGATTTAACACGCCCTTTAGCTGTCGATGTACACCTAATAAATGCTTTTCTTCAACGTCAATTGAGAATAAATCCATTTTAAGAGCATTTGACTAAGGCGTTCACCTCATCTTCAAAGTGGTTCGATCCCCGACGGCGGCACCCATCCTTTCCGACTATCTATCTCTCACCAATGGGTCGATAATCATAGACCTATGTGGGATAGCAGCTGGAGGATAGGGAAGGATGTAATGGTAGTACTAGTGTGAGAAATACAAGGATTCCATTGTTAGGTGCTCCAGCCGCCGCGATATAACTGAGATATTGTTGAAAGCGGCGTAAAACCCCATCCAAACAAACAAATAATCTTCAAAGTATTCTATTTTAACATACGTAGTATAAAAAGTTTTAATGTTGTGTCTACCACAACGGTGATCACTGGAGGATTTAATATCCTAGTTCAAACAATACTTGATATTTTTCATAACACATGTCACGGACATAGCCTTTTCCATGAAACAATCCATTCCATGAGAAAACCTTTTATATCAATACACCTTATGAGACAGAAGAGGAAAACATTGTGAAATTTAAGGAATTATTGTTACATTTAAATACCTCAATATCCATAAATTTAATGCCTCAAAATACAAATAAAAAAATTAAGAAATGTAAAATTGTTTTTTTCACCTTCGATCAACTTTGACTAGTTGTGCATTTTGTCGTTTGGTAATAACAGCCTCTTCTGACATAAAACAGAAACAGTTATCTTTGATATTTTCTGTTGACGAAATGTGTGCATATATCGTAGGAAAAGTTCAAGAGAGAGTACAGACTTCTTTTCTCGAAGATGAAATGTCTGAAGTCAAGACTGAATGGCAGCGCTTATGATTTTTCTGACGATTCCCTAGCACATGGCAGAAGAACGACATTATCTTACAGGTAATTAAACCCTTCCATTCATTCAACCCATTACCAGAAAGTAAAAGTTTAGACTGGTCCATATTGAAGGAGTGGTAGACGACAATTTTAAATTTACGAACTTTTACATTTTTCAACTTTCTGGTAGAAATTGTTTTGTAAAATGAGGAAGTTGCTTGTTGCAATCTATTTCTTTATTTTACACAATATTTTCCCCGAAATGCTTTTGAATAGAATTTACTAAGACTGCAACAAACGGAAGGACTCAAGCTGTTTTGAACTTATAGCCCTTTTATAGTGGGGTATAATATATTTGACTCAAAGTCTCATTTGGCAATAGACAGTATTCTACACACCCTAATATACAGACTAATGTAAAAGACTGTTACAAAACAAGATTTTTTTCTGAAACTTATCGCTATTCAACAGAGTTTTTTTTTTGTACAAATTACATGCTATATAATTCAGTGTGTCATCATCGAAACCGGAGCTACACATTATTTTCATTACTAGAGTAATTGAATGATTTCATTGGTCGACCGGCTATTTGATTGACGGTCGCGATTGGTCAATTCCTGCCTTTTTATCGGATGTTATGTTTACTCAGTTTATGTTCACGTAAACTCATTTTAAGTTAAACTTTCTACAAAGGTCTTTTTATGTGTTCGGTTCGCCGAATATTATAACAAATTGTGTCAATTCGTATGTCATATAAATCACTGCTTTTTTAGTTGGTACATTCAGGTCCTAGAACGAAGCATTCATCATCCTTTAAAAGGGTTTTATTACGCGGAAGAATTATGATTGCGCTTCGTTTTGGTTATACATGCCTAAAGTTTGGGGACAGAAATAAGTCTCTGAGATTACAGAGAAATAGCAGCTAATTCAGTCGATAAACATCTTATTTCATGTTTTATTACACACCATGAAATAAACTGGATGGTATTCTGTCTATTGTACAAGAGATTTTATTGTGATGAACCGAAATGTTGCAACAATCCTGTAGATGTTTCTGTTTCTGTCTAAATCGAAAACTCAATATACCGGAATCGGAAATACTTTCTCATCTTCTAGATGTGATCACTTGGATAGTCCTGAAAGATTGAATAAAACGGGTACTACAGTCGCGAGAGAAAGCACTTCCGAGAGTTCTTCTAATGCATCATGTTACAGCTGTAGGGTACCTGTTACAGCAATAATGTCATAGGGTAATTCGGTTTCAGCTTCTGCGTGAAAACTATACAAGGAAAGTACAAGAGATTCATTCAGAAACACCCTTCATTGTAACGGTCTTCTGGAGGACTGGAAATCGCCAAATATTCATTAAATACTATATTCTGAGTACAGTTAATGGAAATGAGTACAGCCTATTGTAATCAATAGAAATGTCGAAATAACTGTTCACAGACTCTGTGACAGAACAATAGTGGAAGAGCAAACTTAACACAGGCTTAATGAAATGTAGATTAAGATTTATTCAAATATCAGTCCGAATCTATATCAGTATCGAGCCAATTTAAAAATGGCGTTTCGGTTTCGATGCTCAGGGAACCAGTAAAATCCTGATAGCATCTTCAAAATTAGTTGGCTAAATATAAATCTCAATCAATTTAAAAATAAAGTCACATTGTTTATTATTCAAAAAGTGGACGTATTGTCTCTTAAATGTTAGGTCTAGCAATGTATAAAGATTCGTCTTAAATAGCTCTTGATTAAAAAAAATAATGCAGAAACTTCTACAGACATACCTACTTTCGAACAATCATTTACGCCTAGAAAAGCACTCCCAATAATGCACATATTCATTTCATTTTTTCTGTACCCTTTATTGAGTTGATAAACATATATTTGCATGTAATTGACTAATCGCGGCTGTCAATCAATGTATCAACCGACTAATCAAATAATTTATTCAGCCCTGACCTGAGCTTTCAATTCCGACATTATTGGTTTGGCGACTTATTCAAGCTGTAGTTACGATGTTAAGGTTACTAACCAACTATTCTACTTTGTTGTTGCATGCCTCTGGCCAAATACTTTGGAAAATAAACGCCATTTAAAATCAAAGCGGAACCATGTAAGAGTGAATGGTAGGGGCCCAGGGAGTCAGAAGGCGGCGCCAGCGATTGATCAATTGAATCGATGTAAGAAGCTGGTAGAATTAATTTATCATTTCTCTCCCCTTTAAAAGTAGAATTCGAGTGTGCTTCTATGTTAGTTTGACATTCAACATGTTTAACATTACAGCAAGGATTAGTTCATGTACTACAATTTCACTATTATTTGCTGATTGAAATCAGCACGACGGTGTATTCTCTACTTTAATCAACGAGGGGTGCTTTTAAAGGGAGGTATCGATGTTTCTGAAAGCTAGATAAGAAGAATTTATCAATCGCCAAAAAATATGCTAGAATGGGCGTTTAATAATTGAATTTGAGTCAGATATTGTCTTCGCGGTAATCTGATAGGCTTAAAGTGGCCTATTTTGGTTAAATAGGAAAGGTTCAGCGGAATACGAGGTTATTTTTAGATATCACGGAATTTGGTTGTCAACACCGCATGACTTCATTTGCATATGACCCAAAGTCAACGGAAGGTAACAAATTGACAAGCGGAACAACCAATGTCCTAAATTATGCCATATCAAATGGTTGGCGCATAACTATGGTAAGTGTCTATAATCGTATTAATGCTTACGACAATTTTGGACTGATATTTACAGAATTGAAGAATGGATAACGAACATAACTCCTGATGACGTATTGATGACATTTTTTGAGCAAATTCAAACTGAAAACGGAGCTCCAACGGTTATACGCACCGCGTGAATGACCGAATATTCTTCGCAACTGTCTCGGCTAAATCTAAAATTTATTAACAGCCTATGTAAGCTTTTAGGGAAATATCCTTGGGGTTTTTTTTTCAGATAAACGGCCTATGATTTAGGCAAAACTACTTTTCAGAATATTGTATTACAATGGTATACTAGAGGGAATTGAAATAATAAACATTGTTGACATTAAAAAAAATCGATACCTACCTTTCAGGATTACCTTTATTCTTCCTTTAATGAGTTTTCATACAAATTGGTAGCCTATAACCTATGACAAATGGCTTAATTGCTGTTAGATAAATCATGCAGAAGCACATTAACAGCACTAAGCATATGCTTCAGGTTGTCAACTCTTAGATGATCGAAACCCATCTTATGACTTCACATTTTGCTCTTGTTATTCTTGACTACATCCAGTATTTTTTTCTTTAAATCAACATTTAAACAACAAACAAATAATTGTTTGTT
Organism: Fragum fragum; assembly: GCA_946902895.1. Taxonomy (NCBI): domain Eukaryota; kingdom Metazoa; phylum Mollusca; class Bivalvia; order Cardiida; family Cardiidae; genus Fragum; species Fragum fragum. The sequence goes on along the minus strand of OX336365.1, from coordinate 65,159,015 downwards.
AAGGCAATTCATTCAATTGAGGCTCTAAATGTATCATTAAGCATAGTAGAATTTTATGTATTGTTTCTTCTCATTTTTGATAGCGTCTCTTGCACAGATTATGGAAGAAGAATTTTGGCTCTCGATTTTCAATTTTACAATTATAATGCTTTCAAACATATTTAAAGAAGGTGATTAAGCTGTTTTTTGTAATAAAAAAAATGACTGTTCACATAAAAAGAAGCAAAATGGTTCGCGTTATGAGACGCTAAAATAATCAACGTAATACAACCCGAGTACAATCGAAATTCATCGGGTAAATACATGCACCGAATTGCCTTATTTGCGGTTTCCATGACGTATCAATAACGTCGTTGGCTTCCGCTAGCAATTCAGCCGTTATCGCCATTACCTGAAAACTAACGATCTAATACGATTAATTCCTATGTTTCAAAGTTAGTCATAGGGACTATATTAGATCGAATTGAATTTATAGTGAATTTGGTAGATTTGAAACGAAGAAAGGAGATTCGTGAATATGACATTATTAACCATTGGAAAAGCAGACCATTTCCCTGTTTTAAATGTACATAAAAATCAGTCAAAGAGTATCTATAAATATTGAAGTTATAATCAATACGAAATTAAATCATTCAATTTCAACAACTACTTGCGAATTAAATATAAGCGTCAATACCAGTTCAATCTTAAAATCATTTGATCATAGATAAGGTACATGTAAAATTGCACAAAAATGGAAGTTAGCTTACTTAACCCACAAAAGACGCCTTTGGATGCCCCTCAAGAAAAACAATGGAGAAACCATGAAGAAATTGCATGTCACAAGCATTTCCTTCCCTAATACACAATGATTTCTACTCAGAAAGTTAAAAAAATCTAAATTCATAAAATTTGAAATGTCATCTACAACTCCTTTCAACTTAAATTGTGTCGTGGAGTAATGGGTTTAAAAGTCTAATTGTAGTTACATCGGAGAGAATATTTTGTCTTCGATAAGTAGATAACATTATCATTCTTTCTTTCAGAGCCAAGCCAGTTCACAGGCAAGGACAACCAGTGAACCAAAATGGTGGTTCAACATCTTACTCGTGCTTAGAACTTGATAATCGTGAGGAGGATATAAACTGTACTAAAGTTTGAGAAATGACTCTCATGAATAAAATCTATGTCGAAAAAGGAAACATGGTGAACACTGCTAACTATCTTTCAATGGATTTAACCCAATCACACACAGTGACGCGTTTAGACGCCCCACAGAAAAAATAATTGGGAAACACAGTGTAAAATTAAGAAATTGCTTGTTAAAAGCAATTTATTCCTTTTAACACTGTTTCTATCCAGAAAGTTGAAAAAATATTATAACCTTTAAATCGTCGTCTGAAACTCCTTTCAATTTGGACCAGTCTAAGATTTTGCCGTCTGGTAATGGGTAAAACGAATGTCATATCCAACATTGATTTCTTGTTATTTGTGGAAGGATCTATACCTTGAGAAAAAAATATGCTATCCTCTCGACAACGGATTTTAAAAAAACTTAAACTTTGCTTGAATTATATCAATGATAAAGCGCTTTTCTCGCCCCGAATTGGTGCTGTATCACAAGAGTTAGTGTACGAGACAGCATAGTAGTTCCATATTAATGATCTTTTATCCTATATAACCTACATATCCTTTTCGAAATGTGTTTACAACTAATGGGTGGATCATCGTAAGCTTAAGTGTAATTACCAGCCGGAGGCTGATAGTATTGGTGTGAGAAATACCAGGAATCAATGGTTAGGTGCTCCAGTCGATATATTTGACTGAAATACTGTTAAAAGTGGCATTGAACCCCATTCATTCAATCGATCAAATTTAAGAGTAAACTGCCTTTCCGATAGAAGAAAAATTATAAAATATGACCACATTTCCATTATTAAAAAGAAATGACAAACTTTTAACTTTTTCCTTTATCTATTACCAGAGAATTTGATTTTAGACGAGTCCAAGTTAAAAGAAGTTGCACATTAATATTTTCGGCTGATCGAATGACAAAAGAATCTGTAACTTGGAGCAGAAAACATGGTGGATCGTGAAGGAAGTGTTTGTTACTAGCAAATGTTTCAATTTCAATTTTTTCCGAAGTTTTTTTATTGAGTGGTGTAGCAATAACCAAACAATTATAACGCAATCAAAACAAGTTTATTATCCGACGTCAAACAATAAGTCATTTTATTATATACCTATAAATGATATGAATTAAAATCTGGCTATCTAATACAACACGATAGAAAAAAAATCGATAAAAACCATATTCGTCTGGTACACTCCTTTTTGTGTATTGACGTTCGGGGTTTTTTTTCGGAAAGTTTGTTATTTCTTACTCATTTAATGTCATGTCCTAAAAGGTATATAATAAAAGGAATATTACAACAGTGTGTTTTTCTATTTTTTGTTATCGTGTTCTCGAATCGTGTGTAGGTACTTTTCATTGGATTCGACCTGCGGTCTCATCTAATAAAAAATACCTACACACGATTCTCGAACACGATAACAACGCACAGAAAAAGACACTGTTGTAATATTCCCTATTTGAAGGTTTTCCGGATATCATCGAGTCCTTTTGTTTTGGAATTTCAACACATCCAATAAAAGCGGGGGTTATAGTGCAGTTGGTAAGACACCGAAATCTCAATTATGAGATCCAGGGTTCGACCCGCGGTCGCAGCAAATATCCATTCCAACATTCGTCTCCCACCAATGGGTGTATAATCATAAACCTAAAGGTGGGACGAGCAACTGGGGGGGGGGTCTGTAAGGGTGAAGATGTAGTACTAGTGTGAGAAATACCAGGAATCCATGGTCATGTGATCCAGCCGTTGCGATATTACTGAAACATTATGTAAGTTGCGTTAAAACCCTATTCAAACAAAGATTTAATGAAAGTTCGATTATATGCTCGTATTCATAAACTATGCGTTATTTATTTTCCTTTTATGAGTAACAAAGCGTAGACTATAAACTCTTTCTACCCAGAAATGCTTTGAGCATGTATGCATTGCAGATTCCGTGTTAGGAAAGCATAATGGTTCACTTTACAACGATAAGTACACGCTCAGTTGAATCTAGATTGAATAGTATTTGTATATGGTCAATGTACTAAATAAGACCATGCCAGATTTCCGCAATAAAACTTTTTTGAACAAGAGGTTAGACTCGGCATAGGTTAATGGAGGTTGAATCTGAAAAAAAGAGCATGGGCTTGCATGACATTTAAATCAATGTCATATGTATGCCGGGTGAAGACTGATTCACACAATCTGATACGAGTCTTTACTTATCGCTCTATCGATAGATTCTAATTTAAAGCTGCGAAAGCACTGTGCGGTTGTCCAGGTTTTTCAGTGTCTTAGCTTTATGAGCCTGTGTAAGATATGTCTACCATTTCATAATTGCGTGGAGTGCAGATATTGAGCAGCCTGGGCAGTCAGTCGCGATAATAAGAACTTCGCTGATCGTATAAACAACATTCGTGTGAATGTTTACCTATCGATCGCATTTTGTAAACTCTGACTAGACTGTGCGGATGCGCATGCTGATCTTAGGCTTTAATCGGTGCAAAATTCGTGTTAAATAGTTGGAAATATCACACACAAGCCTTAATGTATAAGGTCGGTGCGCGAGCAAAATGTCGTAACTACAGCTTTAAGCTGTAGTTACGACATTTTGCTCCCGCACTGACGATATGTGATATTGTTGGAAATATTACGTAACGACTCGCCTAAAAGCACGCAAGGCAGATTCTAGTCTCACTCGTGTGACGGCTAACAAATGTGTAAATAATGCAAAAACTACGAAAGGCATGTTTATAAAAAAAAATAAACTACTTTTACACCTTTACTCGAATAAACATTAGAAACAAAACAAATATATATATATTTTCATTAAGCGACTTGCAAGCCTTTAAATGATACTTTTTAAGGATTCATTATTAGATACTCACGAACATTTCGATTGGTGTGTATACAGACAGAGGGGACAGATTAAAAACAATTACAATTTACATATAGTTTGATTCAAAGCCTTTGGCGTCTTTGACAAGTAATTAATATGCGTGTTTGAACGGCGAGTGAGGCTACTACCTTAGATAAGTCAATGGTTTGAATTGTTGAATTAATTTTTTACGTTTTAATCTCAAGCTTTCTCAGATCGATATGAAAGGAATGAGCGAGTTTGAACGAAATGAGCGATGTTTTTATTACCTCCCTTTATATCAATTTAAACATTGGTTCATTTTTAACGCTGAACAACCAGAAATCGCGAAATCGAAATTCAGATCATCCAATGAAATTAAGGACCGTATTCGGTTATTTGAAGTTGTGAAGTGTTTGAACGGTTTGAGAGAGTTCTTCGGTGAACGGGCGATTTGTAAAGAAAAGATTTATTACCCGGTCAACAACACGATGTGCTAACCTGTAAAAGAAATTTTTAACATGTGCATATGACGTAAGACATTGTCCGGGTCCTTTACTCTCGAAAATTACTCTACAGACCCAGTTTCTAAGGAGACAAGAGCCGGGAATTCTCAATTAATTTCTGTGTAGAAAAGTGTGGTTATTCTTTAAGAGTTATTCTTTAAAAAGCATATATTTCTGACGTTGCACTGTTTGTGAAATGCCCTTACAATGAAATAGTGGGGTGACATGCGAAGAGCTACATTTGTTCGTATGAAGAGATGCGTCACAATGCGGGTGTGTGTGTTTCCCAATCGTGTCGAGAGCATTTATTACATTTATTTTTGGATTTTAAAATATTTGACAAAGTTGTTCTAAATGTGAACGAGATAAGTGACACAATTTATCTTGTCCAAAGAGTAATATGCTAACTATTTGTTTTCTTAAAAAAAGCGGAATCCCTTTCTGACGTCATATACACGAACTGAAATCCTATCTAAATGTATGGCTATCTGAATGTGTGTCACTCAAACGTAGATCTTACATGTTTCTCTCTCTCTCTCTCTGTACTCAACTTGTATTTCGTATTAAAATACATAACTTTAAAACGACTCCCGAACAGAGTTAGATGAAAATATGATGTAGGGAAATTATCTGCTTTTCTAAAACTTTTTGATGTCATTTTCACGATAAATATTCTCTCTTCCTTAAAAAATCTACACTGAATAAATTATAAATTTAATATGACATATTCCCTATGTCCTACTTTGAAACACCGAAATGTATCAGGTGAGATCGTTAGTCCTCGGGTGACGTCGATAACGACTGTATTGCTGGCGGAAGCCAATGACGAAATTAATACGTCACGGAAGCCACAAGCAATTTTCGGTGCTATCAAAAGTTACTCCTAATCATAAAATTAAAAAAACAAAAAAAAAAAAAACAAAAAAAAAAACAAAAAAAAACAAAAAAACACACACACAACAGCAAAACAAATAATCTTAATTCACGTGATAATTCTTCAAAAGGCAAACACCCTTCAAAATTGGCTTGCAATTTTGATCAATTAAGACTGTATTTGTCCAAGCTTACCCTGCAATAAATCTTCCGTCTTAAAAACAACGTCGGTGCTGTTAGTTAATTACAACAAGAAGTCCCGCCATTTGATAAATGAGCTTTTCTCGATCCAACGAAATTCAAGACACAGAAACGATACACAGTACGTGTACTTTTATACCTCCTTGTTATAGTATTTTGTATTTTCTAATTTGAACTTTCGTTAATCACTCACAATAGGTAATTATAGATCTTACGTTGCAGCTATTTTACGTTTTATCCCTTATGGATATTATATTAAAACATTAAATGAAGTAGTGTTCTTTGAAATTTTCCAGTTTGAAATTAAAGCAACGATACTGCAGAATAAAACAAAGTATGGATTACTACACCAAATGTTTTGGCTTTGCTTCTCTAACCTATCTTGTGTGCATACTCCGACCTCCAAAAAAAAAAAAAATCGTAGTACTTTTAGAGAGTTTTATCTCTGAGCAAGCCAGCTAAACCATTTGGGTCGAAATTCTAGTTTAGGTCATGTAAGCATAAAAAATCGCACACGTCTTATGACGCAAGTGGTGCACCCGTAGGATATTCGTCCGCATCCGAAAATGAGCTTGAATGAGTAATTGAACGCGCACACATTTGAGCACAAACGGTCTCGAAGCAGGCAGATCTTCACCAAGTTTGATAGTTTGGAAACGGAATTAAAAACGGTCATTTGAGAGCATATGATATGGGCATAAAATACTAATAGTTGGCCTTTGCCATACATCTTAGTCATTCTAGAATTCAAAAAAGCAAGATAGAACTACTTGCCACTTTGACTTAGGTTTGCTTGTTACGTCGGAGAGAAGGAGAAAAGAAAAAAACTTCTTATCATTCATCTGTTTAAAACTAGTGTTAATAAAGCATTTATTAAAATACTCCTAGTAGAATCAATTGCGTGGAAAAACGGAAGCGAATGACATTTCTTCATTTTCCCAGGAGTATTCTTTTCACTGTAGACACTAAGTCCAGTGCTTCATTAACATTCCGTTTGTAATTTTGACAAAACATTTTTTACGTGTCATGTATCACTTCAATCGCGCCTTTCTTGAGACAGCATAGTGTGATGAACAGGAAGATCAAAATACTACTGTTTTATTCCACACAGACAAAATCGGACCTTGTCAGAAACAAAATCCGTATCCAATAGTCATACGGCTCCATATAAGGTACTCTAATGTGGTGTCATTTTCATTCTGTAAATGACGTCATAATAAGAAGTGACGTAATCACAGTGGTAATACTTGTAGAGATTTCGTCGACTTTATTTAATAAAACGAAATAGGTGAATAATAAATGGAATATTGTGGTACGATCGGTCACGCGAAATATCAAAATTTTCTCTACATCTTAAAGGAATACAACATGTAATATCTCTATCGTAACATGATATTCCCTTAGTGTTTGTGTGATATAGGCGGCCCGTCTAACGAAAGGCTTCTCATTTGAAATGTCTAAAGTATCGATGATTAGACTGCACAGTCTGTGCTATTGATCTTAGTCAAAACGTGCCGCTCTTGGTAGATTTTCTGAACCATGAATAGAAACTGCATCTAGGAATATCCCCCCCCCCATTCGACATTCGATATCTTATTGATTCCTGATAGATCTTATCTCTTTTTCAAACGTTTGTTATATGGAACATCCTTGAGGTCCCCTTCATCGAATGGATCATAAATGTAACTAAAGTCTTGATTGGCTGTTCCATCCAACCACTAAAATGTTTACATATTGTAATACAGTCGATCAGCATATTCATACACAACTGTAAGTCCTTTCCCTTCCTGTTTTTATCTTTAAAGCTAAAGTACAGACATGTAATGGACAAAACTCTGATAAAAAGGGTGAAAAGGCTTTCTTTTCACTGCTTACGGTTTAACGAACCAACTGTTTCAGATAGTTGGCATTAATCGACCAAGACATATCCGATGTCTCGGTATATTCCGGTATATTCGTAACTAGTGTATAATGTAGGATCAAGAAACATGTAAATCGTTCTGGTTACTAATTCTACAAGGCTTTGATTTCCGGTCTATTCTTTATTCTTTCTATGGCATCAGAAAATTGACAAATATTTTCATAACCATCGTTTCAATCAAGCTTTCATTTATTTGTATGATCAAATGTTTTCATAAATTGGCGGACCGCTGCCCCCCACCCCCCACCACCCCTCGACGCCGCTAGACACGCCCACTGACTATGACACGAAATTCCTCTATGACACAGACGGTACACTTTGGGATTGGTCTTAATTAAAGTTAGGTACAAAACACACGTTGAAGTTAATGAAATTTTAGATTTTTTCTTTTCAACATTCTGGGTTGAAAACATTGTGGAAAATGAAGACATTGCTTGGTTCAAGCAATTTCTTCATTTTACACAATGTGTTCATAATTGTTGAGGGGCGTCAAAAAGCGACATTGTCGGTTATTGGTTACTCGGCGTTTTTTGTACAAAATTTACAACCAGTAACATGTAGAATAAAAGTAGATTGGCTGTTCAGCGACCTAAATGTCGTAGCTAGAGATTGAGTCGCTAAATCAACATGCTTCATATAAATGTCGGCCAATTTTGTAGTGCAAAATTCACTTCCGGTCGAACAGAATTATTTGATTGGGTGAATTATTATTTGATAGATAGTCGCGTTCCGTCAATTATATCGACCATTTAAGAAAAAATAGAAGGCAAACAGGTTACATCTCACTTTAACTTGCTCATGGATTTCGGAAATATGAATCCCTGCATTATATCAAGAGATCTAGCAGGGAAAGTTCATCACTCAGCATTCTGATCCCAATATTTGTATCATTAAATCTAAGTTTTAATTTATTTCAATAATTCATTTCAGAAATTCAGAAAATATCTGCTGATAGCGATTTTTGTTATCTGATAAGTTTTTTTCGAAGAATCTGATAGATTAACATCACAATGGACCAATAAATCCGATTCGTGTTTAACAAGTGTAAGTTTTTTAAAAAAAATTACTGATATACAGCATATGGTAGGAAACCCAGTCTAAAATAGGCACATTTTCTGGCGGATCAATTTTTCAGGGACCTTTACAGACTCCATCCCATCTTGAACAAACTATTTCCAAAAAGCAGTGTTAGAGAAGACGATTCTCAAAATATTAACTATGACGTGGAAGTGTAATAAATACTTTTTTATATGACCTATATTTTTATTGGTGCAAAGGGGCTGGAGTCAATGGAAACACACAATCGTTGCGGTGAAAATGACGTCATGTTATGCGTGTAAAGACGTCATTTTACAAATGACCATAAATTTTAAGCGGAATATTAAAGGATAGATTCATTTCGAGAATTGTATTGTTTTTGCAAAAACAATGATCATATGATAAATGGTATATCAGAACCTGTGTTAATGAAATGGCGAATTTATTAAACTTGTACAAAAAGGAGGGGTTCGGAAAAAACACCCAAAAAACTCTTTTATCATAATTTTATACATGACTCGTGTATTTAATCTGTAATTTCACGATCACCCTTTCGATATCAACTAATACCATGAATGAAAAATGCGACCAAATTGTAAAAGAAGTATTGTATGATGATTTTTTAGGAATTCTTATTCCTAAAAGCATATTTAAGGAAAGATACTACAACAGAAAAATCTACCGCTTTTTACGTGGCATGTATTGATTTGAACACTGCGCCGACTGTAAGGTAGTTGGAATATATCAAAGTTTCCACTAAAGATATAATCCTAAAAAAGGATAATAGTCAGAGAGAAGTTTGGATGCCTTGATATAGATCTACATTGGACGTAATAATTTAACACTTCATCACAACTTCACTCGACCCCATCAAAGAGAACAAGTTCATAAATGGGTAGAACATAACACAAAATTAGTTATCCTGGCCTTATACATCACGAGAACTGTTGTTTTAGTAAGTTTAAAAGATATTATTTGCATGAAAAATAGATGACTGGGGTGCGAATGCCTAACAGCATAAATCCGCCTATTCTGAGATGAGCAACTTGACAATAAGCCCCTGCTATGTAATTTCTCCAAAGGTAAACCTTGCCCGTAAGCGATCAGGGTTTTGGACAGCTACATGTTCAACAAAAGAAATGCTTCTTTTACAAATTCAATGGGGAAGATACCAAGCGGAAATGAGACACTTAGAAATCTTGAAAGGGTCACATATCAAAAATCCCCAAGAAGTTTTGTTGAAATTCGCTCGTGCGAAATATTATTCATGAATGAACAAATTAATCAATATTGAAACGCAACCTTCAAACGTTATCTTTAAACAGACTGAAATGAGAGTATGTGACTATCTGGGTCAGTACGTGTAATGCAATATATTTATGTAAGATCTTTTGATTTTTCTAGGAATATTAGATTACATTTCAAGGCGTGAAAATTGTTTCAGATACCATTGTTGCGCATGCAAAATATCGTATCAACAGCTTTATTAAAGCTATAGTTACGACATTTTGCTCGCGTACCGTCGATATGACTTTGCTCGGGATCATTAGTCCCTCTATTTCAAAATAAGCGATGATAGAACAACTGAGAATAGATCCCTAGAGGGACGAAGTCAGGAAAGCGTAAAATAGGCAAATACGAGCATTTGAAAATCAGAATGAGACAATTGCATTGAGGACCCCACTTTTTGGTTTGTTTGCTTGGTTTTATACAAGTTCGTTAACTATGGTGATTTTCGTGGAAAATGCCATCAATCTTTCTTCCGGTTTCCCCCCGTCAAGATCCTAAACGGGTAAGTGCAACCTAGAAATGTCACTTCACATTATATATTCGTTATCTTATAAGTTAAGTGAAACCAAAAAGGCTTCTACAAATATCGTAATATTAAGGTTTAGATAACGATCTCAAAACTACAATTTTGACCTTTTGTATTTTATATGTGATTGCAGCCACACATGTACAAGGTTTATTTTTAGGTTTAAACCTATCTATTTTACATCAATTGGGAAGCATCAAGTTCTTCCAACTTAGATTAATCCCTTTCCATTCTTCTTTCCGAAGACTAAACAAGTACATGCGACGAAAGTGTTGGCCATTGACAGAACCAAAATTGATAGGCACTCCCGGAATTCGAACTCGGGACCTATAGATCCGAAAACCGGCGCTCTACCTCTCGACCACAGGCACCGTAAGATTGATTCATTTCATTATTTTTGCCAACAAGGGTATTGTTGGTGTCATTTCTGATAGATTTTACTCCGTTTAGGAAAACACTCATTTAAAAAAAGTATCGCATGACATGTCCTACTTCGGTTTTAACAGTATAAGCCTTTGGCTCCGAATGTATAACTCAAAGATATATCTCAACCCTAAAAGTGTCGAAATCTGATACAACCCTAAAACTTTTGGTTGGGGCACCATTTTGATAGCCTAAAGAAAATTGTGTATTACACCCAAACGATTAGATCGCTGGCGATCTAATGATTTCATCGTTAGTTTTTCTTTTTTAGCTCGGTTGTTTTCGGGAAAAAACCCTGAGAAATAGCCACAGCTTTGTTGTCAACTGGATCATCGTTATGCATAATTTTTAAGGTAACCCTTGCATCACAGGCCTAACGTGTTCAACATTTTATAAAGAATTACTTATCGTAGAGCTGTAGCCAAATTTTCGGTGTAATATTGCACGCTAGTTTTTGCGTCAAAATTATCTGCCTTTTACTGGTATATGCTATTGTTAGTCTTAAGGGGTATATGTGCTTAACATTATTTTTAATGTTTAATTGTAAAAATTGTGACGTTATTTGTTGAATTCCAGAATCATTTTCAAACAAGGTATTGCGATCTAAACATGTTTTCATACATACGGTTTCAAGAAAGAAAAATAAAAGCTGAATAATACAGCAAGTTAGATGAATTTCAGAAGATTTATTTCTGAATTTGAAAAAAAATCTCCCCAGAAATATTTTCTCATTTATAGATACGTTATAGTCCTCGTTCTAATCGTTCAATATGAGTAAACGCAAGGTAAAATTCCACGCAATTATGGGAGAGTTACCAAAAGTCACACCCTATCCACCTTGAAAAAAGAGTAAAAGTTATTTTCGTCATATTTTTCCTGATGGAAGTTTCCAAATTATTTTGTGTATAATAGATGTCTTTCTAACCATAAATATATATTCAATCCAGTATTTAGCAATAACTCTTAAATAAGAAAGGATACAGTTGAATATTTCTTGTCCTCCCAAACGAAAACGTAAAATTTTCGAGATTGCACTTTTTCTCTTGAAACGTTATGCATAGATTTTTTTCATAATTATTATTTTCAACGTCCTTATGCAACAGAGCTCATTTATTTAAACAATATTTCGCTGTTACATTGTAAAGAGAAATTATTCGGCCTATCCATAATTTTAGACATTTGACCAAAATCATTTCGAGACGTGAAATATACTGACGTCGAAAAATCCTCAAATACAAATGTAAAAAAATAATTAAAAAAAATACGTCACCCATGACGTCAGTATTAACCAGAAAGTCGCATGTCTCATATAGGATTTGGCGTCATTACATCGGTTCATAGTATCTTGTATGAACCTGTTTGATAAACCATTTTATTTGACTATATCCGGCAAGGTTATGTAGTCTCCTTAATTATCTATGATATTATTAAAGGTATCTGGGAATGTGTGATCACTAATGCTATGTTCCCACTGTCGTACGATCCGTTACGAACGCCAAGATTGACCATTCGTGGCTGATCGTGGGATTTCTTTAAAAATATCGGGCTGGAATACGACGTTATGGGACTGGATACGTTCTGACACGATTTGTTACGCTCGGCTGCGATATGATTACGATTAGTCAATTTCAGTCGACACGATAAGCCACAATTTGATTTCCCGTTCAGATAAGATCACATAAGTTTAGATAGGATTATCCCGATCGAGTCCACGATGGGGTAGCGATCTGACGCGATCAACACATACGGGGTTCCCGATTTGGGACGATCTGACACGAGCACATACGTTCTGGTACGTTCAGCTCGAACCGATACGCTCTGTTGGGACAGGATGCGATTATCGTCAAGATGTCTTTCACGATCACGTTCGATGATAATCACGATTTGAGCTACGATTGGACCCCGGAGGATATATATACAGTCCGACTGACTATCGACTTCATTATTTCTTGGTCTCCTACAGAGTAAAAACTACAAATCATAACAGTTGAAAATGGCAGAAGCTCAGGATGAAAACATAACATTTGCAGTTTTACTGTATGCTTATACTATCGCCATAGAAGAAGAAGACGAGCAACAGCCAGACCAGCTACAAACCCAGTCAAAAAGAGCCAGGAGAGCTGCAGTCAGACAGTTTTGGGTGCGTCCATGGCTCACAGAAGAAAGACGACTACAACTTGGTCAATACTCAAGCCTCCTAGACACCCATCTGAGACTGGAAGATCCAATCGCCTTCCAAAACTATACGAGATTAACACCAGAGCTCTTCGATGAAGTGTTACAGAGGGTGGCCCCAGCAATCGAGAGGGAAGTCACCAGTTTTAGGCAACCCCTTTCACCTGGACTAAAGCTGGCATTGACACTGAGGCACCTTGCTACTGGAGACAACTATCGGTCTCTTGCGTATGCCTTCAGGTGTGGAGTTTCCAGTATCTCGAGGATGATTCCAGAAGTATGTCGGGCAATTGTACACGCATTCAAAGATGAAGTGTTCAGCCTACCTGTCACCCCTGATGCATGGAAAGCCTTAGCTTACCAATTTGAGCAGAAATGGAACATCCCTCACGCGGTTGGGGCATTGGATGGCAAACACATTGCTATCAAGAAGCCGTCCCAAACTGGCAGTCTGTATTTCAATTACAAGGGATTTTTTTCGATACCACTTCTAGCTCTAGTGGATGCTGATTATAAGTTTGTGTGGCTCGAGCTTGGTGGAAAAGGACACATGTCAGATGCTCAGATATTTGGCGATTCGGAGCTGTTTAACGGCCTAGAAGAAGAATCTCTAGGACTCCCTCGACCCTGCCCTCTCACTGCGAGTCCTGATGATCACCAAGACATGCCCTTCTTCATCCTGGGGGATGACGCCTTTGCACTCAGGAACTACCTTATGAAGCCATACAGCAGAAAAAGGATGTCTAGGGAGGAGAGGATTTTCAATTACAGACTTTCGAGGGGGAGGAGAGTGGTTGAAAATGCTTTTGGGATTCTAGCGAATAGATTCAGGTGTCTCCTAAGGACTCTAGAGCAGAATCCCGACACTGTGAAGGATATAGCAGAGGCAGCAGTGGTCCTGCACAACCTACTCCGGCTGAGGTATCCAGGTATTGCAGCACAAGAGGCGGACCGTGAGGATGAAAACCTAAATGTCATTCCAGGGGCATGGAGGGACCAAGTAGACTGGCTAGATGTGGATCAACCGCCTGCGCCTCGCAATTTAGGTTCAGCAGATGCGAAATATCAGAGGGAACTCCTGAAGGCATTCTTCAACACACCACAAGGCGCAGTCCCATGGCAGGAAAGGATGGCTGGGCTGGTTGACGCAGATGTTGGAGAGGATATCGTTTGATATTTTGAAATTTATTTCTGAAACTTGAGGAAATAGATATATTGCCGATGCATATTTTTGTTTCTGTTCTTAACGATTATTCAGTCAATGATTTCGGGCAAAAGAAATTTATGTTTGTATCATTGCAGCAAAGTTGTTTAAACATTCCCGGATATGCTGATTTTAGACCTCCCAAATTCCGAAACTTGTACGTACGACATATCATAACTTACAAATGGTTAAATCGTGTGACAAAATAGAAACCATTGTGATAAAATGAGCATTTGCATGTTATGAGTAAATTTTCGTTTTGTCACAATGTTTTGAAAATGTCTTTTTGTATTGATTTGTCGAATCTAGAACTCAAATGAAATGTTAACCTCCTCCTCATTTTCAAGAACTAGTATTAGTAAAACCCATAAAGCGCATGAATAAAAAAGTTTCGCTGCTGTATAACAAAACAAATGTTGAAAACGGCGTAAAACACCATTTAAACACTCGAAATTCGAAAGCAATGCGAACGATCACGATTCTGTTAATTTAACTGGGCCTCAACAGAGACAACACATGTTTTGACGAGTTTCTCCTGACCCATTGCCTGCAACCAGTGGTTAACCCAGTCAATTATGATATCTCTATAATTGACCACGACTTAACACTTCTTTGGGAGTCTGCCGGAACTTGAAACACCATTTTCATTTTCCCTTCTGCTGTAGTTGTCATTTTGAACTTTCAGTAGTTAACTGCATTAATTTTTAGTCAAGTTACTTTTGCATTCGATGTAAATAGAATCCATAATTGTTTTTCGGTGGGTCAAAGAAATCCCAACCCGAGGGCCCAGCGATCACGGCTTTGCCGAGTTTCCCACTTGACCGCTGGACTCGAGGGTTTGGATTTCCTTTCCCAACTGAACAACAATTACCGATTTTTTTTTTTTCATATACTAATTAAGTATGGCGATTTGAATGCAGTCTTTTCTTCAGGAAAGATGGAGAAGTGTAGCAAAACCAAATCATTTAAACAAAGATAAAAAATTTTGGTATCAAGATATTTCTTTTGGTTTAATTAAGAAAATGCATACCCGCACTTGAGGACTTTATTCAGAAATAAAGAAGTTATAGACGTTTGAGATTCTAAATTGCTTTTTCACCAGCTGACATCGCTAATGTAGAAAGCCGACGTTATCCGACAATTTGGAACGTCATTACGTCAAAAGTCGCGTGTGAGCTGTTCTGTCTACGGGTGCCCATGTGGGATCGATACCACCACTATCGTGCAAAAAACAGGGATACAGTTAATAACATAGTGAAATTGACATTCACTCCGCTCAAAAGCATTCTAAAACGATCATTCAGCGCTCCATTCACTCGTTCCAAACACTCACTCCAATTACTCAAAACGCTCAAAAATCGTACAAAAACACTACGAAATCGTTCAAAACAATCAACATTTCATTCAAATTGATCAAATCATTCCACGATTCGGCTGATGTCGATTGTAAAGCGTCTGATTTGTCCGTGAAGACGCACGAACAGTAAAGTACGTTTTTTTAAAGGGAGGTAATAAAATATCGCTAATTTCGTCCAATTGGATGAAATTAACGATGTTGTATTACCTCCTTCTAATTTCATTCGAAACTCGCTCCTCACACTCATTCAATTTCATTCTAAAATCATTCTTAAACCATCCACCTTGTCAATTTCACGATGTTACTACCTCGGTCTAATAGGCATTGGTATGTGAGAAAACAATATTCCTGAAAACAATTAAGTTAACGACTTTCATTTGTCTTTAATTTTGATGTTTTTTAATTATTACACATAATTTCTAAATGGAAGAGCCTTTATTGTTTTCTTTAATTTTTGTAATCATGGAGTGGAATAGGATGGCTCTTAAAAAGTATTCAAGGAGCCTTTGTCTCTGACTGAGTGTATGGGGAGAAGCTTCTGCCAGAAGGAGTCTCTACTGGTCGTCCCGAGGGTCATCTTCTTCAGCAGTTCGATCACTTGTGCTGAGTTGCGGGGAGTTGAAATTGGGTCCCAGCAGACTGACAAAGGAGTCATGTATGGTGGTTGACATAGCAGTGGTGGTCGTGGGCATGGTGGTATCTTTGGCTCCAGAGGTCCCTGGCTTGGGATTAGTGATCGGTGGTAATGGACTGTTCATCGACTGCGTGGGGAACTGTAGCTGGACGTAGCTGCGGTCTTGACTACCCCAGATACTGGGCTGCGGTCCTACAGGGCGAGGAGGCCACTGGGAGGGATGAGGCTGCCACATGGTCTGTCGGAACTGTTGCTGAAACTGTTGGGACTGTTGCTCGAATGAAACCTGCTGTTGTTGGCTTGGTGGTGGTTGCGTCTCACTGTGCTCAGCCGCCTTTTGAGCTCTATGCAACTCTTGCATAATATTCGCCTCAGCATCCCTCCTGATTGCCCCAGGCAACTTGGACAGCGTTTCCTCCACATACTTTCCAAAGAAGGAACTGCCTGATCCACGAGTACTTCTGGACATAAATTCCACCAGTAATTCTTCTGAAAGAGAGAAGGAGAGCTTATGGTGTAACAGGGTGGTCAAAATCTACCTATCGATCTCTCTCTCTCTCTCTCTCTCTCTCTCTCTCTCTCTCTCTCTCTCTCTCTCTCTCTCTCTCTATCTATCTATCTATTTATCTATCTATCTATCTATCTATCTTTCTTTCTTTCTTTCTCTCTTCGGGTACAAAGTCGATTATCCAACTCAATCTTGTCTGTGCTTGCGATTACGTGTTTGGCGGCGGGTTAAACTTCAAATATTTGATCATGTAACTGGTAGTTTAATATGAAGTTAATCGTGTCGGAAAATGCCTTGTTACTCTGAATGGCATTTTGCGACATTAAAATGAACCATCACCCAGTCAGTCTCCCCGTGTGCTATTACTTAAAATATTTTTGCCCTCCCGGCACACTATATAGGCGTCTATTTTAGAAATACTTTTCATTGTCGTAAACAGCCAGTCGCTCACGCACAACAGACCATCGCACTTTTCGCGCGAAACCTATAAAACTCGTGCGGGACGCTCGGCTGTTATCCGTGGAAAATGTTTAGCCAACATCGGCTACATTCAAAAAAGTTATTGCAAGAATACAAGAGTCCTAAAAGAGATATCGTTGCTCACGCGAGAATGAAATACTTGATTTTCTAGTAAGAATATTTTAACGTGAAATTGAATGACATTATTATACTTACTCAGTTCTCCAGAGGTCAACCTTTCCTCACTGCCTCGTCTGAGGCCGACCGACCCTGGCTGGGAAGCTGTTTGGGAGGCTGGCGGTAATGAGGCTCCTTGGAGTGGTGGTGTTGGAACGCTGCTTGAGGTAGAAGCAACTTCTGAGGTTTGATCGGTGGATGTTGTGAGTTCAGTGCCATTGACACTTGCTGCTGCTGCTACAAAGGATGCAACATTTCTGCCTTCTACTGTCTCAATGTGAGGGATCAAAAAAGAGAACTTATCCCACACCCAATGTTCTGTGCTGTTCATATCAGTAATGGCATCTCCTCCTGACCCACTCTTCTTGGCGCGTTTCTTCAGCCGGCCCATCATAGTCCTCATGCTTGAGTACCATGTTTTAAGTTGCTCCACAGTAGTATTCATCTTTGCAGCCTGTGCAGCCCAGAGATCCTCCTTTTGGGTGACATCCTTGAACCCCGCAAGGCGTTTGCTGTACAGGACCTCATTTCTCATAAGAAACTCAATAATTTCCTCCTTTTCCTGTTCCGAGAAGGCAGTTACTGTTTTCTTCTTTTTCACATTTTCATTTGGGAAAACTTCTTCTGCATCCTCTGGTGTAGGTTGTGGCTGGACTTGTTCAATATCAGGTTCAGGGGGTGGGGCAGCTTTGCTCTTTCCCTTCCTTCCTCTTGTTCCCTTGGGAGGCATCTCTTAACGGCGTAAAAGCAAGTTTACAGTAGATGTTTTCTCTACAAGATTAGGTCGCTGAATGAGCCGTATTAAATCGTTCACGGTATATATATGTTGTGGGATCTCGTAGAGATCGTGAGTGTCCGTGAAAAGGGTTTGATACTCGTAACTTCTCGCATTTACTCTTATCTTCTCGTATCAAATCGTATCTGCTCGTGAGACATTCGTAACAGGTCGTGAGCAAGAGTCCCCGAAAGCGCGTCACTGATCGTACCAGATCGTGAGAGATCGCAACACATCTCAACAGAGCGTGGGTTTTGTGATGTCCAAGACTGACCCCGATCACCACGATTTGGAAGCACGATTAGATGCGCTATGTGACGCTTAGCTACGATGCAATACGTTCTGATGCGATGAATACGATTGAAAAATAATCGTGTCGATCGTGGAAAATTTTTGGACTGCCCAAAAATTTTCTACGATCAACACGATTGCCACGAGCGACCTCAAGATTTGATATGATCTGATACGAGCACCACGATAAGTCCACGATAAAGAATACGATTTCAATCGTGGCGCGAATCGTGATAGTGGGAACGTAGCATAAAGCGCAATCTGTACTATCTATAGGTAGGTAACTTTAGATAAATTATTATCAGAAACATTTCCAGCCCCTTAGGCGCTATGAAGGACCCAACAGCCAAGCTATAGGCATCCTAGGTGCTCTAGCTATTATTTTCTTACAATATATATATCTAATTCAAAGTTGTTGTTGTTTTTTTTTTTGTTTTTTTTTTTTTTCAAAATGCCTTCTATCTTTCAATTCCGTGCTTTCTTTTTGAAGATACTGCGAAATTGTATCGACATTTGTTCATTGAAATAGGAACAGCTTTATAAAAGATACTATTGACAAATTAGGATTCAATAGTAAACACTGAAAGGAACATCTGATATCCTCTATAATACTATATAATGTCGATAAACAGATAAGTTCTAGCTTTCTTATACAGAAACACTCTCTCAAATGACATCGACCTCACATTCATTAATCATTTGTGAATGAATAGATGATGTGTGATTCTTCGATAAAGTCTTAAAGTAGTATTGACAAACGGTGGTATACCATAAAATCGGTCAAACACAGTTGCATATCGCAGGCATTTGGTCACATCTAACAAAATAATTATAGGAGAGTTTTCTTTTTGTAGTTGCTATGTGTTGATTTTGCAAACGTTACAGTATGTCTTAAAGCTTAATGAAACAGAAACACAAACATAAATATCCTTTAAAAGATTCCGGACCGTCACAAAATGAATAGGATAAGATACATAACACGTTTTATTTTTTCATTTGCATGCTCCTTTCTCTAGTGCATTGTATCAAATGATTTGTTTTCTTTTCAACGTACGTTGCAGTATAATATGTCGGAGAGTTTCGGATAAATATTTAAGATACATTTCCATGCTAGTTTTGAGGTCACGGTCATCTACTATTGATTGGCATACGCTACTTGAAGAGAAAGAAATATTTAAAGATACAAAATTAGAAATATATTAAATATACATTATATTAAAAGATATAGTTTTTTCAACGTTTATCCGTTAAATTCTTTTTTATGATGGTACTTGTCGTCACCTTGATTCGTTTATACACACAGGAAGATGTGAATTAAACTTTTATATATATATATAAATATATATATATATATATATATATATATATACTCAATGATATATAATGATATGTCAAATCTTGAAAATGCAAAAAAATTGAATGAATTTCAGAAGACCTACTACTATAATTCAACAATGTCGCCCGATGATTCTGTCTTATTTTCAAACATATTTAGACCTTATCCAAATATTTCTACATATAAAAGGGTACCTTTCAACGCAACTAAGTGTATTTCCGAATATTTTCTTACATCACCCTCAGGATAAAAATTATTTTCGTCATATTTTCTCTTATATAGGTTTCCAAAATATGATGCTGTGATCGGTATATGCCTTTCTTAGGACATTTATAGCTTTCAATCACTTGCTCATTTTGGGAATTAACAAGAAGTCCGACTAAATGCGTTCTCCGCCCGATTAGGTCCTGTTTCGACCTTTATAAACCTCAAATTAATTCTTGACTATATTTCTTTCCATTGAGTATCTTCGCTTTTATTTCATTTTTTTCATATTGTAGCAAATCATGTCCTCGTTCGAATAAGGGTAGCTATTAAACTACTATCTCTTGTAAAGCCACGTGGCCTTACGCCTGCCTGACCTGAAGACTTCCTGTCTTTCAATCCATCTCTCCCTTCCCCACCCCTCTCTCTCAGCCTCTTTTGTAAGAAATGTGGAAAGAAGGGACACAAAAATTTAGTGAAGAATCAAATTACAGATCAAAAACCGAAAAAAGTAAGAGGCAGAGAAGAAAAATCTAGAAAATAACAACGGCTGGTTGATGAAAAATACATACTGTATGGAGTTCCCGAGAGACCCTTGGCTAAGATATTTGACATCTTTTATTTCCAATATTTATGACCAGTAACATGAAATAAAAAGATATAATAGTTGATCGGTGATCTTAACGTCGTAAACACAGTTTAAATAAGCTAAAACCATTTGGGACTTGGTCTTTATTTGCTATCACAAATCCTACCGTAAAACTGTGTGTTTAGAAACTACGCTTGATAGAGTTCCGTGAATAACAAAAACTTTTATAGCTTCACTTCATTTAAGCCGTAGTTTCGATGGTTTTGGTTGCCCTTTGAATATGTATATATAAAAAAAGAATAAATTTGAAAATCTACAAAAAAGTTAATATTAATCGTAAATTAACCGTTTTTGAAAAAAAAAGCTATTCCAGGAAAGTCAAAAATGTTGGTAACAAAGAACTTTTCCTCGTTCTAATGAGAAGCAACGAAACCTAATAAGCTAAGTAAAATTCGCAAATGTGTCTTTTAAAAGTCAAAGACGAGATCATAAAATAGATACCCAAGTAAAACAGTCGAACCTTTGCAGCTATGTCACTATGAAATTCGATCGGTTTCTCTCTAAAGGATGTGAGCAAGAAATCGGAGAAGATACCTACCCTACTTTAAAATGTCCCTATAAATATGTAGGTATTTCTCAATTTTTCGGCAACACTGTAAATGTATTTTTTTTATCACCAGGTTTTGAAATTACATTCTTGTGTTATTCTTAATTCAAAATGTGTTTTCACAAACAGCAATCTATTGAATACAGTATATCACCCATATGTTGTTTTGGAAATAAATCTTAGAAAGTTGTGAGTTTATAGTCTGTCAACACGCTCATGCGTGCTCTACCGACTTTCTACTTAACCCCACGACCATAGAGTTACATGTCGGCTGTTAATAAACGGCACCTACGGCTAGCCACAGCACATTAGCTTGTAACCCTCACATGATCCCATTTATACACCTGGGTGGAGAGGAGCAACGTGGAGTTAATTTTTTGCTTAGAAAAATTTCCATGACCTATGCGGGATTCGAACCCAGGACCCTTAGGGGTGTTTCGAAAATAATGCGCACAAACATCTTTTTACTTATATTTTACAAAACTGGTACAAATTGATGACAACTTTCTGATTCACTTTGCTTTGAAAAGTCGGATTAAATCTAGACACTATCAATGCTATTTCTTCAAAATGTTCACTAGTTTAAGTCTCATCCTCATTGTATATTTCGAAAAAAAAAAATAGATCGAAAAATGCGTTTGTATGAGAATTTTTACAATAATTGTACAATTTCCTTGACCGATCATGATATGACGTCGTTTAATCATTGGTCGTTGTCGAGAACCCCTCGACCTATTTAATAGGTCTATTTGGAAGGTATTTTAGAGTTAACCCTTTTTTCTGGAAAATGTTTCATGATATTCGATATGTTTATTTTTGTATCATAGGCATGCGTTCTCGAAGCTATTTATAAGTTTATTCACAACTGTTTTCCATTTGTTGTCTTCTTATTTATTTACACGAAAAAAAGGATTAAATGACAAAAATTATTTGTAGTGTGTTCTTTCATTTTAAACTATTATTTTTTCTAAAAAGAATAAACTTTTCAGGTCATGTGGTCTTATGGAACCAAATGAAAATCAAGAGCATCGAGGTTCTTGTCACACGAAATCCGATCTCATACCCCCCTTTTTCATTGCATATTTGAATAAAGCATACTTAACAAAAATTGTAAAGATAAGAGATTACGATGGAAGAAATCCAGTTCTAGAATCATCTCTAAATTTCATTGTTTGAATTTACTGTCCGTTTATTGAATGAGTTTATTTTGAATCCATTTTAACTCTCCATTGGTCGAAGGCACATCAAAGCAGATCGCTGTCGAAATGTCAAGCCAATTAAAGGGTCTATCCTGTATTTGAAAAGATAATCGAGTCAATAAACTTCGTCGACATTCATTGCTTTTATAACACACGTATATCGTATTAAGGTAACTCATTTAGAACAAGTATTTAGGTACATTTCGATATCAAATAGACGATTTGTTATATACTTGTGACATACCCCTAAGGCAAGACTTTTCTGCAATTAGCTGAAAACTTGTCTAGACGAATAAATGAATGTTTCCATGAAACTATCTGGCGGGTATATTTCGCAATTACTACCATGTCTAATTATTCAGCAATCTTGAAAAATATCGGACGGCAATCTGACCTTTTTCTTCGAAAGGTAAAAGGATTAAAACCTATTTTTTTACCCGACCAAAACACCCAATTTAAAACATCGAGACGACTTTCCGACCAATGGAGCATCCAATGGACCTTCTAGGACCTTAATTTATGACCTAATTTTAATTTCAAACTCTTCAAAGATTTCAACCATAAAAATCTGACGATTGTTTTAGGTTGACTGGGAATAACGATAGTCTTGAGAGTGCCCAGAAAATTTTCTATATGGTTTGACCTAGTGACCTATTTTTTTTACCTCAAGTGAGACAGTTACAAACTCTGTCAAGGCTTTTTCAAGACAAACACTCTGACTCTTTTTCGGGTTGATTCAACTTGGACTTTGCCTCAAGAGTGCACACAAGGCTTTTCTAAGATTTGACTTGGAGACTGAGTTTTAGTACACTTGTGGTACGACTTCGACGATCTTCTTCAATATTTCAAGATAAACAATGTGACTAATTTCCAGATTGAGCATAAAATGAGGCCTTCAGAGCCCCAACAAGGTTTTTCTAAAGTTTGACATAATTCTTTACCTCTAGAGACCCAATTTCGAACTTGGCTTAAAATATCACAAAGGAAAACATCCTGGACACCTTTCATTATGATTTAGCAGTAAAAAACGGTCGCTACTGTAGATAAAATAATTAGACATGAAGTGAAATTTCAACTCCAACATCGGTCGAATAACTTGTCAGAGTTCAGTAGGCGGAGCCAACGATCCGTCAATTGTAGCCTTTGCAATGTTTAAAGATAATGTTGATTACGGACATTTCACAACGACAATAGCCCACTTTGAGAGCATTGTATTTTTTTGTATTTGGTACAAAAATCAAATATTAACAAAAGAAATAGTGTTGCAGAAGAAAGCAAAATTACTTTACAAACAATGTATCGATTTCTTGCAATATTTTCAATCCTGTAGTACTTTTTTATTATATCTTTTGATTTTCAAGACAAAAGATATCTTTTTTTTTATTTCAGATGTTAAATATTTAGGTTATATAGGGTGTAAACGGTTTACAAAAATAATATGGTGTACCAAAGACCATCGGACAGAAGACCATGTTAGGTAATATGATCGGATTAATCTATAACCATAGTTTCAAATTGGATGGCAGACGACAGTGCGATGAAATTGGAAAATAGGGAAAACGAAAATAAGAGACAGAGAACATAGCTTTGTTCCTACGCTCACACTAATCCTGTCCGCTTTCTTTTCTCTGCGTCTGCTAGCTGATTAATACCCGGCATTCTATATACCTTTTATTAGAGGCTTTTGATGAGATCAACTTTCACAGTTTCATATCTGATTGATTGATTGGATTGGGTTTAACGCCACGTTCAACAGTGTTTTCAGTTTCTCATCCCACTAAGGCGCACTACTTATCATTCGAAGAATGTTGACTGAGCTGGGGTTTGGACTCACGGACCAAGGGCTGAGAATCCTGTGCGTTACCGACTTATGTCTCACTGAAGCGAAGCGAACAAATAATCGCACGCGTGATTATCACCATAGAAAAACTTTCACATGTCGGAACCGTTTCTTACACAAATTTGATATGTGACTTAACCTTTGACCTACTTGATCCAAAGCAATATGGTACCTCATTGAATAATTGTTAACATTTTAATCAAGTTTCAAGAGCCTACGATAAATGGCTTATAAGTCAATGGACAGAAATTGTATCTGTAGTTTAATTAAGACCTTGATGTCTAATTATATGTGTACCTCCCATGGGAATATTTGTATGTTTGAAGGACATAGACCAATGGGCATTCTTATGAAACTTAAAATCAAAATACAAACAAAAGAATCGGCTACATGAAATCACAATGACAGTGCTTACTTCACAAATCATAAGTGAAATTATGAAATACAATTTTATGAAAGACAGTTACTTTCTGATAGAGTAATAACTCTTTTGTTCGAATTCCTTCGAGACTTAACAAAAAGCATCTGCTATGCAAAAGATTCAATGAAACTCTATATTTATCGCAAATATTGATAAGTTCAGTTGCCGTTCGCCGCTATACCGTCAATGCATCCGTTTCAATGGATTTAAATGGCTGTAGCGATCGTAAGCTCTACAGGAACTACTTATTAGGCAAAAGTGCCGACCGCCCTGTCCTCATGTTAGGCTGATTCCGCTCAGAGAAGCAGTTACGGAATATGATCGGTTGATTTAAATGTTATAATATAACTCGTCTTAGTTCAGATGTTTCCCATCTTAATTCAAAAGTTTGCTCTTTGTTTGATATCTTCAAATTTTCATAGAAAATAAAAAACTTTTGTTACAAGTGAGTGTTTTAAATAGAAGTCGCAACACTTGTCCGAGGTCGGATAATCTGTTGCGTATATAGTTGATCAACCCCCGTCGAAGATCGCAGCTAACATTTTCTTAATAAAAGACGCGCCTTTTAAATTTATATAAATCACTCGGAGTCAAAAAGTAAATTTTCAATCACAAAGTAAACTACCAAAAATGTATATCATGAACGCCGTATTTCAAAGAGAGCTTTTAGTGTTTCGCTAATGTTTTAGTGTTAATTGTAATGTAGGAAAGATAACAAATAGACGAATGCGTCAAGAGCTAACTGGCCGAGTGAAAAATAAACAGACAGCATAATGAGTTTAACTTACCTCGAAGTAAAGTTATGAAATATTCAACATCGAAACATAAACTCAAATAGACCTCAAGACTGATACCTTCTTGTCTGTTGAGTAAGGCTTGTTATAGAAAAAATCAAAGTACTGAAAGTACTGTAAGCTAGCACAGCATGGTTGAATTTAGGAAATATTTCCCTTGTTTGGGTAGAAAACATTGTGGACATTGAAGATATTACTTTTTACAAGCAATTTTTTCATTGTCCACAATGTTTTGCAAAGCTTTTTTTTTTTGAGATGCTAAAAAAACCGGAATTGAGTGAGAATGGGTTAAATAGCTTGCTTTTTTACCTGAAATACAAAAGAACTATTTTTTATGGGGTAGGCAATTAATGGATTTAGTGGTTAAGCCTCCAGTGGCAGTTTGCACTCGTTGAACTTTGAAACGACCTCAACATTTTGTCTGTTAACTTAAGCTATCAAAGCTGACGCTTTGCTAGCTAAAAAGGACGTAAAGAAATTATAATATCGGTTGAATCACAGTAGAGCTAAGTATAACTTTAGTTCTAGATTTAAGTCGTACGATTCTAAGCTTCGTTTTTATAATGGATCATATAACATCGGATTTTCAAATGAAATATACAATGTGGTTTCGTTTGGACAGTGCTTGTTTGCCATTTACAAGAAAAGTACGAATTTTCCTCTTTGAGAACTTAAATGTCTTTGAATTTCGATTTAAGTCAAAATAAGGCTATTTAATTTCGTTACCCTTAAACTGTCTTCCTTACTAATTCGTTTCTTTATCCAGACACTTTCCACTACCTGCACGACATCTTCAGATCTAAAAAACATTTAATTGAATAAAGTTTGAAATTAATGAATTTTAGAACAAATTTTTTTGTCCAAAATCTATTATTAAAATACATTCAATGTTAGCAAAAGTAATAAAAGAATGGAAAATGATAAATTGGTGGAGAATATATAAGATTTGTTGAAATAGTGAGCATCAAACAAGGCGCAATAAACTACTTATAGTGCTTCATAATCCGAAAATATTCCATTTGCTCATGTTGCATTTTGGGTGAATAACGTGGCATTCGATCGCCAACGAGACCGCGGAATCTTAATAAATGGTACCTAAAGGATATCGCAAATCACTTTGAAAATGATGCAGATAATAATCCTTTTAAACATCAAGATCAGTTTGTATTATAAACGATGCATCTTAAATTATACAAAATCAGTTAATATTTTTCTGTATATTATATATCAAGCGCCGTTAAATTATTCTATGAAAGCATCGGTAGTTTGCTGGCCAGCGCACTTAGCTCGAACAGGAAGTTCCATTTCGATTTTATACGGCGTTATCTTGCAAACTTTATGATAGTTGGCGACGTAATCGTCGTCACAACTTAAATAAGCTGCAGTTACGACGATTGGGTGGAAAACCAACACAAATGCTTCACAGAAATGTTTGCCAATACCTGAGTTTAAAGTTCACTTCCGGTCTAATTTGTTTGGCCAATTGATTCTTTGATGGACAGGCGCGATATTTCATTCATCTGCCTTTCTAATTCGTAAATCCAACCAGTTTTTCACTCAGACTGGTTATTTTCTGATTTTAAAAACTTTTACTTGAACAAAAAAGAAATAAAAAAATAATTGGAAATTTAAGAATTTCAGAACAAAAACATTATCCAAAACCTGATCATTTTACTCATTCCCACACAGGTTTTGAACTCCCCCAAGGGATAGAGCTTTAATATACATTGTGGAAAATGAAGAAATTACTTGTTACACAAAATTTCTTCACAGTCAACTTATTTTTCTACCTGTAAATGCAAACATTAATAAATAGATAAAATGAAAAAAAATGCATATTAATCAACTGCAATTTTGTTGTCTCTAAATTCTTGGTTTTGCACCATTCTAAACATTTTTTGTGTTAATGGGCTAAGACACATTTAAAGTTAGAATGACAGATCGAAGAAATACGGAATTAGAATATATTTGGCAATTTATTGGCCAAACTAACAAAATGCTTCATAAAAAAAGTCAGCCAATAGTCAGAGTTTAAAGTACAATCCCGGTCTTAATGCATGATATGATTTTGTGGACTGAATCTCTGTTTTACAGCCACGATCTACCAATTGGCGAATGAGAAATTTGGATTTAAATTATAGAATGTGTGAACATTTGCTACCCTTATATAACTCGTTTCGCTTGGGAAAGAAATGATCGATGTCGACATTACACCGTATACAGTAGTGTAACATTAGCCTTACGCCTATTTATCATTTAACAATGGATACAATCCTTATCTCGAAACATCGTTTATCCTGAAATCACTTTCAAAAAATATTGTAAGAATTGGCGGTTTGCTAACCCCACCCACCGACAGGAAGGCCGAGTTAATAAACCCTTTCCTGTTTTTCAGAATTTCAAAATAGTCAAAATTCAAAGGGTTTGCAGACGAAAATTGAAAGTTTAATTTGAAAAATAACATTGTTGGTTAGCAATCTAAACGTCGTAACTACAGGTTGAACAAATAGCCACGAGCAAATAGATAAACTAATACATATGCTTTACATCGGAGTTCCAGCTTCACTACCGGTAGGAATGAATGATTTTTTTTTTTTTTTGGACGTACGATTTTTTAAATGACAGCGAATATCCGTCAGTTAGGAAAGGCTGTTATCATCTTTAAAAACAGATGATGATATAGGATTTTTTTAAAAAAAAGTATTCACATTTCTCAAATATGAACCAAAAATATCTATTACGAAGTTCTTGTTTACCAACTTTAAACTAAAACTTGTCTCAAAGTTTAGGGAAATACATTTAACAACAGATTAACTTGGTGCAATGTGCACGAATTAATTTGACCAAATACCCTTCATTAATTTTTTGTGCTTTTTCAAAAGTCATTTTCACGATAAATTTTCTTTCTTCGTGTTAAATCTACCAAATTTACTATAAATTTCAGTTAATGTGATATATTCCCTATGCCCTACTTTGAAATATCGGAATATATCTGATGAGATCGTGGGTTTTCGGTTAGTGTTTTTTAACGGCTGAAATGTTAGCGAAAGCAAATTACGTTAACAATATGTCATGGAAACCACAAATAAGGCAACTTTCGTTGTACTCGACAGATGACAAATTTATCCGATCACTTCCGGTTCCATTTGGGTTTAACTTCGTTGACTTCTTTGGCGTCCCGTTATACGAAATACTTTTGTTTCTTATCTTTCTTTTTATAAAGTTATGAACAGTTTCTGACATTACAGAATAAGCTCAATAATCTTAATGCATGGTATGACTTGTGGACTGAATCTCTGAAAGTCTGTAATATGTTTGAAAGCATTACATTTAGACATTCGAAAATTGAGAGCCAACATCTTTGATAATCGATGCAAGAGCCGCTTTTAGAGGAATTAAGCTTCTTCGAATGGTTGCCGACAATTTGTTATATGTTATAATAGAAGTTCCACACACCAGTAATTTGACGACACAATTTTAGACTTGTAACTAGCAACTTCTTCATTTTCCACAATGTTTTCCGAAGCTCCCTTTTCTTTGGGGCGTTAAAAGCGACTTTGTGTGGAATGGCAAAAAATAACGTAACGACCTGTGACAGAGAGAATACTACACGTTTATTGTCTGCGAAATCATGTTTGAGGAAATCACAACCAAAAGGAAATCTAATAATATGACACAGTCTGGATCTAAGGTAATCTAGTTTTTGTTCATATCGTAACAACACCGTTCAAATAGAATTAACATTAAAACTCTTTATTTCGTTTCGATATAACAAAACCGCAAAATGAACACAAGACAATTTCAGTTCGGGTTTCTTGATAACACATATCGCGTGATCTCTTAGATATGAATTCACCTCGGGTTATTTCTCATCTCAACTTGCCACGGACAATCAGTTAGTTGTAGCCGAAGACAATAATATGGCACATGTAAAGGATGATGTAGAATTTCGTTTATCGACGTCTAAACTTTCTTTAGTTTGCTTAAAATTATTGAAAATAAAGTAATAATCAGCGCAGTAATTTGTTTTCTTTGTTTTGTTTTGTTTTGTTTTTTTATTCGCCGTCCCGTGTTTGGTAATCACCGTTATCTCAAGTGACATGTGGTAGTCATCTGAACATAGATAGGCAATGTTTACAAATATGGCTCAGGTCGCAAATGCATTTTTTACAATAATCACTCCGCCCAGAACTTTAAATCATTCTAGAGCGATTAAGGGGGGGTCGTAGACATCAAGCAAACGCGAATAAAATCAAATAGATGCTAAACGCAAGTGGAAGATTTTGAAAATTAGAATGTAAACATATCAGTTTCCAGTTTCTACTTATTTATTAAATAATTACGCTTTATTATGTCGTTATTTACAAGTTTAAATCAATAATAACACATCAAACCTTTAACAAGTGTTAAATCTAGCTTTCAGTTTGGTCCTTTTTTTAAAGATTTTTAAAGCCGAATAACGAATAAGGAAATATTATTTTCATCATATTAAAGGAACTTTTAGGTAAACTACCATGTGCAAACAATAACGTTACAATAACGTTAACGTCGTTTTCTTTTCTTTTGAATTTTACTCACAACGCTTTAAATAGTCTTTTTTCCCAAGTCTAAAACGGTATTTCAAATTGATCAACCTGAAACAAGTTTCCGCGCATTTCCGCAAATTTCCTAGTATACTCATAAACTTGAAGTGAAAATCTACGTGAGTTTAGTATGATCGTTACAGAATTGGCCGAGTTGAGGGTCAAATAATCATCGAGGTCATTAGTTTCCTACTGTCTTAGCTGTTATTCTCTGTTTTCAAGATTCTAAAAGGAGTTCACGTATTACAGTTGATCAAAAGGAAAATGTTATGCTTGAAATTTCTAATTTGCTGTGCATGACACGAGCTTATAACCCATTCCAACACGATAAAATTTTAGACAAGTCAAAATTAAAAGAAGTAGCAGACGACAATTGTAAGTTGATGAAATCTTTAAAATCCTAGTCTTTTTGGACAGAAAAAATGTGGATAATGAAGAAATTGCTTTTAACAAGCAATTTCTTCATTTTCCACAATGTTTTCCAAAGCTTTCATAATGAGGATCATTTAAAAGTGCCACTGTCTGGGATGGGTTAAAACAATGCTAGTTTTTTTATTTCGGTATGTGGATTTATGTTTTTGTGCGTTATTCACGCACATATGTAAACGAATGGGAATGCTGGTTTAAGTTTAAAGAAGGGAGGCTTATTCGGAAAGTGATAAATGAATTTGAACCGAATTCCACAATTAAGACCCTTTTAGTGCATTCCAACGTCTCAGTACTTTCAGTCCTTTGACTTCCTTAATCAAACGGTTCTTTAGAGTTTATTTATCATACTCTTGTTAACCATACAAAGATTTTGTTTAACAACGGCCAAGATGACGATCGTTTAAGAAAGAAAACGTAACATCTACATGTAATTACACATTAATTCACATACTATTTAAAGGGGTTGCTAAGCTGGGGACATTTACTTATAATTAATAGATAAATGAATGAAATAAAAACAAATCATTAAAATGAAATAACAATGATTATAATAATATTACTAATAAAATCAACGCACACCAACATCACGTGCTCTTCATATAAATGTTTTCTTTGTTAAAATCCTATGCTATTTCGTAAAAGTGCTTTTGCTGTAACCAGTTGTGTTTATGCAATAAAGAATAAAGAAACGTTTAAAGGAAAGTTTTAATTAAAATGAACTAGGGACGTGCTAGAAATTCGCTATATGAAAATCTGAATATTGTTTGGTTCACTGTATTTTTAATGAATTTGTTTGCTGTATAGTGCCCATGGAAAAGAATCTGTTTCTTAAGGTTATATAAAAAGTTTTAAAGAAAATACAGATACTACTTTTTGAAAAGAAAAAAAACAACAACAATTCGTCGGAGGGCGAGCGCAATGTCGTAACTACATGTTTAATAAAGCTGTAGTTACGACATTTTGCTCACCCATGGGAGAATTAGTTCGTTGTACATGGAATTCAATTCCTTTTGAAGATTTATATCTATCAAAATGAAATTAATAAACAATTATTATGTCTGTATTTCTACATATTGATGAAAGGTAAATTCGCCTTTTAAGTAAAGCATTAAATGCAATATTTGTCTTAGATTATGCTTTAATCTAATTTTGAGATGAGCTAATAACTGTCCTGCGTATTGACTTAGTCTGGGTAGTCCTTACATATATTTACTTTCCCATAATTGCAGACTTATCAACCCCATTAATAGTATAGATGAGGAATTATGATACAAAACTTTTTATTGACTTTGAGATGCTTGTGATTTTTTTTAAATTATATGGAAATATAAAATTTCTTCGCCTCAAGGATCCAATGTGAATGTTTGTATATTTACTTCATCATAAATCCCATTAATTGTATAACTTAAGAAAAAATAAGCAGTTTACGAAACGTCTAAAATTTACCTTTTTATAATAATAATTACTTTATTCTCGAAGCGACTTCATTTCACTCGAAAAAAACCCTCTTTGAATTTGGTGATTAATCTTTTTAATTTACCATTTTTATCAATAAGGCTTCTTTTTGTGAAAAATCTTTTTAATTTATCACTTTTAATAATAAGGCTTCCAAACATTGACACTGTTCGGAAGAAAGATCTTGAAAACAACAACAGCTCAAACAAGCAGGGCTTCCCTTTGTAATTATGACATAAAATTTATCGTACTTAGATTAAAATATATAACAAAATACTATATATCAAGCAACTGTGTCAACGGATTTACAAGTAAAAATGCACTTTTCTTAGATTCAAAAATTTAGACAGAAAATGTGATATATAATTAAACAAAGCACGAACGTATGCAAAACAATTTGACTTCAAAACCTTTCAATCCAATTTCCTTAAATATACCTAATTTAGGCTCCTTACATCCCAGGTTACGAACTGAATAAACATACTTAGCAAAACACTTTGACCTCGTGACCAATAAGCTTGCGAAACCATCTCACTATGAGATTCAAACAGGTAAACTAAGAAAGAAATCGATTCGAAAGTCGACCTGTAGAGATACAACAAGTTTATTCCTTGAATTACATAGGGGGCCTCTTATCACCGAAGGGTACTAATTATAAAGTTCGAGGAATTGCTAAGATTTTTACAAATAGAGATACCACGGGCTTGAAATAGAATTAGACCTCATAACCTTAACATTTGATAAGGTGAACTCATACTTTAAAAGAGTTCTTCGCTATCCACCAGTAACATTTGGCAAGAAGCATGTAATGCAGGGAGGTCACATGCTTCAAACAAAATTTGACCGATATTCCTTTGCCTTGGTGACCTAAATTTCAATAGGATTCCTTGTCTTTCCAAGGGTCCTAAAGAAGTACACCAACTGTTTGGGAAATGTTTTGATTGTGTGAAAATGTTTTCCGTAGAGTGATGACACATGAGTGTAGCAGACGGAATGACAGACAGATGATCGGATATAGGAACGAACGATAACACTATCATTCTTCATACTCTACACTATCCCCTTACTACAGAATCACAAGTTCATAATTCTAGGCCATTAGAAGCTCCAATTCTACATGATATGGATTTGATTAGGGAGTATAGATTTTTTGGAATAATGTTCGAATATGAAAAGTAAGAGGTAAAAAGCTTAAAGCCTCAGTAATACATAGAGAAGCTAATATCAAATAATAAATATAGCCTCCAAATAACTATTTACTTGAGTGGAATGGGTCATTTTTTTCATTTATACCAACCTGTTTGATAACGCCTTCGACAATGATATTTTTGTCTATTTGTCTGAGAGATCACGTGACTATTTCTTTGGGTTATTTATATATAAAACCAAAGTTTGACATCATGATATTGTTTGAAAATTATTCTAAAAAAGACATAACAGTATGAAATTTTCGGGCCTCGTATCGTTAGAATTATTATGTTCCATATAAACTGTTATTGGGACTTTAACCATTTCCTGTTTAATCCATGGTTAATACGTTCCATTGATTTTGTAAGAGGAAAAATATTGTAAAAAAAAAGAAATTGCTTGTGACAAGCAATTTCCTCTTTTTCTACAATGTTTTCTTATCTACTGAATGGTTATTTTTCAATGTAAGTCTATTTAAAGTTTTCGTTTGTAAATCCTTTGGATTTGGACAGGTCTAAAATTCTTCAAAACAAGAATATGGTTAAAAAACAAACAAACCAGAAACACTGTTTCTGTTATAGAATAATTCGAAAGATATCGGTCTCTTAAATCGTCTTAATACTACCTCGCTTTGACAATATTTTTCATCAAAATATACCAAAAGTTTAATTTTTGAATTCTTAAAACATGAAAAATCGCGTGATCAAAGCCCTGATGACAAATGGGGTCGAATACATTCATAAGGGTTGATAAACTGAATTTTTAATCGACAGCGACATGCCAATCAGATTAAATCACCATTTGGATACTGTCTGTTTGAATGGTGTTAACGCCGTTTTGAACAATTTTCATCTACTTCCTGGGAATAACCACTACTAGACTGAGACACTGAAATGTCTTCTCCAAGGACATATTCACGTAACCCACAACTCGACTCCTCATTGATTGAATCTTTTTGTGCTGAAATGTTTTTGTTTTACTGGGGTTTAAAGTATTTATAGCAAGGCAATAAACAAATCAGTGACATCAAAATCGAGTAGGTAAGTGAAACGCACCAAGGTATAGGAAAAAAGCAATCTCCTAGCATAGTTGTTGTTCGTTACGATACACCTCTGCAATAGGATATATGACAATATTCTTATCAAACCAAGTGATTGGCGATATATTATTTTTCTTTTTATTCGCGAGAAATAAAAACGGTTTTGACATAAAAGCTATGATTCAAGATACATCATTTGTACATAAAACTTGATAATTTACCTATAAACCGATGAATAGCTTACGGAAAAAACTGTCACATTCATGCGACAGTTTTTGAATTGAAATCAGTTGAGGTGTATGAATTCATGTGTTCAAATGATAACGTATTGTCGGAATATTTACTTAGTGAATGGGAATAAGCCGAGTGCAAGATAGTTGGACAAAAGAAGACAACCACAGTTATACCGGACGCATATTCTGCAAGTCTAATAATTCAAAACAAGTAGTTCTTGTCTGATTCGAGTCCCATATTTCAATAATTCTTTGTTGAAGTAGACCAAGAGAATGTCATAGCTGGCGAATACTTTATTTAACTTTAACTTTGCTATAACATTAGGAACCATACCCATATTTCAATCGGACAGTCGTTGTTTAAATGCGGAACTCCTGTGTCGTTAGTAATTACCCTAATGACATCGAGTGTCGTGTACCATGGATCCCGCTTTGTTGGTGTCAGACTTACGCCTAAGGCAACTACGTAACGATTACGTTTTGGAAGCGTTATTTCATCCAGTAAATATGCGAAATAATCCTTTGATCTCGAGCTTGTGTCAAGCTCCAATAAATAACACGGCGACAATTCGGACCAGTAAGCTTTGGTAAGAATGTAACAGACTGTGTAATCCAATATATGTGCAGCAAGACTTCTACGATATTGTCAGAGGTTTAAGATTAAGTTTTCTGGTCTTTCGGCACAATTTCTTTTAGCAACAAAGCGCAGTGAAGACATTTTAGATAAATATTGAATAGATGAGATATGTAATGCAATAGTATTGATTGAGCCATTTTGGGGCACGACAATACGTTTAATGAAATCGGTTTCCAGGCGAGGCATAGTTTTACGACTGAATGAGTTGCTTTCTTGGCCTCTGACTGTAATGCTTGTTCGTTTTTAGCTAGCAAAGCGTCAGCTTTGATAGCTTATGTTAACAGACAAATTTTGAGGTCGTCTCAGAGTTCAACGAGTACAAACTTCCACTGGAAGCTTAACCATTAAATTCATTGAATGCCTACACCATAAAACTAGTTACTGTGTATTTTAAGAATATTACAAACTCTATTTAAATTGTAGTGACCGTTTTCAAAAGCATGCTATCTGACCCATTCCCACTCAATTCCGCTTTTAAAGCATCTCTAAAAAAACTTTGAAAAAATTGTGGACAGTGAAGAAATTGCTGGTAACAAGCAATTTCTTCAATATCCACAATGTTTTCTACAAAACAAGCGAAATATTTTCTAAATGTAACTATGTTTTGCTAGCTTACAGTACTTTCAGTACTTTGATTTCATTGATTAAGTAAAACACTATTTGGTCCGTAGTCCATGAATTCCTGCCTATTGTTGTTAAATTCCAATGTTTATATGACGTCACAATTGTCAGATTATTGCGTCACCAAAAGAAAAGAAATTCTTCTTCATTATCCGTAGTGTTTCCTACCAAAAATATTTCAAAAATTCACAAAGCATAAATTGTAAGCTTTTATAAAGTTTGACAAGGCTTAAAATCTTGTCTTATGGTAATAGGTTATTGTACAAAAAAAAAAGAGTTGCTTGCCAGTTGTTTAAGATTTGGACATATCTTTGGGTATTTGTATAAAAAGATACTTACACTATGAAAATATTCCTATGATTATATATTACCATTTTGGCCGACTTTCCATGATTCCACTTGTTATTTATATTTTGTAGCACTGGTAATATGTACCTTTCATGTTACAGTCTTTGAACCAAGCCGGAAAAAGTAAAGTTGATAAAAACTCTCAATAAAAGTTTACAGTTCAGCGTCTCAAGACGTTCCTGACTGAAAGACATAAAGAATCGATTTTCTATTTCAATTGAGTGTGAGTTATACTTTAATTATACTGCATTGATTTAGACATCTAACTTTTAATTTTACCCGAAATTGCTAATGTAAAAATCAATTTATAATAAATTCAGTGTCCTTCGAGAATGTATATGTGTTCTCTCTCCTTTTATGTTATACCAGGAAGCGTGATTTTCGATTGAAATTTTCGTATGCCTATTGTTCTAACATACTATGTGTGAGAATAGAATATTGTTCTTGTTCCTGTAGTGAAGTTTTGATTCCATTTTGAAGTTGTTCTAAATGTTGCGTTGGTCGTTTGCGATGCCTATTGCCAATTATCAGTCCTTTTGGAATTGGTAATCGCTGCCATAATAAATTTCAAATTAATAAAACTGGAAAAATCTTCGAAATTTAATAACAATGAGTCATATAGTTATTCAGTTCTCAACCAAACGTGTTTTCTTATTCTGGCATCAAAGAAAAATCGTGCCAGTTGATAAGCTGTTCTCATACAATTTAGCGATTACGTAAAGTAAAAATATCAAGCAAATTTTAAACAAGAGGACCACGATGGTCCTATATCACTCCCCTGAGTATGATGGCTCAAGGCTTTATGAGATAATATACAAAATATCAAAGCCCTACACCTAATCCTTTTGGAGAAGAAGATTTTTAAAGATTTACTTCTTTAATCCTAGGTATAGTGAAGATCATACCACATTGAGCTAATTTCAAGAGTGCGGTAATTCTTTGAAGTACTTAAGTAGAGTGTCAATAGGCATTAATACATACCAAATAACAAAGCTCTAGGCCTAATGGTTTAAAAGAAGAACATTTTCTATGATATCCTTCATTACTCCTGTCTGGGATTGCACAAAAAAACGATTATTTTCAGAATACAGTAATTCTATGAAGTATTTTAGCACAGGGTCAATAGGTATTATTACACATTAAATATGAAAGCCATTGGCCCTATGGTTTGGGAGAAGGTGACTTTAAAAGATTTCCTTCTTTACTTCTATGTGAAATCAGGGATCACAAAGAAAAAGGCCAATTTTAAGAATACAGTTTATTCTATGAAATATTTTGGTAGATGGTCAGTAGATGTTGATTTATACAAAAAAATCAAAGCACTAGGGCTTATGGTTAGGGAGAAGATTTTCTAAGCTTTCTTTTTACTTTCATGTAAAATCAGGTATCGCACGGAAAAGGGCTTATTTCAAAATACGGTTATTCTTTGAAGTATTTTGGTAGAGGGTGAATAGTTGATGATTTGTACTAAATATCAAAGCTGTAGGACTTATGGTTAGGGAGAAACATATTTTTAAAATTTTCTTTCTTTATTTCTTGGTAAATCAGGGATCGCACAGAAAAGGGCTCATTTTCAGAATACAGTATTTCTCGAAAGTATTTAGGTAGAGGGTCAGAAGATGATGATTTTTCCAAATAACAAAGCATTTGACCTTATGGTTTGGGAGAAGAAGATCTTTAAAGCTTTCCTTCTTTATTTTTATGTAAAATCAGGGATCGCGTAGAAAAGGGCTAATTCTTAGATTACGGTAATTCTATGAAGTATTTTAGTAGAGGGTCACTAGATGATAATTTATACAAAATATCAAAGCATTAGGCCTAACTGCTTGGGAGGAGAAGAAGATTTCTTAATATTTCCTTCTTTAATTCTATGTAAAATCTTCGAACGTCTGGAAAAGGGCTTATTTTCAGAAAACGGTAATAATTTGAAGTATTTTGGTAGAGGGTCAATAGATGATATTTTTTTACCAAATATCAAAGCTCTGGGCCTTATGATTTGGGAGGAGAAGAATTTTTAAGATTTCTTCTTTATTTTTAGGTTAACCAGGGATCACACAGAAAAGGGCTAATTTTCAGAATACGGTAATTCTTTGAAGTATTTTGGTAGACGGTTAGTAGATGATGATTTATACAAAATATCAAAGCACTAGGGCTTATGGTTTGGGAGAAATTTTTTAAAGTTGTTTTTCTTATTATCATGTAAATCAGGTATCGCACAGAAAAGGGCTAATTTCAAATACGGTATTCTTTGAAGTATTTTGGTAGAGGGTCAATAGATGATAATTTGTACCAAATATCAAAGCCCTAGGTCTTTTGGTTTTGAAGAAGAAGAAGATTTGTAAGGCTTCCTTCTTTATTTCTATGTAAAATCAGGGATCGCATAGAAAAGGGTTAATTTTCAGAATACGGTAATTCTATGTACTATTTTGGTAGAGGGTCAATAGATGATAATTTATACAAAATATCAAAGTTCTTGGCCTTATGGCTTGGAAAGAGATTATTTTTTAAGTTTTTTTCACTGCATTGCCATGGTAACCAGGGTTCTCCATGGATTTCATTTTTTGAAGTATTTTGAAATAGCATGACATAAGGATCATTTATGTGATGCTTTGTTGAAATTCCATGGTTAGTTTCGGAAGAGAAGATTTTTTTTTGTAATTGTGAACGGACGATCGGACTGACGGACGACGGACGATGACCTATCACAAAAGCTCACCCAGAGCACTTCGTGCTGAGGTGTGCTAAAGAGGCACAATTGTTTATATACCAGAATAAAATTTCTTTGGATTTCGATTGTTTTAACAATGGCAATATTCATAACATTGATCGATTAGCTTTTCACATATCTACAAATTTCATGAAAGTCCAACCTTAATTATCCGGTATATGAAGCACGATTTTATTTGGTTGAGACCATTTTGAATATGGGTTTTGACCATAAATTGGGAATAAAAAGCAATCCCGAGAAGATGTTTTTTGATGTTATTTCCTTATTTATTTGAGTAAAGTAAAAGGTAAAGATCACAATTCAAAGTCAACGTTTTGCTTCGAATAGAACTAGTGCATACTTGATAAAATGTAATGTAGATATGCGAAGTTGGTCTATATCACTACTAATTGCCCGTTTGAAACACTTTTCGTGTAAGTCAAAGGTCTAGGACACTGATGTGAGTTTTCTTCTGGAATATTGCTTGCAGTTTTTGTATAAATTTCAATATCTACGTAATATCCTACAATCTTAATCATAACTTTATGTGCCATTTAAATAATTCCTCAGATAAGTCAAAGTTAAGGTTAAAATGAAATTAAATATTTCTGTGGGCTTGACACAAGTTGTCCTTAGACAACTATTCAGAGTAAATGTTTTAGTTAACCGGCATAATACTTGTGTATCAGAATACACAATGCAATTAGAATCAGTCTTTTTATCTTGGGCAACATTTCTCGCCGAATACCCAAAGTTAAACCCTGTTGCACTCAATGAGGTCTTTGTACTCACCCTAGGTAAAAAGCTTCAGAAAAACATTGAACTGAAGAATGCTAAAAAATTCCAAAATTTTTTCTACTAAAATTTGTTGTATGCAACATCTTTGATTTTGGACCACTTTAAAAAGTTAACGTCCGGTAATGGGTTGTATGACTTGAAACTATTCGGACACAGCATACCAGTAAGATGCAAATGGCTGTAAGTAATTTCGACGTCTTTCGAGGGATAGTAATATTGTCATTTTATTTTGTTCGTATGTTTAAATTAAAGGTCAACTTAAGAGGCGTTTCTTCTAATTCTAAAGTCTAAACTAATTAGTACGACAAAACCGGATTCTTTACGGAGAAAATGTAATGATGTGCAGCTGAGCCATCAAAGCCGTGTACCGGCGTTTGAAATCATGTTTTTATTTGTACATACATTTTTTTTTTATTTCTGTGATATTACAAATTATTGCAGGTCATTCAATACTCACAGATTTTCGAAGAATCACTATGACTATGTCAATATAATTCTAACGACAAAGTTTGTTGTTTTGCAGACAGGTTTATCATACAATATTTAACTGCCTGTCCAGGACAGAAATGTAATTGAAAATATTATGTAACCACTCGTAAAAGTAATGCTGTATCGACTTTTACATCAAATAAGACATAATTGCTAAATTAGATTTAAATAAAGTTAGAGGAAGAAGTGGAGAAAATCTAGGCAGCTTAACGAAATCTTGACATACAGAGGAAAATCGAGTACCTGTATGACTGAAGTCCCGGAAACTGGAATACGAAATCCCAAGGGTGGTCAAAGTTCAGCTAAACAACTATGCAGATTGTAATAAGTGTTAAGCAGTAATTTTGCAGGTCGCCAAGTTTCTAAGGCAGCCGTACCCAATATCGATCTATTTGAAGATCAATCAACACTTCCAGGGATCTATTTATTTATGTCAAAGTAAGAGGTGTCACTCGATGACACCCTTATTCTTGCAATACAGAGACTTGTAGCAGAAGGCTATTGTCTGATGTGTGCGGAATATGATATTATGGTTGTGATACAAAACCTTGTTTGATTCGAGCCGAGTAGGTCTCGTGAAATATTAATTTTCCTACGCAGATAGAATCCAATGCAATTTTATGTATAACTATGATGAAGTATGATGAAAATTATGATCTATAGTGCAGTACCAATGAATTAGTCACTAAAGCCCCTTTTTCCAGCGACAATGGCTGGAATGTTACCATGTTCCATAGGCATCAATCATACATTTTCAGCAGGCTTGAGCCAAGAGTGATATGTTGAGTGAAAAAAGGAAGTTGGCTTTCCCCCCTGGTATAGGCAGAATGGAACCATGATAATTTAACCCATGACACTAACTGGAAAAACATTGTGTAAAATGAAGAAATTGCTTGTTACAAGCAATTTTTTCATTTTACACAATGTTTCCTGCCCAGAGAGATAAAAAATCTAAAATTTAATAAACTTTAAATTGTCGTCTGCAACTCCTTTCAATATTGACCAGTCTTAAATTTTGCCATCTGATAATGGGTAAATGGAGATCATCCCCATGACAATACAAACATTTTCAGCAATTTAGAAAGATTTATCCCAAACTGCAAGGGTTGAGCGGTAGCCTTGACATGGTCATTATTGCAATTTCCCCCCTTGATATTGGATGGAATGTCAACATAAAAATTGAAATCATTTACAGTACAATAAAAAAAATCCAGCATATTTGATTAGGGTTGCGCAAAATTGATCCTGAATCCAAAGGTCAAGAGTTTGAACAGTAAAGCTATATTCATTTTCAACATGTATCATTGCATGTGTGATTAATTGGCTCTCACCAATGGCCAAATGAAAAGTACTCTTCATTGACATTATATTGTAGCTCCTTGAATGTTGATGTTCTGGTATGGAAAACAACAGGAAGCCATGGTAAGGTGCATCATTTGCCCTGATATAACTGAGATACAGTTGAAAATAGCAAACAAATAAAAAAGAAAGATAGTAATTAAATAGTTGGCAAGTGAATATAAAATAATCTATGTTTACAGGCTAAATGCAAATGTATCAAATCCATGTGGAATAAAAATTCGTATTTAACACATTACCAGATGCCAATATTTAAGACTGGCCCAAATTGAAATGAGTTGCAGACAAAAAATTAAAATCTGAGAAATTTTAGATTTCTTTTAAAATTTCTGGGTAGAAAACATAATGAAAAGCATGAAATGAAACAAGCAAGTTCTTCATATTTTACAATGTTTCCCCAATTGTTTTTCTTGAGGGGCATCCAAAAGTGTTATTGTGTAGGAAAAGGTTAAATGAAAAAAAAAGTAGAAATAAGCCAAGAAGTTTCCCTCATAGCTAGCCTGTTAAGTTGGACAATCAATTGTTTTTCTTGAGGGGCATCCAAAAGTGTTATTGTGTAGGAATAGGTTAAATGAAAAAAAAACAGAAATAAGCCAAGAAGTTTCCCTCATAGCTAGCCTGTTAAGTTGGACAATCAACCAAGGGTTTTGCAATTCTCAGTAGTGGCAGGCTGTAAATTTGAGAGAATTTGAGGGTTATGGGTTCGAATCTCTACGACTGCACTGCTTGTCACATAGGTATCTATGTTTTGGGGCAAGATATTCAAAGACCAGGCCTACATTTACTGATATGGAGGAAGCTCGTGAATACTCTTATAATTCTTTCCTGTTTTTTCAAAAGTTCTCACAAAGTTTTCTAAGTTTAAAATTACAATGCCTTAAAACCAGAGAT
This sequence comes from Fragum fragum, assembly GCA_946902895.1. Classification (NCBI taxonomy): domain Eukaryota; kingdom Metazoa; phylum Mollusca; class Bivalvia; order Cardiida; family Cardiidae; genus Fragum; species Fragum fragum. Next base: position 65,116,939 of record OX336365.1, on the reverse strand, counting down.
TGTACAGGAAAGGGATAGGTGGACTAAGTGATGATATAACTAGAGATCTTTAAAGTGTGGCATTTATTACCATACAAACAAACAACTGACTTCAATATAGCTGTTCTCTTCAAAGTAGTTAACCCATTCCAACTCAACATAATTTTAGACAGGTCCAAATTGAAAGAAGCTGCAGACGAAAATTTCAAGTTGATGGAATTCTATTTTGTATCGTCTTTTTGTATAGAAAACAGTGTGGAAAATGTAGAAATTGCATGATACAAGCAATTTCTTCATTTTCCACAATGTTTTCTAAAACTTCTTTCTTGAGGGGTGTAAAAAGGAGGGCTTGTGTTGGAATGGGTTAAATGAGTTATTTTCTAATCCATGACATACAAGTGAAAATAAAGGTACGTGTAATATTAACATTGAAATGGCAAAAATCACTATTACAACAAGATTCTTTCAATGATATACTAAATCAATTGGTATGTTGTTGCTATCTCACCTGTTCCAACTTGGGATTTTACCTTGCTGTAATTTTATACTTGAGAAAAGGTTGTGGAAAGAGAAGAGATTGCTTGTAACAAACAGTTTCTTCTTTATCCACAATATTTTCTACTACATAGATGATTTCATTTCAAACTGCATCCAACCACATTGTTGTCTGCATTTTGTAGATGCATATTTAACCCAATATCAGACGACAAAATTTTGGACTGGCCCAAAGTGAAAGGGGTTGCAGACAACATTTTAAAGTTCACAAAATTTTAGATTCTTTCAACTAACTGGGTAGAAAACATTGTGCAAAATGAAGAAATCTTCATTTCATACCATGTTTTCCCAACTGTCTCTCTTGAGCATCAGAAGGCGTCATTGTGTGGTAATGGGTTAAACCTATTGAATGTTACTGATATACTGTTCTAACCAGCATAATATCCCAATACAACTCTTAGGCAAAAACAAATGAAAGATAACAACATTTAAATCTGTTTTACAGAGCGATGATTTTAGATTCCCCCCATCAAATCAAAGCTCAAGGCCTTATGGTTTGGCAGAAGATTTCTTTCTTTATTCCATTGCAAAGTCAGGGATTGTACAGGAAAGGGCTATTTTTCAGATTACAGTAATTCTTTGAAGTATTTTGGTAGATGGTCAATAGGCATTGATACATAACAAATATCAAAGCCTTAGGCCTTGTGATTTGGGAGGATGTTCGAAAACTTCGACATTGAAGTTTTTAGGCCAAGTTTCTGCATGCAAAATTTGAAAGATTTAGGCCATGATTTTTTAAAGATTTTCTTATCGCTTTGAAAATATTAAGAAGCAAACTAAAAAAATATATTTTTTTTTTTTGTATTGAAAAACTTATTTTGTACTTTGTTATTGCAAGAATTAGTAGGCAAGGTTGATGTTAGGCTAGTAGAAGTTAGATTGTATATTGCCTGAGGGATATCAAAACTATGTAACTACAGCAAGGTATTCAAGCTGCAGTAACATACTTCAAGTAACCTATCAACAATGCATATAATTTTAATCCAGGCATCTCCATTTAATAAGCTTTATTAATCTTTTACTTCATTATTGAACAGATTTTTTTTTCATAAAATTCACCAGAATTAGTATGCAATACAGTAGTACCTGTAGTTACTACAGTAATGCAATGATTCTTTTTTAAAAAATAGAGCTGTTTCAGTGCAATAATATAGTAACTCACACATTTACATAACTCATTATATAAAACTTTTTTCCAATTTCTTTTCTTTAGTTTTTTCTTTAAATTAGAATTGACAAAATGAGAATGTTTTTCCTCTCTCCTGTAAAATTTGCAAAATACAGGGTTAAATTACAGTTTTGAGATATCTTAAAGGTGGAAAAACTGTAAAGGCAAACAAGATGTGTTTGTCCGGCTGTACTTGAGTGTTTTTGGAGGTTTTTGCGTTTGATCTTGGTATGTGACCTTGACTTTATCACATGACCTTGACCTTGAAATTAGGAGATGCATATTATGGGGATGTATCTTGAATAGGCTAGTAGTAATTGGCAATGTTGAGTTTTGTGATTAAGTTTTGCAGTCAGACAGACTCAATGACAGACAGACGGACAACAGTAAAACAATATGCCCCCTATCTTTTGATGCAGGGCATAAACGTATAAAATGAGCTTCAACCCTGTTATAGATACTAAGTCCCCTTTTTACTTGATATTTGATGGAAAATAACTATTTTGTTAGCATTATGATTCTTTCTACCAATTTGACTAATTAACCCAAGACCAGACAATTTCGCTTTTTGGCAGCCTGAGGAAATATGATCACAGAAAACTTTGAGGGGAAAGGAGACATTGCTTGTAATAAGTATTGTCTCCTTTTCCCCAGATGTATACTGCTTTATTTGGCAGTTACTTTCCAATCTGAGTCCGATTTGAAATGTCAACTGTAAGTTGTTCAATTAGAACCAGTCTAAAATTTCTTGTGTGATAATGGGTTTGAGTTGCTAGGATATTTTCACCTAGCCCATTCCCACACCATTCCACTTTTTGGTACCTGTCATATAAAAAGCTTTGATAAACATTGTGGACAATCAAGAAATTGCTTGTTAAAAGCCATTTTCTTCATTATCTACAAAGTTTATACCCAAAAGACAAGGATAATCATAATTCAAGTCATGATGAAATTGTTGTCAACAACTTCTTTTAACTTTGATCAGTCTAACATTTTGTTAACCTGTATCATGGCCCAGTTTCTCTTGATATTGGGTGTAATATGCTCTTATATTTGATATTGGGACTTCCACATAGCTTAAAAAAATTGGGAATTCCCCTACAGCATAAAACACAGAGACTAAGCCAAGATTTTTTACTTGTAAGCCATAACAAGGCAATTGTCATTAACACTTTCCTGTTCAATCCCTGGTTTATGGGTCCCTATGGTTTCATACTAGTAAAAATATTGTGGGAAGAGAAGAAATTGCTTGTAACAAGCAATTTCTTCTTTTCCAGAATTATTTTATACCCTATACGTTGGTTACTTTTCAAATTGCACTCTCTTTTACTTGATGTCTGTAGCTTCTTTCAAATTGAACAATTTTAAATTTTGACAAACAGGAAAGGGTAAAGGCCCCTTTTTTGAATATTCAATACAAGGATCTTCCTTGCATGTAAGAGAATGTGCAAAACTTGTATAGCTGTAATTATAGAAAATTGTCATCAAGGTTTATTGGTTGAATGGTGTTTAAGGCCACTTTCAACAGTATTTCTGATACATGGATATCATATGACTGGTGCACCTCACCATGGCTCCTATCATTTCTCACACAAGCAAACCACAAGCTACATCTATTACAACCTTCCACTTTTAATACAACACACGCACATAGCAGATCATATGACCATACGTGAGAGCCATGTTGGGATGAGCTGTCAGAGAGAATGTTGGCTGAGACGGGGTTCAAACTCACAGTCCCAGGATTGAGAGAACATTTCATGAATGAATGATCTAAATCAGCTGAGCAAAATGTTAACTAAGGCATCTTTTCATGTGACATTTAACAGAATGTCACTTTTTTCACTAGGAATATTCCTCATTACTATATAATCACTTCCAGCAAGTTTGAGAAAGATTGAGCCAAAATTAAGCACCTGTTGCATTGTAAAGAGGAAACTGGCATTAAGAACAGTTTTCCTGTGAAATATGACAGAATGTCATCAAAGTCCAAAGGGAAGATCTTCCTAATGACCATTCAGAAATTTCTGTAAGTTTTGGAAAACCCACCAAAATTTGTGAAATCTAAAGTGGTATTGCTGAATTTATGCCCGACATTAAAGGATCACAAAAACTCACCATGAACATATTGTGACCAGGTGAGCTAAATGACTGATTGCTTTTGATCACCCCTTTAATGGATACAAGATATTGATAGTTTGTATGAACAGTGATGTCAATGACATTGCATTTCATTGGGTGATATGAACTTGAAATTAAAATCTGAAAAACAACAGACTTTGTGTTGACAACATTGATAAATGAGTGATCAAGTCAACACAGCAGATGTTAGCTTTTAGCAATTAACTCCGTGTGGAGAGCATATTTACTGACCATCTTTGTTGAGTCTGAAAGTATTAATTCTTATTAGACTGAAAAGAATTTGTATGTTCTTAATAGGCATATTCTTTGATATTTAACACTTTCCTGTACAATCCCTGCTTTAAAGTCCTTAAGATTTTATACTTGAGAAACAATTTTGGGAAAAGAAGAAATTGCCTGTAACAAGTGGTATCTTCTTTTCCTACTATAGTTTCTACTCTGTTGGTTAGTACAATGCATTTCAATTGGTATGTGCTCTTGAACCTATGCCCACTCATCTCCACATTTTGATGCGTTAAATAAAGACTAATGAAAACACTGTAACACATTGCCATGTATATTGCCTATTATAATATTACTTTTGGGGACTGTGGCCATAGAACAGTTAGTAGCATATGCAATTCCTAGTTGCAAGGTCACGAATTCAATCCCGGCTGGGACGAAAATCCTTTCAGACATTTGCCTCCCACAATTGAGTAGATAATTGTAAACCTAAGTCTAATGAGCAGCTGGGGGCACAGAAAGGATGTTGTTGTTGTTGCCCTATGAGAGAATCTAGGGGTAGGTGCTCAAGCCTCCATGATATGACTGAAATACTTTTAAAAGTGGCTTAAAGTAAAATGTAAGGGAAGTCAGTTCAATAAATATGTGTTGTTATTGTTTATCTTCGGTCCAACTTAAAATGGGATGTCATGGGTTCGATCCCCGGCGGCGGCACATATTCTTTCGGACATTTGTCTCTCACCAATGGGTGGATAATCGTATACCTAAGTAGGATAGCAGTTGGAGGCCAGGAAAGGATGTAGTGGTAGTACCGGTGTGAGAAATAACAGGAATCCATTGTTAGGTGCTCCAGCCGCTGCGATATGACTGAAATACTGTTACATTTAGTTAAGCCCCATGCAATCAACCAATCTTTGGTCAAGTGAAGGTGTGACTTATTGAAATGCAGTTTTAATGGGTATTATTTTTTTCATGTTCATAACATCTGAAAGTTTTATTTTAACATGTCAACCTTTTGGTGGAAGCGATTATCTCAGTCGGGTCCTAAAGGAGGGAGGAGGGTGCAGCTGTGATACCTGATATTGAAATAAAACTACTGATTTCAATTGATTTGGTGAATGATGTTTTATGGTTTATATAATTTTTTTCTTTATCATTCTTTTTCGTAGCAATTTCGATTAAAACATAAGCTGAGCATTTTGTATTTAATACAAATTGCTCAAAACTTTCAAAACACAAAATCAAACCATTTCTGTTCTGATCTATACCATTCAAAAGACTATTCAAATTCATTCATCATGTCAATATCATAATTTATCCCTAACTGCAGAACCCGGGTCCATGATTCGACTCGGGTGGACCTACACACACATTTTATACTCTACCTCCCAGGCATTAATTGACAATTCCATAATTTCCTTAACTGTAGAACCCAGGTCTTTATTTGACATTATACCCTACCAACCGGGCTATGGCTTAATCAAATGCTATTATAAATCCCTATATGGTGCAATAGGATAATGTCACTACATTAAAAAGTAAAAGGCAACAGTTCTAGAATTAAGCCTATAACCATTCCTTGCATAAGAGCCCTCAACACTATCCTGTTTTTTTTTTTTTTGTTTTTTTTTTTGTTTTTTTTTTTTTTCAAAATTTTAGAATTTTCCAAATCCTAAGAAGTTACATTTGACAATTAAAAGAGAGTGCAATTTAAAAAGGAATCATCCTACAAGGTAAAAATTATTGTAGAAAAAGGACAAATGGCTTGTTACAATTTCTTCTTTTCCCTAATTGTTTTGTCAGGTATAAAATCACAGGAACGTAAAAAACTGGGATTGTACACTAAATGAAAGGGTTAAAGTGTAAAACAACGAGTACAAATCTAGCGATAGATACAATACGTCCACCCAACATAAACGGTACGAAATAGTTCGGGTACGACCTGACGGATCATGAGTACATTCGGTTCACAAGGTGATTTAAAGTATTTAGAGTCCAGTTTGGAACAGAGACTTGTAAAAGTTAAAAAAATAAACCTGTTTATTTATCTCGGGGTGCGAGCTGCTCCGAATGTGGTAGAGATTCGATTCGTTAATATATGGGTCGATATTGATCGAAAAAAACGCTTCCGATAACTGATACAAACCGCAATGACCATTCTTAAGAATGGGCAACCGTTCTTAAGAATGGGCAAAATGTGTCTGCCCGTTCTTAAGAATGGGCATATTCTCAAGATTGGGCACAACATAAATACTATAACTGTTACTTGGATTATCTAGAGAGCACAATCTCTTGCTGAACATAACGGAGGATGTAAGCAAGTTCTAGAAAAAAATGCGAACATACGACCAGAGATATTTACCAGGTCAAATTTATGAAGTTTTTTTTGTGTGTGTGTTACGAGCATAAAGAAATAGCTCTTAATCAATGCATTCATCTTACATGAGTCCAAAGAGATTATATTTTCGAGAATAAATATATTTATTATATACCTATAAAAGATATGGAGTAAATCCTGGCTGTCAAATACAACTCGACAGAAAAAAAATCAATATTCGGCGTGTAGCAAAAAACCGTATTCGTCGAGTACCGTTAAACACTGACTTCTTTTTTTGTGTATTGACAATCCGGGTTTTTCAGAAAGTTGGTTATTTCTTAGCCATTTAAATGTCATTTCCTAAAAGGTATATAATAAAAGGAATATTACAACAGTGTGTTTTTCTATTTGTTGTTATCGTGTTCTCGAATCGTGTGTAGGTATTTTTATTGGATTCGACCTTCGGTCTCATCCAATAAAAAATACCTACACACGATTCGAGAACACGATAACAACGCATAGAAAAAGACACTGTGGTAATATTCCCTATATACTTATCATGATGGATTTTACACATAGATGATTTATCCGCATTAAAGGGCTCTCGTCGAAATAGTAACTCTTACCAATAGCTTTCAATAGTTTGAGGCACATTTACTTTAAAATTAGTTTGATGATTGTTTTAAGAAACTGGTGCTCACAATAGACAAGAGGCCAACAAAGCCTTATAGTTCACCTGAGTCTAAAGAGCAGAACAAATCTGGATCAATGGATAGAGCTTACCCTATATTCCCCATGAGTATTGGGCAAGGGCATGTATAATGTACAACAGACAAAATACTATCATAATAGGTCACCTTTAGCAAAGTTTAGGAGAACTGAAAATTCATTGTTGAGCCATGGCAATAGCTAATCCCGACAACTTCAAAGGTTTAGATCAGGAATTGCTAGCTTAATGTAACAGACAACAGGGTGTTTGTTTTCCAGTAAATTCGCACCTTACTGATTTTTATGCATTTTGACGGCCCTACACATTTGCACCAGCTCTAGCGCAGTTATTTGATCACCTATTTGGTTCTTCCAAATTTGAATCCCATCCAACAACTTGTTCATGACAGATGTGCTCAACCCTTACCTTCTTGCCCACTTTTTCCCATAGGGGATGTTACTCCAATATGTTTACAAAAATGGAGCGCCTTCCCATGGAAATGTTTCCTACCAAGGTTGGTTGAAATCCACCGGAGGTTCTAAGGAAGAAGTCGAGAAAAATATGAAAAATGACAGCATGATGGACGACGACGGACTAAACGTGATCCCAATAGGTCACCATAACCTTTGAATAAGTTACCTAATCAATACGAAAAGCAGATTTTACTAAATCGTCTACAAAATAGCAGCTATCATTCTTCTTTTGCGGAATCCCTGAAGCATTTACGAGTCGCGAGAAAAATACGCAAATTTGAAGAAACTATTTAATTCATTTACAAACAATAAATTTGAAAAAATAAAACTATTTTAAAAATATTGATTGTCCATTGGACTCATTCCTAAAAAAGTATGCTTCGGTATAACAATACAGTATTCTCATCGACTAATGATGCAGGTTATGCGTCCATTTAGACCCAGTTCTGCTTTAGTCCTCACTCTAACTAGTAACAACCTCCTATTTTTAGCGATAATGGCGAAAACTTTTCTGAGTTTGTTGAGAGCTACTCAGGTTGGGGGAAACTCTGTTCACATACAAAATATTTACTTAACGGAGAAGAAATCTTAAAATCGAGGTTTGATAATAAGAATAGTATAGATTTAGCAAGCCTCAACCTAAAGAAAACGTTCTGAATTAGCTTGTAACATCTTCCAGAACACACACCCATATTACAAAAATAAACCTATCGAATATCATGACAAATTTCGAGAGAAAATGTGTTGACACCCCAGTATCTTCCTTAATGCATGGAGCTAATTAAAGAGCTTGCGTCGTTTCCGGCGACCAACAAACTAAACTAAACTCGATTCCATATTGAACGTTCCTACGAGGTACAAATCAGGAGGAACTCCCAAGAATCGGAATTTATCCGTTTTTCAAGTTTAGCTCCCACTACATAACTTCGGTTGGCGTGCGAAATGACGTAACTACAGATCTATTAAAGCTGTAGTTGCGACATTTTGCTCGGCCATCGACGATAGGATGCCCTCGTGTAAGGTTTGGCGAAGATCAGTTAATATGTATCTGTTCGGATGTGTATCTTTTTGTAGTATACATAGTTACTATACAAAACCATGATAAAATTGATATTCTTCAATAGTCCATGCTATAAGTCCATGACATTTTACAGAAATAAAGAGCATTTTCTCGGAAATCCTGTCTGTTAGATAACAAAAGACCGGGTTTTTCAATAACTTTATTTGGCTTCTTGGTATTTACATAATCCTTTGGATTCCGAAATGAAACAAGATAGTGATGGATGTTGTGAAGGTTTAGTTTCTTTGACCGAATTCTTATTACTTCCTTTATTTTGAAGACCGCCACAAATTTACTAGTGTTAGTCTGTACTTTCTTCCATAGAATTGTTCAAACTTACTCTCCATAACTTTGAAAGAAGTTTGCTTATGTTGTTTTTATCCTAGCATTGATTTTCAATCTTGTTTCACTGAAAGCACCAAAACTTTGAAAAATGACGAAAGAAAAGCACGTGGTTTTCAGTAGTTAATAATGTGTTTTTTCCAGAAAAATCTTCTCCTCTCGTGCTTCATCAACTATATTCAATACTCCTAATGTCCTTCTATAAAACATCGGAACTTGTCAGGCGAGGTCGTTGGTGCGTAACGTCGAAAACGACTGAATTGCTAGTGAAAGTCAATGACGTAATCTATACGTAACGAACGCCACAAATAAGGCAAATGCCGGTGAAATCGAAAGACAATTGTAACAATATATACAGAATCCTGCTTTCACCATTCACTTTTGACCTACGATGAACTCGAAACATGAAAATTAAGCGCATTATTTTTCTCTTTCCTAGGAAAAAGTTGCAGCGAAAAGTCAAAATGTGGGAGATTTTGATCTGACAATTATTGAAAAAACTTTCGACTTTCGACCTCATGTTTGTTTAAAAGAGAGGTAACTAGGAACTGGTTATTCCTACTTATCACCCAAGAGTAGAAAAGTGGGAGTATTTTTCTTGGCAATTGCCTATGAAATTTCGACCTTTTAATTTAGCGAAAAGGATGAGATTCTCAATAAAACATATGAAAAAAACTCCAAATTTTCTACCTCTCCTCGAAGTCGGATAGTAGAAATAAGTGGGTATTTATTCTGGGCATGATTAACTGTCCGGTAGGGCTACTTGTTCATGGGATAAATTTACCGCGTTATTATTCTACATACACACCAAGAAACAACAACAATATCGTCCTCTAACGTAATTTTAGGTACCACTCCACCCCACTCAACCTTTTAGCCTAGAGCCGTTAAATCCTAGTTTAGTTCCATTATATTTTTGTTTCTCCTTTTGTCGTGGTATTTTCGAATCTTGTCGATATCTAGAAGTCTAAAATCGTATTCAGCACATTGGCCGGCGCTGTACTGTATTCACAAGTGCTTACGGATTTCTGTCGGGACTATCATTTGTTTAGTGATCAGGCTTTAGATGCCCTCTTCCCCGCGGTAGGTTGTCCCATATAAAAGACATTTCGAAGGTTGTTGTGTCATGGTGTATTTGTCGAAAAGTTTATGACTAGCGGTACCATTGTCCTGGCATGAATTTCATAGCAAAAGCGTATGAAAAAAGCTATACAAAGCCAAAAACTGACATGTTTTCATCTATTTCCTTATTAAAAAAATGAGCCAAAACTGATACGTTTTCCTTTATTTCTTTATTGTGAAAAATGAACAGAAGTGTTTTCCTGATAGGGTCGGTGACGAAATAATTTTTCACCCTACACTAGTTATCTCGTCCTTTCGACTTCTCGAAGATGTTCTTATGTTTTATGTCTTATCACATTCGCTAGATCGAATTGTATCGATAATTGTCAAATAAAAAGCTTCAACTTTTCTAATTTTCGACCCGAAAGCTGAATGCGAAAAGTTGAAGTTAGAAGTTCCCAATTTCCAATACTTTTTGCGGGTTAATATTTTCTAAAAAATTGGAAGTAAGAACTCATATTTTTAACATTTGGGTTCCTCGTAGGTTGACAAGTGAGTTGTGGAAACAGGTCTCCTTACAGTATATACGTCATAGCCTACCTCATCGGCCATGCATTTTCACTAGCCTATTTTCATCTTCAATGTCAAGTTTTCAGGTCTAACATTTATATTGAAGACCTACCTTTTTAAAAAAAAGTCCATCTTGTATCTTATACCTTTATCAATCAATGTAAATTATGCTTTAGTTAAAGATTTATGGTCATTAAAATGCAACAAATAAGTAGAATAGTTTGTTAGAGACCTAAGCGACGTAACTACAGCTAAGATATGCTGCTGTTACACGTTTAAGTCGCAAAACCAATCAAAAAGTAACCAGAGATGAAAACAAAATTGCGGCCCATTTCGGAGTTCAAAACTAATTTCTGTTCTTAATGAATGATCTCATTGGTGGACCGGATATTTGATTGACAGCCGCGGTTGGTAAATTACCCCCCCCCCCTAAACACACAATATTCGACTCTGTGTCACAAGAACATTTTTTACTGGAATAGAGCACAGGGCTATAACTCCTAGAAAAGAAAATGTAAGAACATGGACACATTTTGTTGATACTGAGAACCCCCCTGAGTTGTTGAAGAGAATATGAGCAGACACTAGTTTTCATCAAAAGATCACAACTCTATAAGAATTTTAAATGAACCGCAACCACTATGCACATCTATACTTGATACCGGGAGTGAAAAGATGAATCTAATCCTAGCAGTACTTCATGAGAAACTGTGCACAGAAGGAAAAAGCTAGAGACTGACGGACTGACCATTGAACGGAGCAAATGACCGGCTAACCAATAGTCCGACTCCCATATACCTCCAAAATAAAGTTGTCGTTTTTTTTGCGGGGGGGGGGGAGATTATAAAACGTGTCCTTTTCTATAACTGGCACATGACACGAGCTTGCTCAGATCATTTTTGTGAAATAATAAGCCTCATAATATCCGTTCTATGCCATCATTGCACCCACAAAAAGAAAATGATTTAACTTTGATAGTAATTTTCATATTCCAATGTGTGATCTTTGATTTTTTATATATATGTATATATATATATATATATATATATATATATATATATATATATATTTTTTTTTAAGGAAAAATTAAATTCAACTTGAAATGATATGCGTTTCATTAAGGCGAGACTTGAACAGATTTTAATGAAACTTGATAAAGGAAAAGTATCTTATCTTATTACAGTTATTTGTGTTATTTAAAAAAAAGCCATTTCTTATACTCAATTCGCTATAAATTCAATCAAATCAGTATATTCCCTATGTCTTTCTTTGTAATATCAAATATATCGGGTGGGATTGTCGGTATTCGTGTATAGTCGCTAACAACTGAATTGTTAGCGAAACAAATGACTTCATGGAAACATCAAATAATGTTAGTTTCGTTGAAATCGAAATATAACGTATTTATACGAAAAATTCTGGTTCCATTCGGGTTGTACTGCGTACTAATTTGGCGTTATGCCACGCGAATTTTTCCTTTCTTTTTTAAAGTCATTTTCAAATTCAGCTTTATCCCCTTCTTTTAAATGTCTGAAAACATACACGCAAAAATTTTGAACATTAATAACCAAAATGTTCAATCCATAATATGTGCAAGAGCCGCTTTAAGAAACTACTTAAAAGCTACAATAGTCGCTAGTGTCGCCACCCAGATCTCATAATTACATTACACGATTCTTTGAATACTTTTTCAATGCATTGTAGCTTATTTTCAATGTTTTGTTTTTAATCGAAATAGAACTAATCTAATATACCACAAGGTAGAGCTGATTTTCTTTATATAGCCACAACGGCGAACATGGATTCAAGTAGCTTATTGACCAATCACAGGCTCCTTTAAATTGACTCCGACAGGTACTTCCTATTCGATTTTAAACGATGTTATGCAAAATGTATGGCCAGTAGCATGTAAGAAAAAGAGTCGTCAACGGACAACATATCTTTCCCTAGAGTGTGGTTTTTATCTTTAGAGTGATGTATGAAACAGGGTTAAATTTTAAGGACACCTGCTCAATGAGAGCATCCTAAAATGGAAAATTACCGAGCGAGGAAGTTGTCTTAACCGAAACCGCATCTCCGCATTTGTTTTTTTTTATAACGGGTTAAAGGCCAAGGTAATAGGGTCAAGGTCATTGTCTCAAATGAAAGAAATCTCCTTATGTATGCTTGCGTGAATTATGATCCCATTAGGTTGAGCAATGACCAAGATAGAAAAAAATCAAGTATTTGGTCAAGGTAAATTGTAACGGTTTATAGGTCAGGGTAAAAAGGAGCCTCCTAGCACTGGTTAAAATAAAAACTTAAACAAAGTAGGACGCCGAGGGTACGACAATAGCTCTTTCAGGACTTTTGCCCAGGCGAGCTTAAAGTAAGAATGATTTGCTGGCGACCTAAACGACGTAGTTAAAGCTTGAACAAGCTGTAGCAACAACGTTTCAGTCGCCTTTCCAATAAAAGTACTTCACATAAATGGCAGCTTCTTTTGAATAAGAAACGGTGGTTTACCACAACTTTCCTAAAACATATTTTTCTCCTTAGCAACACGAATTCGCTCAGCAATATTAAAAGTTTATCAATAAGAAATCATACTTATATTCAAATGAATTGACTGAAAAAATTAATTTGATATAAAACAAAGGTTAAACTAAGCTTCATTCAAATATCTGTTTCTCCTTTTAACCGCCGGATTACAAGGCAATGTTTTATAATTCTCTGTAAGAAACTGTACTGAATCAAATGACATAAAATGGAAGAGATAACTATGAAATACCCCACTTCAACAATGGCAAACGTGCTTTCATATTGATAAGTTGCCAAGTCAATGCCTTGTTAAGATAAAAGATGTCATACTTGCTTCCTTTCGAATAATAAATGAGATTTTCGATTTAAATGTTAACAATGGGAACTGGCGAGGGGCAAAGAGCGGTCAAACTTCATGTTTTGTTATATCTAGGTATTATCTATATTTCTAATCCATATATGTATGCGGTGTCCACCAATCTTTATTTCTTCGACACATGTGTGTGTGTGTGTTTAGATAATATGAAGATCTAATGCACATAAACGATTGACGATTCGCCTATATAAATAGCTGCCAATCATTTCAATTAAAAAAAACTGTTATCAAAATACAGAACAAGACGAAAATAGTAAATATATGTATATATGCAAGTGAAAAATTAAACAATAAGACTTCACGTGCCTATTATAATGGTATTTAATATAATCTGCAAAGAACATGCATGTTTCGGCTATCGCCTCATCAGTGCTTACTGTATAACGTCAATACTAATACATAACATCTGTTTGACGTTACTTCCTCTGTAACATCCATGAAAAGTGCATAGTAAGGGAAATATTTTTTAATTGATGCGGCATGCATTTAATTTAGGTTTAAAATAGTTAATAAAACATTTTTGTTAACCTGACTGAAAGTTTATTAGAAAATACTTTGAGGAAAGGAAAAATCATAGTTAGAGAGATATTTTTCAATTGATGCGGCGTGCATTTGATTTAGTTGTAAAACAATTAATAAAATATTTTTTTCTTTTGTTAACCTGACTGAAAGTTTATCAGAAAATATTTTGAAGAAAGGAAAAATCATAGTTAGGGAGATATTTATTAATTGATGCGACATGCATTTAATTTAGGTTTAAAACAATTAATAAAATATTTTTCTTTTGTTAACCTGACTAAAGGTTTATCAGAAAATATTTTGAGGAAAGGAAAAGTCTTGAATTTAATTTTATCGTTAGAGCAACGTTCTATATGACTACTTAATGGTAATTGTCTTACGGATGGATCCCTAATTTGTTTGGCATGTATTGTTCTGCCTGTTCTCAATTTTCGCCTGTTTGACCAATGTAGTATTCTCCACAGCCGCAACATGTTGGTGCATTAAGAACATTTTTCACATTAAAACTCATATTTGCATTTTCTCTGAAATATTTTCCGTTTAAATTGAAAGTAGGTGATTCTGTCATGAACAGACAAAGACTGTAGTTTGGTCGACCACATGTAAATAAAATTCTTTGTTATTTTCTTCCCTGAGATGTGCTTTCGTTAGAAGTTTTTCAGATTTGGTAGTTGTCTTATACTTTTAATTATAGTTGTGTCCTATAAAGATGATTTTATTCTCTCGTCAGAATTCAAAAGATAAAAACAATTCTATATAACCTCAAACATTTCAGTGCTATTTGGGTTGAATGTTGAGATATATGGGATATCTTTGTTGTCACTGTCTTGGTTGGTTACTAATAAAGTTTCATTTGGAATGTTGCTTTCATTATTCCATTATTTATCACGGAGCGGTTAAAAATTCGCACCAACACCAAATAAATCAAATAATCAAGAACTAGAATTTGACATATCAGAGTTTCAAAGAAAATTAAGATTACAGGAATTCTTTCACGACAAAAATACAGTTAATGTTAATTCATTAGTACGTAACAAAAGTGATTTTAAACCTTCTACGTACAGGAACGAAGCATCAGAGAATTGTATCAATATTACAAAATATATTCCAGAAAATACAAAACATACACAAAAAGAAAGAATAAAGAGTTTTGACATTTGGCAATATCAAAACTCCAAAACGACCAAAATATTATAATAAAAAAGCTAACAAAAAGGGAGGTATCGTTATTATGATCAAAATTTCTATAAAAGTAAAATGATAGATGTGTTGGAAGATAGCAATTTCTATAAAGAATTTTATTCAAATAATTCAAATGAAATTTTCAGAAAAATACACAAATTAATGAACCTTTCTAATGAAATGACCAGGAATTTAATAGACTATCTGACAAATTTCGGATCTTCAGGAAGCATATTCTATGTCTTACCAAAAATACACAAATATACCCTAACCAACAATTTATGTATGACTAATAATAGGGATACAGTCGAATTAAATGACGCACTAGATTTAAAACTTAGGCCTATTATTGTCGGTATAAATTGTGATACACACAGACTAACTATCTTAATTGATATACTATTAAAATCATTCATTAATGTAAGAGGCTGTGTCCGGGATGATCTAGACATCTTAAATTTGAAAGAGTCCATGAAAACACTTTTAGTAACTTTTGAGGTCACGAATCTCTAAACAAATATATCGCATGATTTAGGTATAAAGGCAATTTCATATGGGATAGATAAAAATCCAATTTTAGTTAATGCAAGGTTTTCTAGGGACTTTATTCTAGAAGGAATGAAAATAATCTTACAACAACTTTTCATTTGCTGATAAATATTACACACAAATAAAAGGAACAGCAATGGAAACTAAATTTGCTCCAACATATGCAACTTCTGTCTTGGGATATCTCGAAGAAAAGCTTTACTTAAAATCTGAGGAAGAATATGGGCAAGAATTTTTTATACCTAATTAAAAATTGGAAAGGTTTTTGGACGACTGTTTTATTTTTTGGAAATTTAGCCGACTTGAACTTGATCAATTTCACAATACCTTCAATAATCTTCAAGCAGAAATAAAATTTACCTAAGAAATCAACGAAGATATTCTGTCATTTTAAATATACTGATTATCAAACAAAACTCAGCCATTGATACTGATATTCACTTCAAAGACACAGACACTAAGCAGTACCTCAATTATTATTCATGTCATCCTGACCACACTAGAAACAGTATCGAATATATAATCCAGCCAGAAGAATATGTACAATAGTATCGAGCTCGGAAACACGGAATACTCGCTTAAGAGTTTTGAAAAGAACCCTTCTATTAAGATAATATCCTATCAATATAATATATAAAAGAATAATGAAAGCAACCAACATTCCAAGATAATCTTTATTAGTAACCGACCAAGAAAGTAACAAGAAAGATATCCCATATGTCTCCACATTCAACCCAAATAACACTAAAATGTTTTGGTTTATAAAGAATAAATTTTATATTTTGTATTTTGACGAGAAAATGATTGATTGAATGGGGTTTAACGCCAATTTTAACAGTATTTCAGTCATATCGCGGCGGCTGGAGCACCAAACAATGGATTCCTTGTATTTCCCACACCAGTACTATCACTAGGTCTTTTCCTAGCCTCCATTTGCTATCCCATTTAGAGTTACAATTATCAATCCAATGCTCAGTGACAAATGTCGGAAAGGATATGTGCCACCGCCGGAGATCTAACCCATGACATCCAATAATTGGAGATTAGGAGTCTGGCGCGCTCTGACAAACTGCACTATGACGGCGGCACGAGAAAATGAAATCATCTTTAAAAGACACAACCATAACAAGGCCCATAGGGCCTTATCATTCATCTAGAGTCAAAAGAGTTTTGTTTGTTTTTTTGAATGGGGTTTTACGCCGCTTTCAAGAATCTTTTAGTTATATCGCGGCGGCTGGAGCACCTAACAATGGAATCCTGGTATTTCTCACACCAGTTCTACTATCACATCCTTTCCTAGCCTCTAGCTGCTATCCAACATAGGTCAACGATTATCGACCCATTGGTGAGAGACAAATAGTCGGAAAGGATGAGCGCCGCCGTCGGGGATCTAACCCAGGACCTCTAGATTGACCGTCCGACGCACTACCAACTGCGCTATGACGGCGGCGAGTCCAAAGAGCACAAAAACAAATAAAAATCCACAAGATTATGCTGCATACTAAATATCAAACTAATCCATTTGTTTGGGAGATGAAGATTTTTAAAAGTTTTCACTAAACAAGCCTATGTTAAACTTGGGTAATCTTAGAACGGGTTAATTCTGACCTTGGGGCCATAATTTATACAATCTTAATGGAGGTCCAAGAGTTGATGCTACATACAAAATGTTAAAGCTCTAGAGTTGTCACTATGTAAGCTTATGTACCCAACAAATCAAATTTGGTTGAAATCCATCCAAGGGTTCTTAAGAAGACGTCGATAATGTAAAAAAAGTTAACGCACGACGCATAATGCACGACGACGGACAAAACACGATCGCAATAGGTCACCTGACCTTCAGTAAAAGACAACCATCAAAACCTTAAAAACTTCTAACGAAAACACTCTTCCAGGAAGAAAATAAAGAATTTTACGAAAAACATTCGGTCGACCAAACTGCAGTCTTTGTCTGTAAATGACAAAATCATCGATTTTCAAATTCATCGGAAAAAAATTCAAAGTAAATGCAAATATGGGTTGTGATGTGAAAATCTTCTTAATGCACTTACATGTGGGTGTGGAGAATACTACAGATCAATACTTGCCCAACAAATAAGGGATCCACCCGCAAGACAATTACCATTAAGTAGTCATATAGACCGTTGCTCTAACGATAAAATTAAATTCAAATTTTTTTTCCTTTCTTCAAAATATTTTCTGATAAAATTTCAGTCAGGTTAACAAAAGAAAAGTATTGTATTAATTGTTTTAAACCTAAATTAAATGCATGTCGCATCAATTAAAAATATCTCCCTAACTATGCAGTCTCTATTGACGTTACGGAGGAAGTGACGTCAAGCCGACGTTATGCATTAGTAACGACGTTATTCGGTAAACACTAATGAGGCGATAGCCGAATCATGCATGTTCTTTGCAGGTTCTACCAAATACCATCATAATAGGCCTAATTGTTTTATATATCACTTGTATTTTACTTGTGTCGGTCGATCCGATTTAATCGGTATAAAGAAGTTGATGATATTGTAAATTGTATTTCCCAAACTTAGCATATTTGTATAAATGTCTGCTATTTTTTCTACAAAAAATTAGCTCCTTGCCAAAAGATTAGTATCGAAAAAGAAAAGAAAACAGACTAACCACGAAATATCTAAAAAGTGAATATCTTTTTCATTCAAACGAATGCTTCAGTAATCACCATACATATATCGACATTTCGCTATTGAGTTCAATGATCATCAAGGCCGAATTTTGACACATTTTTTAAGATCATGTTGAGCTATGTTGATAGTTTATCATCCTCCAACAATTTATTTAAAAATCTTCAACTCCTTAATCACAAAGCAACTAAGGCTTAGTATTTCAGAACTGTACCCTGTGTTTAGTAAATAAATAAGTGAGAAGAACAATGGCGTGTTTGACAATCTTTTTGCTATATCAACCACCAATGGGTCGATAATCGTAGACCTATGTTGGATAGCAGCTGGAGGCTAGGAAAGGATGTAATGGTAGTACTGGTGTGAGAAATACCAGGATTCCATTGTTAGGTGCTCCAGCCGCCGCGATATAACTGGAAGATTGTTGAAAGCGGCGAAAAACCCCATTCAAACAAACAAACAAACAAAGCTATATCAACAAGAAGCATATTCTATAAATACCTTTAAAATTCTTTTAAAAACTATAAGACAAAAATGATTATATTCGTAATGATTCTATTGCCCGCGGATGTACCCTGTTTTAGATACTAAAAAAGAAGGAGATATTTAGGATCACCTTCGTCCTTTATTATAATATTGTGATGCATTGATTTGACTTATGTTTTAGTCGGTTATTTTTATACCCAGTTTATCATTGTTGGGCTTTTCGGCTGGACATGTTTTACAAAAAAGATGAAAATCAGTTGTAAGACGATTGGTACTTAAGTATCGACCTTAACTGAGGTCAACACATTAACTCGACATATATTCTCGTGCTAGACAAACGATGTAGATATATTGGCACAAACACCTTGCTCTACTTGAAGGTCTCTTTTGAGGTCAATATTTATACGGAATAGGGAGGGGTATCGGTATTCCTAAAAGCTAGAAAAGAAAAATCCCTGAAACCCAAACCACTTACATGTGAACCACACACTGTCTTAGTGGTTAATTGAGCGATAGTCACTTTGATTTGGATGTCTATCACATGTTCGGTGGAATCACGAATTATATTTTAGAATTGATGTCGACACTGCGTGACCTCATTAGCAAAAAACCAACATTCAGCGTTAAAAAGAACGTGACAAAGGTAACAACAAAATTCATGGAATACTTCATATAGAGGATATAGGACAAAACATTTCAATTATGCGCTCTTTTAAATATGTTTTAATTGAGTTTTTAATAATTTAAAATCGGTCATGTAATATCACTAGATGACGTTCCATGACGGTGGTTTTGAGGCACGATCAAGTTATGAAATACTTTTCGAACTGAGAGCGCGTTGTCAACCGTTTGACACACCACATGACTGCACTTAAATTTATCTTAACTTTCAACGCGATATCCTCTTTTAAATAAACCGAATTCGTAGGTTATTGAGGAAAAATATTTTACTTTGTAAAAGAGGTCTGATGCGTTCGTAAGATGAAATGCCTGCATCACAAGGCCGCAGCATTATGGATAGCACAAAAATGTTACTGACAGTGAATAATCAGACTATTATTTTTACTGTACTGAGCAGCTTTGCTTGACATGTGGCTCAGAAGACCATCGAGTTTCTTTCCTTTTTTCTCAATATTTTAAGGCTATTGCACCTGACAGGACTTTCAGAAACTTTTGGTTAATAGACAACCCACTCTTTTGATACTTTTGCCACCGCATTTAGTAGCGTAATTTTCAATCACGTGGTGTCAAGGGTTCGATCTCAGGTGGCGGAACATATCCTTTCCGACATTTGTATCTCATCAATCGGTTGATTATTGTAAACATAAGTAGGATAGCAGCTAGAGACTAAGACAGATGTAATGGTGGTACTAGTGTTAGATATACAAGGAATCCATTGTTCAGTGCTCCAGGCAAGAACTGAAAATTTGTTTAAAGCTGCGTTAAACTCAATTTAAATACACAAATCAGGCATTATTAATTTTCGAAAGACTGGTGATACGAAAGTTGCTTTTAGACCAGGCATATATAGCAGGGCGTGACAATGTGGGCTAAAGTGCAATAGGTTGCGATCACAGGACTTGTTGCTATTGTAATGTGTTAGGCCGTAGGATCAAGTATGGTCAAAGAGTTTGGGGATTTATAGGGCAGGGAATAGATATAGGGATTGGTATAATATCAGGGAATGGAGTTGTTTAATAGCCCTGTAAGTATTTGGGGAATTAAGAGTCATTGATTGGTGAAAAACTTTGGATAACCTTGTGTATAGAAGGACAGGGGATATGAGATTAAAGTGTCTTGGATGGATGAAGGTCTTGGTGTAATCGCGGGTAAGGAAAGGGCTGCCGTTGGTGAATGAAATAGCAAAATCTGTAGGAATAAAGGACCTCTAGTAGGGTTAGAACTTTGTGTATACTCTGAGACTGGAATACGTGAAATTGTAGAAGGACAAGGTATAATCTGTAAGGTAGCATGTGGATTTTGGAAAGATGGAGGATAGCTTGAGCTATTATCGTCGGTAAAGACATTTCCGGTTGATTCAATACTATTTCAACTGATCAACCAGTTTAAAAACATCAGTAGGGGCCTGTTTCTTCGATGCAGATGACGTATTCAATTGTAAAGGTCAAATATTGTAGAACAGTTGTTTATATATCTCCCACTAGGTAAACATACATCGATAAGATAACCAAAAGGAGGTAGTTTCTTGATAAGATGACAAAGAGTTAATAATGTTTTGAAAAAAAGATCATTACAAGAAAAATGGTTTCCTAACATAATTGTAAGGTATCAAAGCATTGAAATTGGTCCTCTTAAAATTGATACGAGCTTGAATTACCATCCTTTGGCCACAACAACTGTGAATAGAATATGAATCATTCAACGCATATCCAGATTGGATAGTGGGCATAGGGAATGACTTTAGAGGCTACTAATAACATTTTTTATAGGAATACGTTATAATTTACTGCTCAATACAAAGCTAAAAACCTAACACTTAATTCAATGAACAAATATACATTCGAAAAACGGCTTATTAGCCGTAGTATGGGTACAGTATCAAAGTTAAACTGTAATCGTGACCATTAACCTACGTTTTCCTAAAATAATCGTGCATTTTTTTGGGTCATTGGCAAAAAATGGTATGAAATTTAAGTCTGTACATAAATAGTTCTATAGTCTTATCTGTAACTTAGAAAAGTTCAACAGATATTCTCCGGGTAAGTGTATGGGTAATGAGCCTACCTTTTTAGCTCCATTATATTTATCCTCTTGGATATCCTCTTATAACATATACCAATGTGCTGACAGTATGTGACGCAATCGTAGAATATGCACCATAAAGAATTCTCCATTTCCATAACTAGAGAACTCTTATTATCTGCTTTATAGTATATGCTAGAAGTACATATATACAAAACTAAGAAAAGAAAATAAAGAAAAAAAAACTCTGTCACTAGAAACGAAGTGGATAACATGTCTGATTTGTACAATTACGGCGTTCCATATGTCAAGGCTTTTTAACAAAGGAATAGCGTGCGTGTATTCTAGAAAACATGGGACGTTTAAGAAAGTTGATTGGTCCATACTGACAGTGATCAGCCAGAGGTTTAAAAGCAGGGGGACAATGCATGTATGGTTTAAAATGATTGGTGGCCTTTACGACACTTTTTAAATTGGTTTTGTGTGAGAAAACGATCTTCTCTTGAAGTGCTTTGCATACGGTTTAACTTTTCTGCTTTTCAGTCAAGAAAGTTTAATTTCGAAATTAATATGGTTGTCAATTCAAACACTAGAATAGACATTAGAGTTTAGTAACTCGTTAGAAAATTGTTATCTCAGTTTAATTGTCAATTGAAAATATCAGCATTTAATTTTTCAGTGATTAAATGCAAAGGATAGTGCTTAAAAATCTGGGTGTAGGGGAAAGGTGAAAGCCAAGAAAAGTTATCTTATCATTAGTTACTTGAAATAATATAGTTATCTGTGATAAGTGTTTATAATGTAAAGCATATTCTTATATACATATATATATATTAAATGCCTTTGAAATGTACAGGGCACCCTGCAAAAAAATAAAAATAAACAAATCAGGAAAAGTCCCGTTCAGTTTACCTTGTGGGACAAGTATGAACTAGATTTTGATCTAGAAGACGTGTACAATACAAAGTATCGACCGTCCTTTTATTTATAGTAAATCTTTTTCAAGTATACTAGTGCTGAACACATACAATCCAATAATACGAAATTACTCGAGATAATTTCGAAAATCGTAGACATTGATAGATACTGATAGTATTCTGCTGACTTCCCAGATGCATTGTTGCTTTTGTTGTCTCACGAGTAAATTAGGTAAACAAGGCACTAAAGAGGTAGTTACAGCTGGTAAGGAAGCATTTTGACTTGTTATTGTATCTTTTATCGTCACGTTTAACTACATACCGTTTCTACATAGTTTATAACGTCTAGCAACCTTTTCGACAGCAATAACAAACAAAAACACTCTTTTCATCTGGATTACACATAATTAAATGGCTACTAGATTTGAGGTCGATTCATAGGAAAGAAGTCGTAGTGTCTCCTTCAGGCATTGGTGATAATGTCCCAAACTTTTTCATCTGAAAAGGAAGGAATGCCCTGAAACGATTTTCCTATTGTCAAGCGTATTTTATCAGCTGCAAGAGATCAATATTTAAAGGTGAGAAGTCTACTAAGTCTAAAATTTAGGACAATGGATTTGATCAGCTGATTCCACCTCCTTCTGTTTTGTCATCCATATTCAGAAATGTTTGCTTCAAATTTTAATTTACTCCGAAAGTTTGCTTTCCACAACATGTAGTGTAAATGACTTTTTTTCTTTTCTTATTCCAATCAACAATTAATTGTATTCCTTATTGTCTTTTCCTCCAAACTACTCGACAAATGTCATCGAAAGAAAATCCACGTCGTCGTTTTAGTCGAACCTTTACACATTCCTTGACAAGCGAAAAACAATCGGGGTATACTGTTCTGAATACAAATTAACAAAGATGACAAAGACGTATTTCAGATAAAGTTCAATTGTTTTTACATTTTAGGTTTCCCAAAAAAAAAACCCAATGATAGTCTGTTTGTCAAACGAGAGTAGCTGGGGGCTCGGAAAGGTTTTAGTGGTAGTACTCGAGTGAGGATTGCCCGGAATCTATGGTTGGGTGCTACAGCCGCCGCGATCTGACTGAAATACCGTTAAAGGTGGAATTAAACTCAACTCACTCAATCAATTTACCAGACGCAGACTTCCATGTTGTTAATGTTTTTCCGGGAGTTAAATAGGGGTGTCCTTGCGCGCTAGTGCTATCAATTGAAGTCACCTCGTTGTAGAATTAAAATTGTATTGTAGGTTTCTCCTGATAAGTTTTATCCCGTGTAGCTCTTTTCCAGATTGCTTCTTTACATGTTGAATGTGTAATTGAATCATTTGCTGTATTTCTCCACTAGGATGACGAATATCTACCTACAATGAAACTTTAATCTGCCTTGGTGTTTCAGCTTGCTGGGATCGCCTTTAATCTCCTTTCTTAGTATACGACTGGTCAGACACATTGCTTATTCGACTTCTTCAAACCAACTATATCAAAGTTATTGCTATTATCAAATGTTACTTTTGTCACCCCCTTCAAGTTATTTAGGATACCTTTCATTTATCGCAAATTTGAAAAGACCAAGAAAAAAGTAAATGCAATATAGTAGAAAGATCTATGCAGTTTTGAATTTGATCTTATTACATAGGCCTATAGTGTTTGTCCTTGCATCAAGAATCCGAAATGAAAGTAGACTTTTTCTGTTTATATGTAAGTGCTCACCTGTTTCACGTAGCGAGAGGATGTGATAATTACCATTGTCAAATGGAAGTAACAACAAATTAATTATCTTACATACTTATTTTGCTGTTGTGTAATATCATTGCAATAATTTTTAATATTTTCAAGAAGGTATTTTCAAAATAAAAAATCGGTATATACGACACACTCAGTAGTATTTATTCAAAATTAATACATGCTATTCTTAAATCATTTGAAGATATGTTTATTGCGTTTGCCTTTCTCTTGTTATAGATTTACGCGATGATGTTTATGCGTCTTTAAATCCCTTACAATGAAAGATACATATGTAATCCAGTATGAATGAGTGTATGGGGTTTTATTGTCCGAGGACGATTATCCAATTTCGACACAAACCAATTTTACGCCTTTCAACAAAGAGGGTGTTTTTTACGCATCTTAAGAAAAATGGAATCGTTAATATTGTAGAAAATGAAGAGAATGCATGTTACAAGCAATTTCGTCAATATCAGTAACGTTTTGCACTCCCATTTACGAAATTATTTTTTTCAACTCTAATCCAATGGAAATTGTCGTTTGCAAGGCCTTTGTATTTTGACTAGTTTAAAATTGTCCCGTTCGATAAATGGTGAATATTTGGAGAATAGTAAACCATCGAATTATCTTACTTGGTTAAAAAGTCATTCGGGCTCCATTATCATCAGGAAACGACTTAGGAGCGAATCCAGCCGACGTTGTTCACGATTAAAAAGAATAAAAAATAAACCTTATTAGGTCAAACATTATTATCTAAATAGATTTTTCGGACCGGAAAGGAATAATGGCCAATAAAACGAATCATAATCAAAAACAAGTTGATATATCCTAATGGCATCTTGTGAAAAATAATTTAGAAAAAGAGAAGAAAAAAGTTAATAGTGAGGGTCAAGCTCTTTTATAATGTAGCAAAAGCCTTTAAACTGATTGATAGCAATACATTAAAAGATGAATGTAATTCGAGGAAGATCAAAATTGATGATTTCATTTTGTATAAAGGAGGTGTCAATTAAAGTACCTAAATGAAAATGACTAAGTTGTTTTCTCTAGAAAATATAATTGTGAACTGTCACAGGTAAAGGACCATTTGACAATACTCTTAATTAGGAGCGAATACATGAAATATGTCGTATAGGTATAAGCATTCAGAAAATATAAGCAAAGTTAAAGTTGCTGCTTAAAATGTTGTTAAAGTAGGTCACAAATCTAGACCACTTGGTCAAGTTTCATAGTCTCATGTAAATGAGTGAATATGTGTAGTATAATGGCCCTAGATAAAAGCATCCAGGAAATATTAGCATGCTTTAATGTTTTGTTAATTTTTCGCTTAATTTTGTTGTTGTTGTGTAAAGATTTTTTCAATACACCATTGTCATAATGCGCGGAAGTCAAAAGTCTTGGTGCTAGATAAATTACCATTAGCTAATGACTGAAACATGAGCCCACTAGGATTAGTTATAGAAGAGATATAAAAGATTTAACCAAGCGGAACGTTGAGACCCACGCCGATGGTACGACAATTGGACAATAGGAATAGAACAACATTAACTTTTTTTATATAGAGATTGTATCAAGTAACTGTTCTTTTTTTTTCGATCGAGCGCCCGGAAGGTTGTGACATAAACTCAAGCTCTATAGAAATCAAAGGACTGAAAGTACTGAGGAGTTGGAATGCGCTGAAAGGGTCATAACTGTGGAATTCGGTTCAAATTTATTTATTACTTTTCGAGTACGCCTCCCTTCTTTAAACTTAAACCAGCATTGCATTTCGTGTGCATATGTGCGTTAATAACGCACAAAAACGTAAATCCACATACAGAAATCAAAAACTAGCATTGTCTTGACCCATTCCAAGACAGTGTCGCTTTGAAATGATCCTCATTTGTTAAAGGGTTGATGTGTTTAATTTAAACTTGTAAAAATGACAAAATAAAGCGTAATTATTTAGTAAATAAGTAGAAACCGGAATTGGACATGTTTACATTCTAATTTTCAAAATCTTCTACTTCGTTTTGCATCTATTTGATTTTTATTGAGTAAAAGCTGTACAGCACACAATAATCGCGTTTGCTTGATGCCTACGACCCCCCTTAATCGCTCTTGAATTTTTTAAAGCACTTGGCGGTGTGATTATTGTAAAACTGCATTTGCGACCTGAGCCATATTTGTAAAAATTGCCTATCTATGGTCACATGACTACTACATATCACTCGAGATCAGGTGAATACCAAACACGGGACGGCGAATTACAAAAAAAATTACTGCGCTGATTAATACCTTATTTTTCAATAATTTTAAGCAGCCTAAAGAATGTTTAGAAGTCTCTAAACGGAGTTTTATATCATCCTTTACATGTGCCATATTATCGTCTTCAGCTACAACTAACTAATTGTCCGTGGCAAGTTGAGATGAAAAGTAACACGAGGTGTATTCATATCTTAGAGATCACGTGATATGTGTTATCAAGAAACCCGAAATAAAATTTCTTGAGTTCATTTTGCGGTTGTATTTAATCTAAGTTGGAATTGCTCCGCATTCCAACTCAAAAACCTTCCCCCCCCCGCGACGGTTAGGTAAGTCTGAAAACTAGTGTTGTTTAGATGGATAAATTAAATTCAAGTATTTCATAAAAGGTTCGTCCATCAGAACTAGGCTTTGGGTATAATTATTTCAAGCTTACCGATAATAAGCATTCAAATCCAATTGAAATGACATGAGGAGGGGATGAATGCTTTGTTATTATCGTCCGTGTGCGAGCAAAATGTCGACACTACAGGTTTGATAAAACTGTAGTTACGACATTTTGCACGCGCAACGACTTTATGTTCTTAAGTACCATCTAGACTATCCCATAAAGCGGGTTTTAAGAAAGTTTAATTTAAATGCATTTGTTATCATTCTAGGATTATCTGATAGTAATGCAAATTAACTGAAGTTTAAATAATGAATTAACCTCGCTGTCGTTTTTGCGGTTTAGTCTAAAAATCCCTCCTTTACGAGATTCCTGTACGAACATGTTATAACGCGTCGACTTGTGCAGGTAACCAAGGTTTCTTGTTGTTTTTAACCTCGGCACAATTTCGATTTGATCCCACCCATCAACTGTTCATCCCATTGTGGCGCAAAACTTAAGACTCGCTAGTTGTTGAGAAACAAATGCCGCACGTCACAGTAACTTTTGTAAGACGTCGGAAAGAATGTTGATCAATCCGGGGTTCGAACTCACGACGATTTGGAGCATAACGCCTTAGCGACTGAGCTATTCGATATGGTTGTTATATTAGAGAACCATTGAAAAATTTCTCACACTGCTGACTAGTCTATGATATCAAAAACACTTGGAGTTTACTTGCGTATGTTTCACAGTAATAAATGGCCTACTTTCCTTTTGGTATTCCTTCTCCTTATAGAACTTTACCACTAATACAAAACCGAAAAAAAAACAAATTCCTTCAAGACGGTTTTTACAAAAAACACGTTAGTCATCTGTTGTAGAAAAAAAGTTGCAAATTATTATTTTGGTTAACGGAATCATCCTAATGAATTCAGAACATTCCGAATAAAACATTGCGATAAAGGCTTATTTACGTTTACTTATGAATATAGTTTTCATAAAAGGTGGTCATTCAGATCTCTTATTAGAAGTATCTTGACGGGAGTCTTTTACCAATACCCAAAGTAGCCCGCTTTTAGTACGCTTTTTAACTAACCTAAATGATATTTTGAAATTCGTTTTATAAATTTCAAATAGAGAGAATATTTAGATATTTAATATTAATAATAAATCAATATCAATAAAAAGATATATAAGGGAGGAGATTCGATTTAGCATTATCCCACGACATACACCGTCGTTTGGCGTGCAAACCACCGTAAAACAGCTATATTCAAGCTGTATTTACGGCATTTTGGACAGACAACGACGACAAGTTTTGTAAACTCTTTCACTAGACTACTCTATCAAGGCAAATATTCGTTCTGGCGTGTTTGACAGTGTAACGTGTTGATCTTATGCATCAGTTGCCTTGTAAATTAACTGATAGAAATCTCCTGAGAATATAGTACAACAAAAATTTTAGGAAGTTATACTAAGACCATAACCAAAGAAACAACCCGTTGTGTAAATTATACATCTTAATTGTTCATTAATCATGGTATATCTGTTTTGTTACTTATTTTATTATCGCAATTCTTCATTTGGCTTATCGACGAATGTATTTCTTAGATCATATATAAAAACCGTAAACATATAAATTTTAAACAATCAAATTAACAGTAACAAACGCAGTTAAACATTTATATGGGGTACAGATTAGTGTTATTATTTTTAAGTTGTCAAAATCGACCGTCATTATTATATTTGTATCAATGAAGTACTCATAATTATTACGAATATTCTCTTCTAAACTTCAACGCCCCAGAAAAGGGTAAATGATGTTGTTGTTGTTGTTGTTTTTTGTCTATATTAAGAATTTGAATTTGTTTAACCCAAGTCTCTACTGAATGATCGAGTGACTTTTACACCATTTGATTTATTTCGACATCTGTGCAGAAAATGCAATTCAGTTAACACTGTATTTTTTATCAACGCACGATGTTCCTAGTCGGCTTCTATGTATGAATAGGTCGGCGATATATCATTCCGAAAGCATGTAGAGGGTTAATTTTCGATACTGTCTATACATTGTAGAGACACTTAGAACAGTATCGCTATCAACCCTCTTTTTGTAGAAAATGAGAAAGACCAAAGATTGTTAAATTGTGTGTTTTTTAATAAGCCGATTTACTTTTACCAATACCATGTAGTTGGACTCTAGAAGCTATGAGTATAGAATCAATGGTAAAGTTTATCCTATTTAGAGACAAACAAGTAAATTTATCAAGATAAACGTCGAAATCGGTTCGCCTGACAGAACGGTTTGCTTATCTGATGCATGAGATGTCCTGTAAATTAACTGATGGAATTACTCTAGAGACAGTTTTGTTCAGCGTCTTACATTAATACGAGATTGTTACTTAATTGATAGATTTCGTCAAGTAATATTTCATTCGTTTATGTCGGGCGTTCAGTGTCACAGACATTGCTTATGCAAGGCATTCCAAGTACTGATAAGTGTTTGCATGCGGTTTTCCGACGCTAGATTGTTAGTTACCGGATAGTTGGTAGAAATGTGTAAAAAAAAAAGGCATAATTCTCACAAACGCTTTAAGAGTCACCACTCTTGATAATCCAGGCTACTTCTTCGAAAATGTACATTTATTCATGGTTTTTATATGAATGCATTCATTAATGAAAGATATGTTACGAAATGTCAATCATTTTGAATGATGACAACGACGCAGACGACGACAAGTTTTCTTTATTAATCATTAATTAAAGAGATATTACAAACTGACAATGTTCTTGCATGCCATTAACGACGCAGACGATGAAAAGCCTATTGAGATTTCTCAGATTTTCACTAAGACTGCCGAAAAAGGATAATTTTCAACGACATGCGAATCAAGATTACGCCGAATAAGGCATGAATAGGTGACGCATTTCTTCTGAACAATATGGCTCCTGTCGCATTTAAACAACTATATTCATCACAAAACAATGACAACATATATTTCATGGTTCATATTAAAGCGAAAAATTCGCTCGGTTAATACATTTCAGTACAATAATGCTTGTTGACGCCCCTCTAGATAAAGAAAAAACAAACAGTTTGGAAAACATTATGGAAATGATGAAATGGCTTGCAAACAAACAATTTCTTTATTTTCCACAATGTTTTCTACCCAGAAAGATGAAAAAATCTAAAATTTCATAAACTTAAAATTGTCATCTGCGACTTCTTTCAATTGAACCGGTCTATTATGTTCTCATGTGAAAATGGGTTAGTAGAATTGCATCGGCAATCAAATTCAATTCTAGAATAGAAAAAAATAATTACGACCACATTTTTCCACTTTCTACTTGTATTTCTCCCCTTTTTTCTTTTCGTTTTCCAAATCTTTTACGTTTACAAATTGTGATGAGGTGTTAAAACAAAAGATCAAACGGCTACGAGTTTTTAACAAGCACGTGCACATTTGGGGTATTTTACTTGAAAAGAACGATTATTTTATGGCCCAAATGAAATTATTATAGTTTTAATCTTATTGGGGAATGCTGGAGGTTAATGGTTATGAAGTTTCAACGGATGGGGATTTTTAGTTTTTAAACATAGATCATCATTACCGAATAAAGGAGTGAAGAGGTAATGTGAAGGACGATGCTGATGTGCGATTGGTCATAAACCTGCTTATCACAAGGACAGATAAAGTGTTAGTTATATCTTCTGCATAAAGCTATACGGTAGGATTTCTTTCATTTAAAATAAACTAATCAATCTCTATCCAATATGAAACGTTATCAATATCAAAGAAAACAAATTAAAGGAAATCCATAGCATAAGAGGCTTGCTCACTCTCGATACATCTTTGTAATCGGCCAACTAAATGCGATTTGAAAATACAATCGATATCTCACGATTATCACGATATCGTATATCATGTGAAACAATTGTGAGAAATATCATATTATTAACAAAATTAATCGGGCGTAAAGTTTCCGGTCTTACGTGTTTTGGCAGATATTTGGCATCCGATAATAACGAGTCGAAAATTGTCCGGTCTTGTCAAATTGGAACATATTTGCCATCCGATCATAAAGAAAATCAGTTATTGTCGTTTTATCAAAAATATTGATAATTATCAAATCAACTGTGAAGAATCGAAGGTTTATAATAAATCCAGAAGGACTCTGATCTTCCACTAGCTATAGGATCTCCAACAAAGATAATACTCTCAAAATTGTAATGAAATTCAATTATGAAATTTAGAAACGAATAGTCTTCATCATAAGAAAATTTCTGAAAAATCTAATTTGGTTGCCATGAAAACCAGGTTTCATGATGAATTGTGAAAGTGGAAGGTTGTCTGGAAAAAAGGTCGCCGACATGACCTTATGAGATTTGGTACATATCTGACTAATACAACGTATTTTCAGAGGATAAAGTCTTTATGGGCGGAAGAACTAGGTGACAGAAATGACTGAAATCTACGACAATAGCCCGCTGGCCATTGGAGCTAGAATACAATGTAGACTTGAATCAATCCCTATATCCAGGTTTTGAACATCGCTCTTTACACCCAGAAAGTATTTGTAGATTATAAAAATACTTAATTATCGATGCATGTATTTCATTTTTGAAGGGTTTGATCTCAGATTGAAGATAACAGATGATTTGACTTAATTGACCGTTATCCGTTTTGTTAAACACTGTTCTGAAAAAAACAGTATTCGTTCTGGGTGTACAATCAAGTCAAATGTCATACATGTAAAAGTCCCTTTTCAAATGACCCATGTTGTCGTTAACAAGTATATCACGAAAAGTCCTTTAAATCAGTTACGTCTTTTCAGAGTTTTTATGGATTTACAATTGAAATTCAGGTTGTATATTATCATTATTTCATTATTTCGATTATTTACATATGTAATTATATCTTTAGTAGTACTTGATTTAATTTGTGATCTAAAAATATTTAAATGACAACTAAATTTTTATTTCCAGCATTTCGGAAGCAAACCGTTATTGGTTGCTTTGTGTGTGTGGTGTGTGTGGTGTGTGTCTGTGTGTTTTATTTTTGTTGTTTTTGTTGTTTTCAGTGGAAACTAGTGCCATTCCTCTTGTGATATGCACTAACCTGACTTTTTAAAAATTAAAGAATAATCACTTGTTCGAAATTCCCTTTAGGTATTTGCGACATCAAACAGATATCCTCTTTTTGCGAATGGTACCGGAATTAAGACAGACTGCATTGTATATGATACGAAAATTCTGTCCTAACTCAAATAAAGTACATGTAAAGATATTATAACAAAACGTCAAACATGACCGCTCTTTGCCCTCTATCCGATAGCCTACGATTACAAATCAATCGAAGATATTTCACTTGTTCTTCGTAAGACAGTGAAAGATGGTATCTGTCAACGAAACAACCACAAATTCATTGGCCTGTCGTTTTATCGAGAGGGGGATACGAATGCATCGAGAGATATCGTATCTGTATCTTAACCCATTCTCACAAAATAGCGATTTTGGACGCCCCTAAAGAAAACATTTTGGAAAACATTGTGTAAAATGAAGAAATTGCTTGGTACAAGGAATTTCTTCATTTTCCACATTGTTATTTACTAAGTAAGAAGAAAAAATCTGAAATTTTATAAACTTTGAATTGTTATTCAATTTGGACCAGTCTAAAATTTTGCCATCTTGGAATGGGTTAAATAGGGTATATATTTCGTTAATATCTACAGCTATATGAGTTTGATCACAAGACTAAAATTAAAGCAAATACGTATAAATACCTATTCTTGTGTGAGGGGTGTGTGTGTGTGTGTTTATAGATTTGGTGGTGGTGTTGTTGTTGTTGTTTTGTTTTTTCGTTTTTTAAGATCCAATTAAATGTTTATTTTATTATGTGGACTACTGATGACTAATAATTGGATATGTTTAAAGTACATTGATTGCGAAACAAAAAAACACAAATCATACTTTGAACGCTCAATTGCAAAGCCAACTTCAAAAAATTTTAAGTACGATAGAAACTTCTCGAATTATTCGAAGAATCATTGCAGTATTCTTTTTTCTGATGAATGATATTGAGCCAAAATTTCATTTGCTCAAATAAACAAGAATTGTGACCGTTCGTCGCCCTCCAATCAATAATCTCCAATTACATATCAATTGCTATGGTCATTCAGGAGCAAACAGATATCGTTGAAATATGGCATCTGACACAGGAAAAATCAAAATATTTGGTGGAGACGCAGTGATGTGGACGGGAAGCACAAATATCCAATATCCGTTTTGACAATGCCGACAATTTATTGCAAGATTCGATACCTTAGACAAAGAAAGAATTAGTTTATAGTAAACGGTGATAGTTTTAGAGTCACTCTACAGGCGAGGATGTCGACACGTTTTTTCCATTAAAATATGAATGACAGTATCGAGGCGTCAGCGACCTTTCATAACATCGCAATATCTTTACGATTTGCGGATCGCTTGCACAACAGACTGACACCAAACAGGAAGTCCAAGTTAGATATTAAAAATATATGGATAATATAATATAACAAAAGAAGTTGGTTAACGATCTCTACATCGTAACTACAGCTAATTTAGGCTGTAATTACGACGTTTAAATCGTTAAACAGAAAAAAGGCTTTTCCTTAGTGCCGTTCAACGTTTACTTCTTGTTTAATTGTCTAATTTCATTAGACTATCGAATTTTAAAGACAGCAACGATCCCTTTTCCCCGCTATAATATTTATTATGCCCTTTATTTCAGTTTAACTTTTCTCTCTTTTGATAGACTCTTTGTCCTAAAATATAATCCCTTGGGCTGTTGTAAAAGATAACCTTTGGTTCATATTCTTCACTTGAAATATCATCTTACTTTTTCAAATGGATATTCCCAAGTTTTAAAGCCAAATCTTCTCTCCGAGGAAGTAAGCATCTGTTGTATATTTGGTCACTTATGCAAACAAGAGCCTGTAGAGTTCAAAATGCACTTCCGGACTTTATGAATTATATGCTTGGTCAACCGATTCTTTGATTGAAAGTCGATATAAGTCAATTGGTCAACCTCTGGCCCCGCCCACTGACTCCAAAGACCCCGCCAATTAACTCCAACAGGAAGTTCCGCTTTGATTTTAACGGCGTTACTTTGCAAAATGTTTGGCCAGTAGGATGCAACTAAAAAGTAAAATGGTTGGTTGGTGATCTAAGTCGCCAAACCAATAATAAAGGTTAACAAAAATGGCGGCCAATGTCGGAGTTAAACGCTCAGGTACGAACAGAATAAATTAATTGATTAGTCGGTTATTTCCTTGATTGACAGCCGCGTTTGGTCATTTGCAAAACACCTATATAGTTTCGGCTCGATCTTAATAAGTCAACAACCATAAATTGATTCTGATATTCAATTTTATAAACTTTCTAACGGAGCACT
Organism: Fragum fragum; assembly: GCA_946902895.1. Classification (NCBI taxonomy): domain Eukaryota; kingdom Metazoa; phylum Mollusca; class Bivalvia; order Cardiida; family Cardiidae; genus Fragum; species Fragum fragum. The sequence continues at coordinate 65,082,647 of OX336365.1, read as the reverse complement.
TCACCACAGTTTTCTTTTATACTTGATAGTAAGAACCCTTAAGTCAATAAACAAGAGAGACAATTTATCATTTGCCAGAAGGTGTTTTAAGACTGTAGATAAATGAACTAGACGCCTTATCGTGTCGATAAAGTATATTTATCAAATGTCAAGGTAAAATTCAAAGTAACCGGTTATCCGTAGAAAATGAGAAAAATGATACAGTTCAGTAAGTTATTTACAAATATACCAATCACGTCGTCGTTGGGAGTGCAAAATGCTTTATTCAAGCTGTAGTTACGAAATTTTGAGCGTCAAACGACGATATTTCATTCAGTTATTTCAAGTTTCTAGCCCAAATCTGTTTGAATTAATGACAATGTGCAATGCCACTTTGATCTGAAAGTATCGTCAAGTTAAATATGACATATTGGCGATTGCCTTTTACAGACATGTGATAAACCTGATATTCCCTGTGGTATGGTCTTTCCTCTGGCGCAAAGTAAAACATTGTATCTCAATGCCACTGTCATAATATGTTACGTATAAAGTGAAAACTCCGACACAGAAAGGCCTCTTGCTTTGATATTTTGGATGTAGCATCATCTGGTATACCTCTATCAAGATTGTATAAATTATGACCACAGGTTCAGAATAAACTCGTTCCTTGACGTCACATATTATATAGTGAACACTTTAAAGATCTTCTAACAAACAGAACAGTCCAGATCTTTGATCTTTTTTTATATGGTATCACCTTATGGACCTCTTTCAAGATTGTATAAATTATGGCCTCGGGGTCAGAATTAGCCCTTCCACCGACTTCACAATTTTAACATAAAGCTTATATAGGGAAAATTTCAAAAATCTTTTCACCAAAACAGGAAGGCGTAGAGCTTTTATATTTGATATACAGCATCATCTGGTGGACCTCTTTCAAGAATTTATAAATTATGGCCTAGATTTAAAGTTAGCCTGTTCCCGGTCTTCACAATTTTAACAAAGGCTTGAATGTTGAAAACTTAAAAAAAGTTCCTCCCAAATAGAAAGACCTGGTGCTTTGATAAATGGTTTGTAGCATCATCTGGTGGTGTTTTTTTTATTTGTCTGTTTCTGGCTCTTTGGACTCATGTGACAGATAAAGCCCCATGGGCCTTTTGTTTCATCCGCAACCGAGATCTGCTTAAATCTATACATATCTCACTTAAAAACCGAGATGTACTAAAAATACCTATCCCATTTACAACCGAGATCTACTTAAAAATACTTAACTCGTTTAAACCGAAATGTACATAAAACTACTTTTATGTATCTCATTTACAACTGAGAGTACATGAAACTACTTATCTCATTTACAACTGAGATGTTAATCAAACTACCTACTTCATTTATCACTGAAATGTATTTAAACTTTTTCCTGATACACAACTGAGATGTACATAAAACTAATGTTCTCATTTAAAGCTGAAATGTACATAAAAACTACTTATCTCATTTACATACGAGATGTACACCTACTTCATTTATCACAGAGTTGTATATAAACCTACTTATCTCATTTACAACTGATATGTACATAAAACTACTTTTCTTATTTACAACTGAGATGTACATAAATCTTCGTATCTCATTTACAACCGAGATTCACATAAAACTTCTTATCTCATTTACAACCGAGCTGTACAAAAACTTATTTTTCTCATTTACAACCGAGATGTAACCTCGTATATACGCGCATTCACACTTCCAACTTGCAATCAACTTAACCAAACATCACCAGGAAGGGAAAAAAAGATGATTTTCTTTGTTTACATGGGTTAGCATAGTTGACGGATGGCTGCAACAAATCAAGGTATAAATCCATTAATCAATTCATTCATGCGAAATTGGCCGATATTTATGTGAAGAATTTTGTTGGGTTGTTTTGATCATTTCGTGATAACTACAGTCATTCAAATAATAGTTACGACATTTAGTTGACCAACAAACAGTTTCTTTTTTGTGTGTGTGTGTTTTTTTTTTTTTTTTTTTTTTTTTTTGTTAAATGTTATTGACCATATACTTTGCAAAGTACCGCAGTTCAATATTTAATTGGAAATTCCTGTTGAAGCTCAGAGGGGGGGGGGGGGGGTCCAGCGGTCAGTCTATTTGGCAATTATACATAAATCTTCGGACATTGAAAATAGAAAAAAATCGAGTTGATAAATAGGCAGTCTTGAATTTTAAAACAGGTACATTCTCTAATCGGAATGAAATAAATTATTTTATTCCAAATCAACCCAAGCCCATTTTGAGGCATTTCATTTTTTTGAATTCCAGTTTACTTTTCATCATGTTTATAATTGACGTAATACAAAACGCAAACGTTGATAATAGTATAGACGGTATTTTTGCAATTGGTCAATTACGGCTGTTTCTTCTTTTGTTCGCCGATGACCAAGCTTTGTTTTCGACATCACCCGTTAAGCTGCAACTTATGTTACTATTGAAAGGTATTGTAATAAGTGACAACTTAAGATAAATACTGATAAAACTAAGGTAATGAGCTTTGAAAAGAGCAGAAACCATACTTCTTACAATTTTTTACCTGAACGACTGTAAACTCAAGATCGTACAATATTTCAAATATCTAGGGGTTTGGCTATACAAAAACTGTAATTGGTTAAGGTCGCAGAAAACGACAGCGGAAAATGACACTAAATCACTAAATGGTCTATTGTCTATATTTAACTCATTTGACTTTAGTATTGAGAAAACATGCTTCTTATTTGATTCTTTAGTTCTTCCGGCAATGCAGTATGGTCTTATAGTGCAGGCCTAACCATAAAGCAAATACATTCAAATTCATTCGTAAAATTTTAATGGTCAGAAAATCTACAAATTTGCCCAGTATCTACATGGCGGAGTAGGGAGAGTTCCTTTAAATGTTATTCGCAAATGTAATATGATTCGCTTCTAGATTAATATCCTACATCTACCTGAAAAGAGCGTTATTAAGCAAGTTTTTAATATGCAAAAAGATGACGTAAATAAAAATCACACCTATGATAATCTAAATTTTATCTCAAAAAGCTCCTGGAATCACTAGGTTTTTACGATATGTGGATCAATCAAAGACAAAAAATAATAAATTTCAGTCCCATTAAACAGCGAATATTTGACCAATATCATCAATTATGGTACTCTGACATTAACAACTCATTTTGTCTAAAATATAACACTTTGTTTAAGCACTCATTCGAACAAGAATCCTTTTTAAGCTTCATATCTGATAAAAAAAATTAAAAACTGCCCTTTCTCGTTTTAGAATAGAATCTCACGATTTAGAAATGGAAAAAGAAAGATATCAAAATGTACCTATAAAGATAGAATCTGTAAATTATGTAATCAAAATTCTGTTAAAAGTGAATTTCACTTTTTTACTAGTTTGTCCTTTTTACCACAACATCCGAAATCAGTATATAAAACCTTATATCTGTAGATGTCCTAATCTCAAAAAGTTTGAAAACCTTGTGTCATCTAAAAACAAGAAAATCAATTTTAATTTGGCAAAATTTATATTTTAGGCTAATAATTTAAGACAAATTGAAATTTCAGCAAGTAATAGGTAACACAGTTTCTTCACTCACTTTTCTCCTACATCATGTTGACGTTCGTATTGTTTGTAACTTGTATATAACTATGTGTGCAAATATCATATTTAATTGCAATTAAAATGTTTGTATTGTATTGTAATTTATTTTTCCTCAAGGGATGACCACACCAAGCATTACTTAATAGATTGATTTTATTTCACTTAAATGATTTTTGTAATGACAGTTTATTTTGAAATTTTAATTTTTCAAATCAAGCACTGTTTATGTACAACCTTACTCAGTTCTGTATTTAGTTATGATGATATATTTAAACAACAGAATGGGGTCCTGGTATTCCCACACCGAAACTGTTTAAATACAGACAAAAAATTCTTCGATATTCAAAATATAGGGAAATAATATCAGTCTTACAATTCTGGTAAACACTTATGCCAGTTACTCAAAATAAAGCAAACTCTTACAACAGTTCATTGTTATGCTTTTGTAATCTCCTATCAAATCAACCAGAGAACCAACCTATATCTCTGAATGTGGTATAATTTATGTCAAAGTACAGCAGCGAAACTCTCGCAAAATAAAACTAGAATTAATCGCGATCTCCAATCTATTGCACTTTATCTTAAACTAACCATTTGATTTCAAAATACAGAAATGTCGAGGCAAAGATAACCATTTATCGTATAAATGTTTCTTCAATGGCTCATTTTTTATGGTGTTTATGTAGTTAGGAATGCACAACATATTCATCGAAACGTCTCCAAAAGCGCAACGGACAACAGTTCGGGCATACTTGACGTTCTAAGTGAAAAAGAGAAAAAGAGGAAAGCACTATTGTATCCTGTTTTGAAATAAAAAGAAACATTTTGCAATAAATAATTTCAAAATAAGTTAGTGTGACAAAATAATCTTTTAATCGTATTTTAATTCGCAATCAACCCGTTTTTCAAATAAAGACTTGTTTGAAATAAGAAATTTTGCTACAAAGAAACTTTTTTCAATCATTTTTCATTTCAAAACAGGTTGTAAAAACGAAAAACTAATTTAATGAGGCCATGCTTCCTTTCATGTCAAAAACCGCTGTTCAATGCCTATGAATCGCGCTTTTTTATGAAGAAGGCGGGATTTACACAAAGAAGCACCTAGCTTCAACTTTAATATAGAACTTGATTGATAGCCATCTTGTGCTCTATTTAATCCGCAGAAAATTATACTTTCATGCGTGGAGGTAAAGTGGATTTGAGGAACAAGGCATAGATCAAACGGTGCACCATGGCACCGAATAGCACGTGTTATGCACATGATTAAAACTTATTCAATGTATCCACTGGTTTTATTTTAGGAATTTAATTTATTTCTAGGCATTTCTAAGCGTAATTGTCTTTACGAGAAATGTTCTCGAATTCATCGACCAACTCTCGTATATCAAATGTAAAAAAAGGGGGAAATATGTTGTCCGACACTGGAATCTTTCGAAGCCAACTTCTAAGTATGATATTATGCTCATATGTTATGAATGGAACGGCTGGTTAATGAATCGTTAATTCTGACCGTCGTTTGCCCTCGAAGTATTATTTTCTAATTACACATTAGTTCAATTCTGTCTATTAATTTCCTGACAAAATGACATCTGCTGTAACATGGATGTCAGATAGAAGTCGGTGCTTTTCATAAATAGATAAATAGGTTAACTGGAGAAAAATATGAAATAAGCATTTAAGGTCATTTACATGCATTGAAAATATTTCTATTGCATATTAACGAATGATATTGAAATCCACGTGCTATAAGTTCTGTAGAGCGTCATCATGTACTGACGACTTAACCCATTCCAACACAAGAAAATTTTAGACAGGTCCAAATTCAAAGAAGCTGCAGACGACATTTTCAAGTTGAAGGAATTTTAATTTTTTTTGTCTTGTGGGATAGAAAACATTGTGGATAATGAAGAAATTGCTTGTTATAAGCAATTTCTTCATTGTCCACAATGTTTTCCAAAGTTTTTTTCTTGTGGGGCGGAAAAAGGAGGGCTTAAGTTGGAATGGGTTAAACCCATTATTAGACGACAAAATTTTATACTAGTCAAAATTCAAAGAAGTTACAGAATGATGACATTTTACAAAATTTTTGGTTCTTTTGGTGTTGTTGTTGTGGTTGTTTGGGTATTAAAAACATTATGGATAATAGAGAAATTGCTTGTACCAAGCAATTTCTTCATTTTCCATAATGTTTTCTTTTCTAATATTTTCTCTTGAAGACGTTTTTAAACAGGGTTGTGTTGTAATGGGTCGAGAACTGGATCATCGATATAAAACACAAATAGGAAAATTGAAGGATTGCTCGCAACTTTCATAGACTCCAAAAGTGGATTCGAGGTAACGGCATTTTTTCGGGTATATGCTCTGTTTCATTCAACAACAACAAAAAATGAAAATGTTGTTTAGCGACTTAAACGTTGTAACTACAGCCTAGATAAGGTGTATGTACGACATTTTAGTTGCAAAACCAACGGCAAAACTATACATCAATGTTCGAGCTTAAAATTAACTTCCTGTATATTCGTAAATTTGATTTGTCTATCGATTTTTTTATAAACATCTGCGATATTTCAGAGTAATATCGATTGATTTGTTTCACGATTGGCGAAAAAACAAGGGTGAAATTTCATGAAATGAAAATTTATCGATCTTAAACTTGAAACGAAAGGCTTTTCTGTAAAAGTATGTGAAAGATTGCGAGAAAGAATAATAACTTTTTCCTTAGCACTTCGAAAGAATCGAACAAAAAAAGACTAAATTTTGTTGATTACATGTAATTTTGTTAATACACATACCCGTAGACGATTATCCGAGTTTACACGACTTGAAACGACTATGTTATCTTGATGTCCGGACGCTATTCGGGTGGATTTGGCTACAAATTCACAATGTAGAGAACAAAAGCAGAATTGTATGTGTTGGCTTTACTAGGTTCTCTAGGTTCTGGATAAACAAGTTTGTTGTTTTTTGTGGTGTTTTCTTTTTAAATCAAAGGTTTTTATTTGTCTGTCTTCAGGTTTCTAACTGTTGAAGTTAAAGGAAAAAAGTGAGAAATAGCATGCATAGGATTTTTTTTTCTTTTTTATTCCATCTTACAATCCAACCAAATATCTCAGTCGGTTTATGAAAGTTTTTAAGAAAAAACAAAAGCAATAAAATTGTTTAAAAAATGTGAGTCGTTGTGCGAAAAAAGGCCAAAGAAGGTCATTGGGGAATCGGCCCTTGGCAGACTTATCATGGTGTAAATGTTTTGCTCTTAGCTTTGTGTTTATGACAAATCGTTGGTTCAGCCCTCTTACTCTGTTTTCCCCGCCCATTATATCCAACAGGAAGTTCCACTTCGATTTTAAACGGTGTTATTTTGCGAGCTTGTGGCCAGTAATATGAAATACAGATGTAAAATTTTTGGTTGGCGACCAAAACGTCGCCAAACGAACAAAATGCTTAACATTAATAGCGGCAAATGTCTGAATTCAAATTTAACATCCTGTCTAAAAAAAGGGTTTTATTGGTCAACTGACTATTTGATTGCCAGACGTGATTGGTCAATTGTCGAACACTAAATGACAGGTTGCCGCCGTCAATACAAAAATCGATTGACCAATTAAATAACTAACGGAAGTGAATGATGAACTCCAATATTAACCCTTGTCATGCTGTATAAATCACCTTACTGAAATGCTGTCAAATCAAAGGGCTGAAAGCACTGATAGAAATTTTTGTGAAAAAAATAGATATTTCTTTAAGAAATCAACTTCATAAACAACTCTGGTAGGAAAAGTACAAGCAGGAGATGTAGACTAAGATCAACCTGCACAAAAGTGCAGTCTGATCTTAGTCTACTCCTGCCAAAACCGGAATATTCCGGGATCAGCATGACAAGGGTTAAAATGTAGCATTTGTATATTATTCTGTTGGTTTTTGCAGTTTTAGCGTCGTGCGTCGTGCCTACAACGTTTTCAAGCTGTTGCTACGACGTTTCAATCGCCAAAAACAAAGATTTGTCACTGATCTCGTTTGATATCTCAGTCGAACAACCTTGTCGGAGGGCAAGGGGTAACGACAGCGATCTTCTAATTAACCTTTACTTGATCAAATTTAAATTGTATTTTTTCCAAATTTCTGTTTCGCGGGATTTTTCTGAAGTTCCCTTTTTAAGTGACGGATCACATATAGAGCTCTGAATGAAACATCTGCTAAAACGAGAATCACCCTCGATTGCTATTTAGGACAAGTTTGTCTATATCTTGTCATAAAAGCAACAAATCTGTTTATTAACGGATGTTATTGCTGTTTTATTCTGTAATAGAGATGTATTGCGAGTGCATCCCGCTGTAAATGGAGATGATAAAACTTCCTAAATCTACATTTTATGAGGTAATCAACGAATTGTGTACCTTCATTGGAAAAAATAGAGGCGGTTTAGCGCATCTATCGCTCCTTCGGCCTGAATATACTGATTCGGGGAATGATTTTCAACAGCTTATACCTTATTCGTAAATGGGGGCACACCCACTTAAAACACGTTGTTTTTTACCGATTAGAGTTTCATTGCGAAAAATGTGAAGGGTATTCCTTGGACATTCATGTACGTTAAACTTAGCCTAAATATGAAAGCGAACTGAATCCATTTAAAGAAACTGTAAGAGATTCAGACACAGATTTCTTATCTCAATCTTAACCCTTTCAAATTCGAAGGTTTTTCAAGAATAATATTTAAAGTCAAATTTATTTGAAAAATAAATCATATAGTAGGATAGAAAATATTGTGGAAAAATGAAGAAATTGCTTGTAACACAGGGACGTAAAAACCAGGGATTAAACAGGAAAGGATTAAATAAAATTGTCCAAATAGAATTTAGGACTAACCTTTTAAAAGGCCCGCCAAATTTCCGTTTACTTGCCACGCCCACCAAAATACAACTGGAAGTTCGATTTTGGTTTTGGTTATTTTGCGACACTGATGCTCAGGAACATGTACCAAAAAAGTAAAATGGTTTTGACGACCTAAATATCGCTACTTCTCCTTGAATAAGCCACAATTACGATGTTCAAGCCCAACAGCAACAACAACAACAAAAGAATGCTTCATATGAGTTTGAAGATTACTCCTGGCTTAACCCGTTCATCACAACACAATTTTAGACTGGTACAAATTTAAAGAAGTTGCAGAATTTCAAGTTGATGGAATTTTGAATTTTTTCATCTTTTTCGGTAGAAGACGTAGTGGAAAATGAAGAAATTACTTGATACAATGTCATTAATTCCCCTGTTGCTGTGTTTTCAACGGAACATTTCATTTTTCAAAGAGTTCCTCCTTAAGAGCTGACTATTATTCTGACTACGTTTCATAAAAATTGAGATTAAACCATGGCCTCTAGAGTGAAAAACATTTTAATTCTTGACGCCGCATGACGGGCGATAGATATACGAGGACAACAAAAGCTCACCATGTTGTGCTTAAAGAAGCTAGGAGAGGTACAAAAATGCTAAAAAAACGCATATTTACGCAATCTCTGAAACTATAAATACTTGTGATTACTTACATGAAAACAAAATAAGCAATTTCCCAAACACAAATTGCTACTTGGTTTATATTTGTTTGATTTTTCTTATACTTTATGAATGACACCCTTTTCTAATTGTAACATTTTGTTTCTTGGTATAAGGTTTTGTAATCAGAATAGTAAATGAAGTGCTAAGAGCCTTATTGAAACATTTTATCAGATTTACGCCCGAGAGGAGAGGCCTGTCCATTATGTATGTAACACGATACAAAAACCGTATTTAGTAAGTGTCTTATATAAACCGATACATAAGTATTAGGGCCTTAATAAACCCTGTCATTAAAAAAACGGAATAGGGTCGAGATAAAGAGGAGGACAGGAAAAATTGTAATTATTCAAAACAGTCTACGATTACGGACGCTGTTAATTCTGCCCCATAAGATCTGTTATTCAAGTATTCAAGAAATTTACAATTAAGAACATCATAAAATTAACCGATTGCTGGTACTGCCTATTGACTACGCTGGCTGCAAAGCAGCCCGCTCACTTTGGCAGGAAGTTCCACTTCGATATAAACTGGATTATTTTAAAACTTGTAGGGCCAGTTACGAGTAATAATGTTGAATAATCCATAATTTTGACATATAGGTCGCAAACCAAAAACAAAATACTTCACATATATGTCGGCTAATTGTGAGTCCAAAGTTCACCTCTGGCCTATATGAATTATTTGATCGGTCGATTGATTATTTGATTGACAACCGCGATCGGTCAATTGGTGCTTTATTCACATTTACAACCTATCTTTCACAATTCTACCTACAATATTAAAAGCACACTCAAAAACACTTCAAACATGGATACCTGCAGTCTCATTCCTCAAAACACTCCGAGATTTCAATGAATGACCTAAATTTAGAGGTACCTGATTGGTCCGAGTTTCAATATAAAACAATACATACTTTTTCACAAAGCTGGATTGCTATTTATCGTTCATCTTGTCACAAGCCAACGACGCTAAAAACCTGCCCAACTCGCTATTTGCCTTTCATTCCTCTCTATTCCGTTCAGTTCCGTCCCACTCTAAAACCATATACTTGGAAAATGTCCGGATGTTATAATCTGTTACGAGATATATGTTTTGGGGCCTTCTTTTCCATGGTTTTAACAATTCCGAGGAGTTTTCTACGAGACCTTTACATTTGTTTTATTTTTTTTTTATTATTGTTTTCAATTGCTCATATTAAAAGCTGTGTTCACGCCTAGACACACACACAGTAACACAGCCATATATACAAATAGAATACGACTTTTAGAATTAAGAACATATATTCAACCGATTTTTCTATATTACAACAAGAGTGGCATAGTCACAATATACGCCGCCACTTTGCTGCTGTTTCACAAAAATAATTGTAGACACTTCTTATTTTGACAGAACCGAATTCGAAACATTTGCAGACTACCTTTTTAAAATGTCAGGTTCAAACTGTTTGTAATGATTGATTGATTGAATGGACCTAGAGACTAAGTGTCAAGGCGCATAACTCTTTCAAAAATCAATGAAACATAAAATCCTTCACCAATGTATACCTACAAATTATGGTGATGACATTGACCAAATTTCATTTCAATCGAGACAAAAAGTTAGGAGGAGTTGCATTCACAAGGCTGCAATTTCAATAAGCCCCAGATACTAAGTTTTAAGGGGACATAAGTCAGGGAAAAATTCTTAATTAATGCTTATCTTCCAATTAAGGTGATAACATGAACCAAGTTTCATTTAGATCCAGCTAGAAACTTAGGAGGAGTTGCATTCACAAGGCTGAAATTTCAATAAGCCCAAGAGACTAAGTTTTAAGGGGGCATAACCGAGGCAAAAATCAAAGAACCATAAAATCCATACTTCATGCACATCTACCAATTAAGGTGATAACATCCAACAAGTTTCGTTTAGATCCAGCCAGAAACTTAGGAGGAGTAACATTCACAAGACTGCAATTTCAATAGGCCCCAGATACTAAGTGTTAAGGGGCCATACTGAGGCAAAAATAAACGAGACCATAAAATCCTTACTTCATTCACATCTACCAATTGAGGTGATAACATGAACCAAGTTTCATTTAAATCCAGTCAGAAACTTAGGAGGAGTTGCATTCACAAGGCAGCAATTTCAATAAGCCCCATATACTAAGTTTAAAGGGGGCATAACTGAGGAAAAAATCAATGAACCAATATATCCTTACTTCATGCACATCTACTAATCAAGGTGATAACGTCCAACAAGTCTCATTTAGATCCAGCCGGAAAATTAGGGGGAGCTGCGTTCACAACGCTGCCATTTCAATAAGCCCCAGAGACTAAGTTTTGAGGGGGCATAACTGAGGGAAAAGTCAATGAGCCATAAAATCCTTTCTTCATGCACATGTACCAATTTAGGTGATAACATTGACCATTAACATTGACCAAATTTCATTTAAATCGAGACAAAAAGTTAGGAGGAGTTGCATTCACAAGGCTGCAATTTCAATAAGCCCCAGATAACATTGACCTAAATTCATAAAGATCCGTCCAAAATCTTAGGAGGAGTTGCGCTCACAAGAAAAGTTTACGTAGGGACGGACGAATGGACGGACGGACGGACAGACGGAGAAGATGATGCCAATATACGACCGCCTCCGGCTGCGTTTATTGGGGAAATACGTAATTTATAACAGATATAAAGTGAAGATTAAGGTTCAAAGTCGTTCATTCCACAAATAAGTTAAAATAGTTCAATCGCTGGCCCAGTCAACTTACCGCTTTGACCTTGCCCACTGACGCCGACAGGAAGTTCCGTAACGATTTTCAACGGCGTTATCTTATATTTAATAAAAAGGTAGAATGGTGGGTTTGCGACCTAAACGTCGTAACTACAGCTTGAGTAACAAAATAACCTATGTAAAACCCTTCGCCAACCTATTTTCAGATCGAGATGTGCCTTTATGGTCGCTAAACAAATAGAGTTTATGGACCCTACACTGTGTTTCAGGCCGTCATTTAGTACTAAAGTTATTAAAACAGGGGGCCTCGTGTAGTCAATTCGTAACAAGAGTCGGTCGGTGAGGGATTATATTCCTCGTTTAAGTCCATGTCTTAAAACATACCTAAAACTCGAACGAGAGAAGAGATGGTAGGAGTTACGGTGTTGACGTATTTACATCTACCATTTTGCTTCTGCGATAGGATTGCATATCAATTACTTTTTTGTACATTACTACGGTTGAACACAATAAATTTCACCATAAATTAATGCTTATGGTACTTTGGAAGGTTCAAACAAATATTAAGCCAAAAATAGTGAATTTAGTGAGTTATATCTAACCGTGAACTTTGAAGGTGACAGTTATTATAACTTGAGTTTATAGTCAAGACAAACTACGAGTAGAATATCAAAGGAAAATTATTAAAAATCCATTGAAAATGTTCTTTAGCCCTGTACTTTTCTTCTAATGTTTCTTTTGATTATTTAAATTTCATTTTGGTAGCAATAATACTTTTCAGATAGACTACCGTCGATTAAGCAAACACATCTAAGTACTGAAAAGTACTTTAAGCTAGCAAAGCATTGTTTTATTCAGTAATCTTCCTTGTCAAACGTTATCATGATAAAAAAAAACGATTTTAAGGAACCAAGGGGTTAACTCATTCCCACATGATACCCCTTTTTTACCCACCCCCATCTCAAGAAAATAGTCGTGGAATACAATGTAGAAAATGAAGAAATTGCTTTTTACGAGCAATTTCTTCATTTTCCACATTGTTTTCAACCTAAAGAGATAAATATTTTAGAATTTTCAACAATTCTAAATCTGCAACGTCTTTTAAGACACCGATCAGAGTTATTTTGGAACATGATGTGCTCAAATAAGCTTAAACACCTAGGAGATGATGAACTTGCATACGGAGTTCGCAATATTCTTGAAATACACAAGAACTACTTTTTATGGCTTAGGCATTTAACGGATTTAGAGGTTAAGCCTCTAGTGGCAGTTTGCACTCGTTGAACTCTGAGAAGACCTCAATAATTTTGTCTGTTAACTTAAAGCTAAGAAGGAAAATAACTTGAACCACACATACTTAACATACAAAAACGGAGTTATAATTTTTTTTAATGGTACTTCTTATTTTTAAGCATAAAGATTCATAGCCGTATGTATAACAGTATTATAGGTATATCTCTAGAAATATTTAAGAATAATCAAAAAAGGTTAGGAGGTAAAGGATAAAAAAGTGTCCTTAAATTAGGAAAAATGAGGAAGCAGATTTTTTTAAAGAGGTTACGAGGTAAAGGGTTAAAGACTTGGCCTTATCCTGAAGCAACTGTCCTTTATTTCAAAGGTATTGGTGTAAGTGGCTTTTATGTTTCTTGAATAGTCTTGATGGTTAAATCATTGAATATCAGACTTATAAACATATACAAAGCGTAAACTTAAAAGAGATAACTCCACCCTGACCCTTATTCAACGAGTAAAAATATTGATTGCCGCATTCTCTAAGGCTTTTAGTACACAAAATAAATGTGAAATCTAAACGGACAGGGAAAATATTCACGAAAATTCAAATTTGACACTAAACCATATTTTTCATGACGAGGCTAATTTGTAAAAAATTGTCGACATTACATCACAAGGAGTTCGTATGTGAATTTTAATTCAATTTATCCCAGGGGTTGTAGAGAAACCGCCTCGGGCGGATGGAAGGACGGTATATGTTTGTCCCCCGGGTGCATAGAAAAGGTAGATATATTAACTTGCATAAAAGCAAATATGTCAGTTATATTTAAGTGCTGAACATTGTCTTAAACAGTATGGATATATCTAAAACAATCGATTCAGAAAAACAATATTACACGCTATGAATAATTTTCTGGTAAAAATGTAAATTACAATTTGAAATAAATTGATTGATTGATTGATTGATTGGTTGAATTTGGTTTAACGCCATTTTACAGCATTTCAGTCATATTGCGGCGGCTGGAGCACCTAACCATGGATTCGTGGTATTTCTCTCACCAGAACTACCTCTACATCCTTTCCGAGCCTCCGGCTACGATTATCCACCCATTGGTGGGATACTTAAACTAAAATAGAACTAATAATTATCAAAGATCACTTTTGAACATTTTTTTCTTAATTCAAGGGAGATATCGATTTTTCTGATACCTATATAAGACGGAATTCTAATTGCCCCCAACACTACGCTCAAACGAACATTTAATACTTAAATACAAGTTTTGTATGTCTCCAATGTAATTTAATCTGGTGGGCTAAACGTGGCTTTTTTTTTTTATTTTGCTATCTAGGAAAGTTTCGGGGGAAAGTCATGTTATTTTTAGAATTCTTGGCATTCGGTTGTCGACACCGCATGCATTGCCTCATTTGCAAATGAACAAAAATAATCAAAACAAATTGACAAGAGAAACAACCAAGGTCCTGAATTATGTCATATTATGTGGTTAGAGCAAAACTACAGTAAAGATTAATATTTTTAATACCTCTAACGACAGTTTTGAACTGATCTTTACGACAATGAAATTTAGAAAATATAACAATTGATTACGCCAGGAAGAAGTTGGATTGAGCGCATTCAAACCGAATGTGTAATTTCAACGAAAAAACACACACCGTGAATGGCCGACCTTCCTTGCAACTGATATACCACTGATCTCGATTTGATCTAATAATAGTATGAAAAGCTATTACGGAAATAACCACTGTTTATTTTGATTACGACCCCTGATTTTCCAAAAAACAAATTTTCAGAATATTGTATTCAAATAATTTATGAGAGGAAGTGAAAATTATTGAAACCTACCTTTAACACAAAGATTATATGTACAAATAGAAAAAGTAGTAAAAATTATTTTGCTCATTAAGTGGTTTGAGAATGGGTAACTTGCAGGGCCCTACAAGCTAGCTGTGTGTCAAGTTATAGGCTTGTACCACGATCAGACATTCAACTCCTTAAGCGAAAAAGAATATCAATAGCTTATTAAGATAAGGAAATATGGGGATTAATCAAGTTGTATATTCTGTGAGATATCAAGACTGCTCCTTGTGCTTTTTGACCATTAAATTAATGAGTTTTTGTAGAGAATTTATTGTTGAATGGACAAGATTTTGAGGTTTGGATAAACGAGTATAGATTCACATAACTGGAATTCATAAACTAATTTGTAAAAAAGGAAGTTGTTGGATCCAATGCTTAAAAGGTACAGACCAAACGGAAATTTGTTTGTTCGATCCCTAGTGGCGGCACATATCCTTTCCGACATCTGTATCTCACCAATGGGTAAATAATCGTAAACCTATGTGAGATAGCAGTTGGAGGCTAGGAAAAGATGTAATGGTTGTACTAGTGCGAGATATACCAGGAATCGATTGTTAGGTGCTCCAGCTTCCACAATTTTTTGCAATCTTGTATCCTCGCAACACATTCATGCATATGGTTCCATTGAATATCATGTATACGTCTACTGTGAAACAGGTAGGTGTAGAAAGGTTATTGTCGAGCATTTGTGTGAAGCTTTGTATAGGTAGAGCCAGCAATGGTAGGCCAGAAATGTTGACGCAAGAGCGGTTTTGACCGTTCGTTATGAGCCGATCTCTGCGAATAGGGTCCTTAGCAATACTACTCTACCGGATTGTTATCAGCAAACTTACGAAATGTCAATCTATGACGATGGACTTTGAAATGTATTCATATTTGTTTAATTTTCAGCATGCTCATGCACTTTTATTATGTTACTTTGTGACTGTTTTGACTTAACGCGATCAAAACATCGTAGCTGCAGTTTGGAAAAGGCTGTAGTTGCAATGTTTTGACAGCCCATGACCGGAGGTATTACGTACACCACAGGGGCTAAATTTGATAAATATTTAAGTTATAATTTGATTATCTCGGAAATGGAACAACCAAGGAACGTAACCAAATTACATTTATTCAGAACAAACAAACGCCTGAAACTATTAAAGTTGAAACTACTGCTATTGTAACGTGAATTATATTGTTTGTTATGTACATGTGTTTGTATTATGGGCCGGAGGCCTGATCTACTTTAATTGAATAAAATGTTCAAATGTTCAAATGTTTAGCTTAATCATTTTGTCTGTTTATCCGTCCTCATTGTCTTGATTGTAATACATTTCTATTACAAAAAGAAAAAAAATCAGATGAAAAAAAATCATCTTAAACCCAACATAAAAAAAACAGCTGTAAAGAATCCTCCGCATAAAATGTCTTTAAAAAAAAACTTAACTGATTCTGTAAAAAGAAAGCCGGAAAGTTGACAGGGGCCTAAACATCCAAATTATCGAGTACGATAACGCAATAAACTATGTTTAACTATCTCTTCTTTTGATATACATTTGACCAGAAAATCTTGATATAGATAAACAGCGAATACAATGGTATCCATTTTCTTTTTTTTTATTTTTTTATTTTTTTTTTAATAGAAAAGTAGGGGAACTCTTAAACTACACCACGAAAATTTGTTGCATATAGAACTTGTATTAAGCAACCACTGAAATTCCAACCATTGGTGGGAGATAAATGTCGGAGAGGATATTCGCCGCGACCGGGGATCGAACCCGGGACATCTTGGCTAGGAGTGCTACGCGCTACCACTGCAATATGGCCGCGGCCCTGAAGATAATGAAAGCTAAATACATTTTTGTGACATGATTACAAAAAATGTATGATGGATCAATATAAAAAAAATAGTCGCCTAAAATATAAACAAAAAAGCGGATATCCAAAAGAAAACACGGGTATTCGATTTACATAAAAAGTACACTGAAACACATCGAGAGCCAGGGCATTTATTTTTTTTGCAAATAAGTTAAATCATATTCCAGATGAAAATATAGTTTTTTATTTAGTTTTTTTTTATTGTGATGATAGTTTCAAGCAAGCATTTATAGAAAGCATGAAGAACTCTCCGGTAGAAATGTTTACATTATTTTAGAGGCTAAAATGCCTAATTCCTTTTTCTGTAGTGCTGCCAGTGACCTCCGTATGCCCTCATTAATTTGCCATTACAAATTCATTTGATCTCTTGTCCAAAGCCCTTCAAGTATGACATATGCTATCAAACATGCTAAACGATATCACTGCCTAGACCGGCAAATATTCATAATTAAGATTTATCTGACTCCCGTTCTTTTTCTTACTAAGTGTAACAGAAAGATGGACATATGATTTCAAAATCCAGTGTTAAAAATGGAAATAATCGAAAAGTAATCGCACTCGGGCCTCTAAGATAAAAAAAAAGAATAAAAAAGAATAAGTTGGTCATTTTATTGATAAAGCAAACAGAGGAAGGGACATTACATTTTTGCATGTTAATACAGACATTCGTTAAATTCTGTAATTTCTGTTTGTCTTATTGGCAAAGGCTTAAAATGGATAATCATTTGTCAATTTCCAAAGGTACATCAGTAAAATGTCTCTTTGCGGCTCTCTCTGGTGTATTGACACCAAAATCTGTTGTAAATGATTAAATATTGCAGACAGTGATGCAGTTTATGGACCCTCTGTCAGTTTCAAGAGGCATAAATCTGTCTTTTCCACAGACAATTGTGAGAATCCTGTCCAAATAGAATGTCCCTTTTGAGACTGTTTCGAAATAATTCCTCGTTATACTTTCTAAAACACATCAAGAGAACTGTCATAACTCCCAATGTTTTGAAGACGTCCTAATGTCGCAAAATATCCTTTCAGTTAAACTCTCATTTACGAAGGTTTCATATAGGTAATGGCACCTTTAACTCGACCGACTACCCGAAAACTTCATCCACATTGCGCGTTAATTATTCCCTTTAAATTGTCGAATTGAAGCTCCTTACAACCTCTGTTTAAATGATTCCATTGCAAACTTAAAGAACTGTATGGCGCTACTTGACTGATTGATTTTTAGATACATTTTCTCACATCTTGATGTATGATCGCAGGCAATCGCGATTTTACGACTTTTAGTATACTAGGACAAACATAGTAGGATAATGAGATGTACTCGCTTTTCACAAGGCGCCCATTCCGTTGTGAGTCCATATATACATTTGAAACTAAAGTTATCGTCTGCAGACTCTGAACCAGTCAAACTACCATCAAGAAAGAGCATTGGTACATGGATGGAATTAATACAGATAGATTTGTTAGAATGTTCATGCGTGGTAACTTTCTAAAAGCCAGTTTCACAATTCCGATGCAGAATATGAAAATGAACTATAATTTATCAAGATATTGGAGAAAAAGCATTAAATATGTGAGCCTTAGGGGCTTGTTAAATGCTTTTAAGGTTAACAGAGCATTATCAAACATAGTTTGGTATTTCGGAATAGATAAACACTTAATTCTTCAAAAACTTAGACAAGTAAGCTTGCAAGATTTTGCGCGCAGATCGTAATTTGGAGATACGTGCAATGTTAAGACTCGATGTAGTTAACGGGAGGTATCGATGATTTTGAAACCTCGACAAGACAAGTTTGCCAATTGCCTAAATATACGCTGAAACGGCCAATTAACACTTAAATTTTAGTCAGATATTGTTTTCGCGATAATCTGGAGGGCTTAAATGGCTTTTTCTTTTTTATATCGGAAAGGTTCAGCGCCATTCCAGGATATTTTATGATATCATGGAATTCGGTTGTCGACACGTCCTGACTTCATTTGCACATGACCCAAAGTCAACGGAAGGTAACAAATTGACAAGCGAAACAACCAACGTCCTACATTATGTCACACAAAAAGGTTGGCGCAAAACTACGGCAAGTGTCTATATTCGTATTACCGCTTATGACAGTTTTGTACTGTTGAAGACCGGCTAACGAACATAACTTCTGCTGACGTAAACGATGACGTTGGTTTGAGCACATTCAAACTGAATGCGGGTTTCAACGATTATATGCACCGCTAGAATTACCCAATATACTTTGCAATAGCCTTGGCTTAATCTAGAAATAGAATAACACCCTGTGTTGGCTATTAGGGAAATACCCTGCTCTTTCTGAGAAACGACCTCTGATTTATATAAAACTACTTTTCAAAATATTGTATTTATATAATATATGAGAGGGAATAAGAATAATTAAATACTATGATGAAAAAACACACAAACATCGATACCTACCTTTAATGACATTGTGTAAATTCGATTGTTAAGCTGAATCTGACGGAGTACATATAATGACATTTGTTTACGATGCGAAAATTTGGATAACGTAAGTAATTAATATATATATAATCAATAATGGATCGTAAGAAATTTTGACTTTTCAAGTCTATGGTCATTTAAACTAATTAGAAACTAATAAGTACCACAATGACACAGTATTGGTAAAAAATCATGTGATTACTTTTGTTAATTCGTAATTTATTTCTCATACTCCTAAACGTAATACCACGGAGATTGATTAATTGAATGGGGTTTAACGCCTCTCTTAACAGTATTTCAGTCATATAGCGCGGCTGGATCACCTAACAATGGATTCCTAGTATTTCTCACACCAGTATTACCACTGCATCCTTTCCTAGCCTCCAGCTGCTATCCCACTTATGTTTACGATTATCAACCCATTGGTGAGAGACAAATGTCGGAAAGGATATGTGCCGTTGCCGGGATCGCAGCCATGACATCCCATTATTGAAGATTAGAAGTCTGACGCGCTACCGACTGTGCTATGAGAAGAGGTGTAAAGTTTTTAAAATTAAAATAAGCCCCGCCTTGCAACATACGTATTTGGTGGTCAATCAAAATTTCGCGAACAAATTTTACGGAGGGTTACCCAAGACCATTTCTGACGCACTACCGACTGTGCTATGAGAAGAGGTGTAAAGTGCTATGACATCTTCGTTTATGTCCAGACTGGATGCCATGAAGTTATTAAGATCACATGTATGATCCCAAATTAATGCATCGAGAAAAGTCGATGGGCATGCGTGATATGATATGATATTTTATTCTGCCATTTATTTTTTCTCGTGAAGTATACCGGAAAGTGATCACTCAATGCATACGTTGATACAAACTTTTCCACTACAATTTTGGTAGAACTTGCATTAGCTAGGCGGGTTGGATCTTTTACTAGTAGGGAAATGTCAATGCTATTAGTATTTGCCACTTCTTATTTAGACTCGACTTCAGTTCAAGACTAGAATCACTATTATTCATATTAATAACCTCGTGGCCCGTTTTCTGTGCTGTAGACAACTCCCCTTGGCTTACAATCTAATCAATAGACCAAACCATACATAATTTTAAGGAGCTTATCTATAAATCGTTTTATTTCATTCAAAATAACAAAATCCTTTTAAAATCATTTACTCTGTACTTTGTCGTGTGTTCGGGGTTGTAGTCTTTGTCAATTTCAGGATTTTTATCAGCTTCACTCTCAGTCCGGTTAAAATACACTTTTCGAAAGAGAAAGTACAAGGTTCAGTGACAGGACATATTGAGAAGTAATATTTAGATTACAGGGTCCTTAAAATGGTTAATTTTGTGATGATCTTTTCGCTAGTTAAATGATCTTTAGATACTCTTCCTTCTTTAGTGACTCTTCCTCGACTATAAAGGCAAGCACAACTTCATTCTTAGAATGAGTTTTACGCGCAAATGATAACCAGTAAGCCGAAGATCAAAATATAATTATGGTTTATCACTGAAAGAACGGACTTTCATTTAAGCGTTGTCACCCTTAGATGAAGATCACTTGTCAATCATCTTATTGTTCTAACCAAACAAATAAAAAAAAAACGAGCATACCTATGGGGGGTTTGTTCTAAGATACAATCATTAAAGGAGGACAAAAAGGCACTCGACAGAAAAAAATTCTATCAGCCATATACAGAACTGAAACGGATATGGTAAGATAACGTAATTTTTACGGTAAAATGACTTTACACCTAAAATTGTTTTTAGACAAATTTCGAGACCTTCCTGTATCTTATGTAGCCATAGTTCGTTTTTGTTAATATAATCAGTGGAATACTATGATTAGCTGGGTAACCCACCCACTCCTTAAAAAAAAGAAAGAAATATTGGTTACCAAGGCCTCATATATTTTCTATGTTGCTATTTCAGTTCGTTTGTTTGTTTGAATGGGGATTAAAGCCGCTTCTAGCAATTCTTCAGTTATAACGCTTTCCTAGCCCCCAACTGCTATGCCACTTAGATTTACGATTATCCACCCTTTTGTGAGAGACAAATGTCGGAAAGGATATGCCGCCTCCGGGGAGGCTATTTTAGTAAGCTACATGTGACTAAGAGAAGCCAATACGATACAATTCTGAACTTAGCTCTACGAATTATTCAAAGATTTTGCTTAAACAGCTTCCAAAATATTTTATCTACTATAAATATTTGTAACGCGACCCGTATTTAGCAGTTTCTATAGGTACAAGTATGTATTTGGGCTTTTTCTCAAAACACCCTACCGTATTTGTACTTTAAATAAGCAGTTAACTTTTGTAAGAGTGGACAAGCTAATGAGTTTTTTTTTTCTCTCTTTTTTTTTTTTCTCTCTTTTTTTTAATATTATTATTCCACGTAAAATGTTTAACCCTTTCCTGTTTTACAAAGTTTTAGACCTGCCCAAATTCAAAGGTTTTGCAGACGACAATTTAAAGTCTATCTTATTTGAAAAATAACCTATCAGCAGGGTTGAAAATATTGTGAGAAAGAAGAAATTGCTTGTGACAAGCAATTTCTTCTTTTCCCACAATGTTTTCTCAAGTATAAAATCACAGGGACGTAAAAACCAGTGATCGTACAGGAAAGGGTTAAATGATTAAAATCGAAACACTTTTGTGACCGATTAATCTGTTTATCAGTGTCTTGCTATTCACCAAGTAAATAGTCCGCAAATACGTCAATATTTCATCACTCACATCAAATGATTTCCATTCAATATCTGTCGATTAGCTATTTAGACGATTTTGAAACGAAAGTAGTTCGTTGTTTTTTTGTTTGAATGGGGTTTTACGCGGTTTTCAACATTTTTTCAGTGATATCGCGGCGGCTGAAGCACCTAACAATGGAATCCTGATATTTCTCACACCAGTACTACCATTACATCCTTTCCTAGCCCCCAGCTGCTATCCGAAAATAGGGCTACGATTATCGACCCATTGGTGAGAGACAAATAGTCGGAAAGGATGAGTGCCGCCGTCAGGGATCGAACCCGGGACCTCTAGATTGACAGTCCGACGCGTTACCAAATGCGCTATGACGGCGGCCCCGAAAGTAGTTCGTTGGTTTACTGGGCAGGTAAATTATCCCGTTGTAATGCACATATAATGTATCTTGAATCAAATTAATTACGTCCAACGCGTTTAATTTCTCTTGAATAAAAAAAATGTAATTATTTTTTATCATTATTATAAATCAAAAGAAAATTATATATCTTCCATCATATGGTTTGACAAGACTCTTGTCATTTAGCCCATTGCAGAGGTGTATGGCGAGAGTAACGAACGACAACTCTTCATGGAGATAGTGTTATTTGATCTGTAAGTGAACATCCTGTTTGAGCTCAATTGGCGGGACCAGCGACCTGTCCATATCGGCGATGCTCTGGACTATCAGTCATTTGGTTTGTCTTGTTAAGAAACCATATATAAACGAAGCAAAAATTTTATAGAATCAGAGCCCTGATATTAACCAGATAAGTTTCGCAAGTTAATGAGAGATATCATGTTGATTATTTCGGAAACTTTTATATCGTCAAGATAATGAATTAACAAGAACCTACAGGACAAGATCGCATAACTCATTACTAAACAGTCCCGCATTATATAAGTTGAAGAAAAATAATAATTGAACGTGTTATGTTAATAGATTACTATCATTTTCTTCTTTTCCAACAATATTTCGTCTCTTCTGATATAAAGATTCAAATATTTGACCATAATCAAAATATGATCTGTAGATTCTTTCAATATCGATCAATCGTGGCTGTCAAAGAATCAATCGAACTATCGAATATTTCATTTTGACCGGAAGTGAAATTTGAACTCTAACATCGGTCGACATAAATATAAAACATTGCTATTGGTTTTGGCGACTTAAACGTAGTGGCTACAGATTATTCAAGCTAGTTACAAAGTTTAGGTCGCCAACCAACTATTCAGTTATTTACATTTAACTATTTGCTACCTGTTAGTAGCCCTAATTTTGTACTATAACGTCGTTTGATATCGAATTCGATCTTCCTATCGGAGTCACTTGGCATGAACAGCGGAGTTTGTGGACGGAGCCAACGATCCACCCACCAATTGTGAGGTTATCTAGACAAAATTAAATCATGCTGAAAAAGTGTCATCCGCACTATATCCGCCATAACATTAGAGACGACATTTATCTCATCTTGAAAATGTTACCAGTTCTGAATCACAATATACGAAAACACATATAATTCAATAATTGTCATTTTATGCGGACATTTTTATTTGTAATCAAAGACCACAATTATAGGACTATTGCCACAAATTACAATGGTGGATATTTTCTGATAAAATGAAATAATACTATAACTGGCCCTTTGATGAGAGTAAAAGTATGGAAAGGGAAGACATCCCGCTGTTGAAACATATTAGTTTGCTGCAATGTATTCATTACCGTCATGATTTATCACAACCAATGAGAGTAAAAGTCCATTTCATGAACGATATTTCCGTGTGGCCGAGAAACGATGTTTTATTGACATGGAATTGTTGATATGTATCTTCTGATTAAAGAAATGACGTGTAATGAGATATAAAACTAAAACGTGACCGTAATTGTTACAATTTTCAAATGGAAAATGTCACTTATATATAATCAATAACCTTAAAAAAACACAACATCGACAGCTGTGGTGTTCTAACCATGTGGTGTCTATCAGTCACGCATTAAGAGTTCTCGGTTTAAAATCTATAAAACTTTATTTATTTTTTTAACCGGCAATATGTTAGCGAGGAGGCGAGCCGCTCTTTGCCAGGGTACACAATATAACCTTTAGATAACACTTCTTACTTAAACGTGTATATTATTGCTTTGGCTGTGAAATATAAACCCCACAGTTCTCATTATCGCGTATATCTCGAATACGACGTCATGACCAGTCGTGTCATTACGTTTGCAAACCTATCAGAACATCGATCTATCGTGGTGTATTCGAACAGATTTCTGTACCGATTAACCGATTCCAATATATTCCTAATTTCTACGCCAACACTCGAGTTAAACGCCTTGGTAAACGGTGTGGACAATGAAGAAACTGCTTGTACCATGTAATTCGTTCAATTTCATCGATGTATATACCTTAAAATACATCTTTGTCATCTGCAACATAATTCAGTTTAGACACATAAGACTGGTCTGATTTTTTTTCTTATTCTTAGCAATAGGTAACAGACTCGCGGAACCCCAGGTTGATTTCACTTATGATCTGACTTTGTTATTTATTAGAGCACTGTCAGGGACAGTATACATATCATAGGTAATCGATAGACAATTGCAAGGAAAATTGTTTAAAATTTACTTAACCCATTATTAGACGGCACAATTTTAGTCTGGTCCAAATTGAAAAAAGTTGAAGACGACAATTTTAAAATTAATACATTTTGGATTTTTTGTACCTTTGGGGTAGAAAACATTGTGGATAATGAAGAAATTGCTTGTGACAAGCAATTTCTTCATTTTCCACAATGTTTTCCGAAGCTTTTTTTCTTAAGTGAGTTTAAAAGCGTCACTGTGTGGGAATGGGTTCATACCTGTCCCGATTCTTGCCAATTTTCTGAAATACTATTTGTTTATTTTTCTCAATTGCTGTAGTAGTTATTGTAGTTTTCTTTGAATTTTAAATTTTACTCAAAATATTGGGTTATCTGTAAAATGCATTTGCAACATTGCGGAAATGTGAATACGACGGTGATAAATGAAATGTGCAAATGAACCGTTTTTCTGCTTGCCGTAAAATATTTCATCTTAATATGCATAACTATAAATTGTCAACAAACTTAAAAGTTCACGATAAAAGATCACTGCCATGCCGACGAAACGTTCTTGTCTAATCTGCTAAAATTATCAGTTATCACCAATTAATACTAATCAGTCATGCCATTTCTGCTAGAAAAAAAACGCATTTGAAGTCCATTGTTTATTGCCAAAGTATAGCCCCACTTGAGTAGTAAGGGGAATATTATACTAACCATGCTTGGCCGTCCGTACATATACTAAGGGGGAAAGGTTTAGCAATTTTTTTCGATCTTCATTATTTTTCAACGTAAATGTATAAACCTTATAAAATCAGTCTCGTTTGCAATTTTTAAAAGCTAACTAACTAATTATGCATTAAGAGCACGTTTTCCTCGCCTCTAAAGGCTGTCTGACGCAATTTTGCTGAAACACGTTCTGCACGTGCTTCCACATGTACGTGAAGTCTATATCCACAATATCTATCCCAGTTTATTGGTTAGCATCAATAACAAGATAACTCATTAAAACATTTAAAAAGATTCAAATGGAACGTCGCCAAGGGCTTAACTTAGACCAACGGAAGGTAACCATCGGTATGCTGGCTGGTGGTATGATGGTAAAAGAGGTGGCTCGACATTTTGGCGTGAGCCAAAGTTCCATTTCAAAACTTAGAACAAAGTATCGTCAATTAGGCACCGTCAAAGACAGGCCACGTTCAGGCAGGCCACGTAAGACTACCCAACGTGAGGACAATTACATCGTGACGTGTTCACGGCGTAATCACTTCCTCAATAGCACTAGTATAGCCGGTTTGGTCCGAAATGCAACGGGAACACGGGTCTGTGCTCGTACCGCAAGAAACAGACTTCGTTCGGCACGTTTACGCCCACGTCGACCTTACGTTGGCATTCCTTTGCACACGTGCACACAGACATGCAAGACTGAATTGGACAAGGGTACACCGTCGATGGCCAAGACGAATGTGGAATCAGGTCCTATTCACAGACGAATCCCGTTTTAATTTGATGTTTGCGGATGATAGGGTACGTGTCTGGAGGCGTGATGGCGAAAGGATGGATCCCGCCAACGTCATTCAACATGACCGTTTTGGAAACGGCAGCGTCATGGTCTTGGGTGGTATATCATACCGTGGCAAGACTGACTTGGTAGCTATTCAGGGAAACTTAAATGCCGTTCGATACTGCACCGAAATTGTCCAGCCAGTGGTATTGCCGTTCTTGCGTCAAGGGCTTGCTACCATTTTTCAGCAAGATAATGCCCGCCCACATGTCGCTCGGAACACATTGGAGCTTTTACATACTAATAATGTTGATGTGTTGGATTGGCCAGCCAAATCACCGGATCTGTCTCCGATCGAACACCTTTAGGACCATCTGGGTAGGAGAGTAAGAGACAGGGAATACGTTAATAACGTTAGAGACCTGGAATGTGTTCTGCGTCAGGAATGGGGTCATATCCCTATGGCCATTAATCGTAGGCTCATTTCCAGCATGAGAAGACGCTGTAATGCCGTTATTGGCGCAAACGGTGGACACACAAGTTATATTAAATCTTTGTGTTACGTTTACTTCCCTACCCCTACAATGTTTGACGCTGTACAGCAAACACGTATGACATTGAAATCATCTGATTTTTTTAAATACTGTGGCTAACACATAAAAGCTCTATGTGTGAAAAATGGTTTGAATCCAAAGCTAGACACTGGAGAAATTGGCTGTAACGTACGAAATTGCTAAACTTTTTTCCCTCAGTATATAACTAGAAGTGCAGTATGTTAGGCCCATTTCTTAATTCTCCTTAAAACTACATCGTTCCAAAGTACACATTTTATTATTTACCTACTTATTTTTAGAATTTTAAAGCGGCTCTTGAACATAATTTGATTAAAAAATGATACAGTAAAATCATTTTTAGAGAGTTTTTAAGCCATTTGCACAATAAACGTTCTTTCTTCGTATTCACTGTACTGAATTCATTATGAACTCTCTTAAATGTAGTATATTCCCTATGCCCTTCTTTGAAATATCGTAATTCATCGGTGAGGTCTTAAGTGTTCAAGTAATGCCGTTAACAACTTGTAGGTGATATAGCACTGCCATATCTGAAACCATAATTGCCACTGACGGATACGTTTTTTTAATCAAGATATTTTAGATTTATCTCTATGCAATGTATATATTTTACACGAAAATTTCTATATGTAAAATATTAGGGTCTATACCAGAAAAGAGACAAAACTGCAGATATGACTGCCTTTTTTTCTATTATTGTGACATTTTAAAAGAAATCGGCGTCTTATTTATAAAATATTCATTCGGGAATAACTACGATGGCATCATCCCTAATTATGTTTTTTGTCATGGCAAAAAAGGCTACAATATTATTTTCAAGTTAAAGGCAAATACATTTTTGTTCCTGTAATTGTTGTTAAATGGTTATCTTTTTGCCTGAAATGGTTTGTTTCAACCACTTATTTTTAGCTCACCTGAGCACAAAGTGCTCTGGAGGAGCTATTGTGATCGGTCATCGTCCATCCTCCGTCCGTCCGTCCGTCTGTCCGTCCGTCCGTCCGTTCACAATTACAAAAAAATCTTCTCCTCCTAAACTAACCAGGGAATTTCAACAAAACTTCACAGAAATGATCCTTAGGTCATGCTCTTTCCAAATACTTCAAAGAATTGAAATCCATGAAGAACTCTGGCAACGGAATGAAAAAACTAAAAAAACCTTCTCCTCCCAAGCGGTAAGGCCTAGAGCTTTGATATTTGGTACAAATCATAATCTATTGACCCTCTACCAAAATAAAGAATTACGGTATTCTAGCCCTTTTCTAAGCGATCCCTGATTTTACATAGGAATAAAGAAGGAAATCTTTAAAAAATCTTCTTCTCCAAAACCATAAGGCCTAGGGCTTTGATATTTGGTATACATCATCATTTTTGACTCTCTACCAAAATACTTCAAAGAATTATCGTATTCTGAAAATTAGCCCTTTTCTAAGCGATCCCTGATTTTACATAGAAATAAAGAAGTAAAACTTTAAAAATCTTATTCTCCAAAACCATAAGGCCTACTGCTTTGATCATCATTTTTTGACCCTCTACCAAAATACTTCAAATAATTACCGTATTCTGAAAATTAGCCCTTTTCTGAGCGATCCCTGATTTTACATAGTAATAAAGAAGGAAGTCTTCGTCTCCTAAACCATTAGGCCTAGAGCTTTGATATTTGGTACAAATAGTCATATATTGACAATCTACCAAAATACTTCAAATAATTATTCTGAAAATTAGCCCTTTCTAGGCGATGTCTGTTTTTACATAGATTAAAAAAAGGAAATTTAAAAAAAAATCTTCTTTCCCAAATCAGAAGGCCATGAGCTTGATATTTGGTACAAATCAAATATTCGAACCCTCTACCAAAATACTTCAAAGAATTACCATATTCTGAAAATAAGCCCTTTTCTGTGCGATCCCTGATTTTAAATAGTATAAAAGAAAGAAAACTTTAAAAATCTTATTCTCCCACATCATAAGGCCTAGAGCTTTGATATTTTGTATAAATCATCATCTATTGACCATCTACCAAAATAATTCATAGAATTACCGTGTTCTGAAAATTAGCCCTTTTCTTTGTGATCCCCGATTTTACATAGAAATAAAGAAGAAAATCTTTGAAAACCTTTTTCTCCCGAACCATTAGGTCAAGGGCTTTAATATTTAGTGTGTAATAATACCTATTGACCATCTACCAAGATAATTCATAGAATTACTGTATCCTGAAAATAAGCCCTTTTCTGTGCAATCCCAGAAAGGAGTTATGTAGGATATCATAGAAATGTTCTCCTTCTAAACCATTAGGACTTGAGCTTTGATATTTGATATGCATTGATGCCTATTGACCCTCTACTTAAGTACTTCAAAGAATTACCGCAATCTTGAAATTTGCTCAATATGGTTTGATCTTCACTATACCTAGGATTAAAGGAGAAAAACTTTAAAAAATCTTCTTTTCCAAAATGATTAGGTGTAGGGCTTTGATATTTTGTATATTATATCATTTCGCCTTGAGCCATCATACTCAGGGGAGCGATATAGGACCATCATGGTCCTCTTGTTTTTAATATGTTTTGTGACTTTTTCGATGCAAATCCCTACGCCATGATAAAAACACACACTTTTTATCCGACCTTTAATTTCTTATAAGAATGAACTATTTTAGATCAGTGATTGAATACATGTGAATTGGCTTGAAGATGGGCCTTTGTAGATAAACTACTCAATTATCTGTCTAACATGAGAATAAATGTTGTCAGCTTCCACAAGGTTATTGTAAATGAAGGAAAATGAAGCAATATATAGTCTGGACTCTCAGTCGCTGCCTGTAAATTGTCATCCAGGAAAAAGATATTACCGTGTTATCTGAAATTGGAACGGGTTCACAGAAAATAGGGTCATGTTGAGTGACTTAATCGAGTTGTTATTCTAATAAAAAAAAACTATACAAAGTGAACGAGGATTTAAGCCTTGTCATACTGAACTCGAGATGTTTTTGCTTTTGCAAGAGGTGTATCCTAAGATCAGCCTTCACATGTATATGTGAAGTATCTTAGCCTAAGCTTCTGCTTGACGTTTTAACCAGCGTGCCTTATAAAAATTGATTAACCAAGAAATATTAATTCACAAAAGCATACGATGTTTTCATTCCTTTGAATTTCATGCATTTAAGACACTATGATCGTGAACTTGATTAACACAATTGATAGATGCACATTCTTTACGGTACTCTGAACAGTTTCCACTTTTATTTGGGGCTCATGCCCCTAAACATGGCATCTGTCATTTCCCATTCAAGTACAATCATAATATCCCGTCTGAGCCTCAAGTTGTCTCATTTTGGTGCATTATAATTTATTCGGCAATTAGTGAATGAAAAATGAGGCATGTTGTGAAATTCACATTTTAAAAGATGAATTCATTAATTTAAGTGATGACGATTTTACATTCCTCTAAGGTATACAACCATAACTTACATGAAATAGATGAAATCGGCCTTTAAACCAAATTGAGAGCTGCATCTGGTGTTGCAGAAACCATGATATGTATGGTTTCTATGTCTGTAATACACAGAATGTTAAGTTATAAGACAATAATTTACGGATCGCTAGCTACACCCTTGGAGCTCCAACTGGAAGTTTCAGTTACAGATTAAGCAATGCAAGCGATCCGTCAATTCTAAAACGCAGCTTTTGAGACGATTACCAAGAGACGTGTTTATGTCCGCGTCGTCTTTCCTCGTTTAAGCATTTGTCAGAAGTCACCTCTCGGACTTAACAAAAAGATAGCTATGTGGTACCAACAGTACATCATATTGTGCTTTAGAAAGCCACATAGATGCGTTTATTTTCTAACCTCAATCCCGAACCATGCAACATCTACGCGAACAAATGTTACCATGTCTCTTGGCGGTTTTCATATGGTATACACCACTATGTATCTAAAGGAACAGTTAATATATACAAATATTACATGTATTTTTGTACGGTGTATCATCAAGAAAAGAATTGTGTCAAATACTTTGGTACCTTTATATCGCATAAACGAATATAGTTTAAGAGTAAACATTACATAGAAATTAACACGCTCAAGTTAACCTAGAAGATACCAAGTCTGATTTTGTTTTGGGTAAAAAAATCAATTAAAACGATACAAGACTTTCATTGATCGAAGCTGCTAAACGGTTTAGAAATCGGATTCATTTGATACAACATTGACTTAAGCCTTTTCTTGATAGATCTCATACTTCTTAACTGGAAAACAAGATCAACCCGTTTAATACCTGATATATACCATAAATCTGTAACGGCAATGAGACTTTCTGAGAAAAGATGATGAAACTTGTCAAACTAGGGTTTTTTATTTCTAGCCAAAAAGACCAGCGAACAATAAGTAAAGGTTACGAGACGA
Organism: Fragum fragum; assembly: GCA_946902895.1. Lineage (NCBI taxonomy): Eukaryota > Metazoa > Mollusca > Bivalvia > Cardiida > Cardiidae > Fragum > Fragum fragum. The sequence goes on along the minus strand of OX336365.1, from coordinate 65,051,546 downwards.
TAGAAAACTACTAAAAAATCAATCATTTTCATTTCAAATTGATTCAACGTTTAGATTCCAACTCTAACCTGACGGCAAAGTCATGAATTGAATATTAAATAAATGCGTTCGAATATATACTCTAAGTGGAACGTCCATAAGGATGATAGTTTTCCGATGCTAATGTAGTTTGCCAAGCACTCCCGTGGTGTTTCAAGAAATTGTAAGGGTATTCTGGAGATTTGTGAGTAATTTGAGGGCCGTATGCCTGTATATATCGTTGCCAAATCTTAAGTTACAAAGGATCGTATTTTCATTTTATATAAACGGTTCTAAATCATTTTCTTGCACACTGAATTCTGCGTTTTAGCCACTGCTCTTACTTACCCTTTGTTTAATTCAGCTCCTATGTGGTGATACATGACGAAATGCCGATGACAATAAAAATACCGAACGACGATTGTAATTATTTATAGCGACTTTATTTCTAACATTTTAAACGCCGTGACTGCAGATTATTGAAGTCATAGTTACGGCATTTAGGACGCCCAGCAACGATTTGTTTTGTTTTGTTTTTTTCTCCAAGAGTAGTTGTTTCGCATACTAATGTCATCTGATATCTCAGTCAAACTGCCTTGTCGGAGATGTATTTAATTACTGATGAAGACTCGTGTCAATTTTTGTACCGCTAGAACTGATACTACTATATACACCATAAAGCTCTAATCAGATTAGCATTTTCCGTTGATGCATCAGGATTTATAGGGCTTTGTCCCATTAACTCATCATTGTCTTAGGCTCCATAGACTAAATGACTCCGTAGAATAGTGTCTTTAAATTACACATGTCAGCTTGGATTAACAGCTAGGCATTCTTAGCCCTGTTTGTCGTTAACATGTACCGGTGAATTTGCCTTTTCACGTGACCCTGATATCTACAACAGATTATGATAAGTTATTTCATTCAAGGGCCATTCAAACCCCCGACCCCTTGTACTTGAATGGAGATGTTTATGATTTTGTAGGTTTCAGGTGACCGAAGTGAAAAGCAGTTACAAGGTGATGGATCACCAACTCAACTTTAGTTTTCCAATTACCTTTTACTTTACGTCGAACAAAATGACATTCACCGCTGGGCTCATTATATATTTTTTACTTTTGGACCCACTCTTGCAGACGTGAAAAATGTGTATTTTACTTCAACTATATACGGATGCATATATGCAGGAGTCGTTTTTTTTTTTTTTTTTTTTTTCAATTCAAATGCTACCATTAGATAGAAAATTTAATTTGGTCGTTTTCATAGCCACCACAATATCTTGTTATAGACTTTGCGGGGACGTATTGAAATATTGGAATATCTCTGCTTTTACTTGAAATTATCTGTTGCACCTGTTCTCTTTTTTCGACTTACATTTTTCCCTCGTTATCAAGTATTGAAAATCTTATTGTCAACAAATTCAAACGAGGTTCAACACATTTATTAGTTGACGATTTTTCTTTGTGTGTGTGTGTGTCGACTGTTTAATTTAACAGAATGTGTGCATTAGAAATAATACAAAACTAAGGGCAAATGGAGATATCACTTACTAGAACTTTACATGTAATAACTTTTACATGTCTTGTTTAGAGCAATTAGTGGCACTATGGTGAAATTCTGCTCGAATCATAATGCGCGGGCTAGCGTTATTCCTTAAAATTAAGAACTTCTTCCACCTTTTAATTTCAACTATGTTGTGTCCTTAATATATTAGATCTACATAAATCACATATCTACAAATATTTTTGGGTAAATACATACACGGCATGAGAACTAAACCGGACCTAACTGATAAAAATTCGTATCTGGCGGTGCCAATTACGGTTTGTACTCATGTCACGAACAATTTCAAATTAAAAATTGTAAGAATTATTCTACTGTATATGGTAAATGGAATACTGTATCCAACCCTTGTATTGGATCCTCGCTGCGTATGCATATTTTGTATCAAGACGAAATTCGTTCTCGTGAATTTTTAATATAATACTATGCAGCTTGGTTTCAAATGACATATTGCTGACTCCTACCATAGACTCTGCTGGCCACGCCAACTGACTTCGTTGTTGTTGATGCTGCTGTTTTTGGAAGTTAATGAAACTCCAGTTAAATACGGACCGCTTATACCCATAAAACTTAAATTTAACTATTGCCTATGCAGATTTTCAAAACGTATATTTGAAATAAAGGATATTGGAAAAGTTCGATGCTGAGTTTGAGATTGTCAGAAAAATTTATCAATTGACCAATCGCTGGACGCGCCAACTTACGTCGTTGGCCACGTCCACTGACTTCGAAAGGAAGTTCCGCTTTGATCTTTAATGGAGAAGAAAGTATGGCCAGCATGATGTAACAAAAAAGTATAATGGTTAGTTGGTGACCTAAACGTCGTAACTACAGCTTGAATAAGCTGTAGTTACGACGTTTGTGTCGCCAAACAAGCAGTAAAGGTTATTAGAAATGGCGGACAATGTCGACGTTGATAAACTCAGGTCCGGACTTGATAGATTATTTGATTGGTCGGTTTATTCCTTGATTGACAGCCGCGATTGGTCAATTGACAAATCGCTGGCATACTTACTCTGTTTGCCCATTCAATTGACTCTAACAGGAAGTCCCAACTCGTTTTAAAACTGCGTTATTTTGCAAGAATAATGGTCAGTAGCATGTGACAAAAACCTAAGACCTAAACGTCGTAACTACTAATTGAATAAGCAGTAGTTACGACTTTAAGGCTCTAAACTAACACAAATGCTCACATAAATGGTGTCCAATGTTAGAGTTCAAATTCCACTTCCGATTAAAATAATAGATTTGATTTTCCGTGTTTATTTTTGGGGGTTGTTGTTGTTGTTGTTGTTGCTGTTGTGACAGCCACGATTGGTCAATTTTGTTTCACGTTACTTCCTTACTTGTACTATAACAGGCGTAAAGCCTTAATGACTATTCCAGGATTCTTTTCTATCCATAGGTAATGCATTTCATTTCGGGCCGAGTAAAGCTTTTAACACCTTTCCTGTTTTGAAAAGTTTTAGAGCTCCTAGACGGTTTTCTTACATATAAACCGATTTTCGCCACATCACTTAACAAGTGCCAGATTCAGTGCTGCGCACCGTCAAAACTGACAGATCACCACTGCAAATAAATCATCGGCTGATCAATCTAAATAATCATAAATAAAATATTAGTTAACCACTAGGGTTGAAAAAGACAGGAGTCACTGCTGTAGATGAGAGAATTTAATATACTATAAATAGAATTTCTAAAATTTATTTCTCGGTAGCGCAGATGTTAAAGACGTCGGAAATTGCAGCGCTTTAGGCGGCGTTGCCGTATCCGCGTAGGTTCGAATCCTGCAACGTCGTTTGGTATCACGACCAATTCTCCTTGTCGGAGGTCGGAGGACTTCACAAGTGGTCCGTTAATTTACATAGTTATGCTACTTTATACTTATATAGGAATCCTCCTTCTGCATGTATGAGTAAGGGTTTCTTACTCCTGTGAACGTGTTGCAGCATCAAGTATATTCTGTATGAGAAGCCAAAAAAGTCGAGATCTTTGTTAAAATACAGCTTTCCTCAGACACAGGACTTGATCTCTACTGCCTGGCATGATAAAAGCTTTCCCTCGGCTTACAGGAGGTACAACTAGAGCAAAAATGACAATCATTTCCATAACTGTCAACTTTACCTGTGACAGAATAAAAGAACTGACAGCTTTGTCTAAAGTATAAACTAAGTTCATACTGGGCGTGTTGTGCTTATGCTTACTAACTAGGACGGAGACAATTTGATTCTCGTCGTTTTTCTGAGTTACGAAGTAGCCATTTGTTTAAACTATATTTGACGGACCGGGGTTTGATCAAATTCCTTTTCTATACAGTCCAAATGAACCCTTTTCATAAGGCAGGCAAACCGACACAAAATCGGAAGTTTTTGGACATTGTTATTTGAATTCAATTTATCCTATCACCTGCTAAAAATACTGCCTAATAAAGGGGGGTATGATAAATTTGTTGATATCAGGTCACATGGTCATTTTATAAGCTTTATCATGTCACTTGATCACGTGACCGACCGGAACTATTTTTGCAGTAGTAGGGGTGCTTTCTAAAGCTTACTTTCAAGCAATAAATGTTTAAATCTTCGGATAAAAGTTATGTCCAAATAAAAACTTAATACTCGACTCTCAACTTTCATCGATCGAATTACACATCGGTGACGTAGAGATGACGCAATACATGACGCAGGCATTGTTTATTTCATGGAAGCATACACACGACTTCAGAAAGCAGGATTTTAAAACATAAAAGGATTTAGGGGATTAAGCATTGATATTATTTGAGTGAGGATACTTTTAGAAGTCGCGGCTAGGCAACTAATCTCAAGCTTTGTCCATCCTGTGATTTTCTGTCAGGGTGGCAATGACTTTGGGTTTGGTTTTTGCTGCTTAACAACATATCTTCAGAAAATCTTCGACACATTAGCTCAGTGATCGAAAAGATCGACAAATCTTAGCTAATCATATTCGATGATCAAGGTATGTCTTTGTGGTTTAAGGTTTAAGTTAAAGATGTTTTTGTTAATTTGTTCTTATATCTATTCTAAATTGAAATGTGCGAGTTTTTCAATGTCGACCCCGATGCCCTAACCTCAGTAAGGTCAAAACACCGTGTTCGGCGGAGAGAGGATAACTGACATTTACTTATCATGGACATCAGTCAAATTCTTTTTTAAAGATGGTAACAGGATAAATAGAATAGATGGTTGGTGTCTTCGGAATTTATCCGGTTTGCCTTCGGCTCACCAGATAAATTCCTACGCCTTGCCTGATAAACTTTACATATCAAGACACCAACCATCTATTCCCTATTTATGTTTTTGATACCTCGAGCGAAAACTGACAAAAAGGAAGTGCGAAACGAAGGTCAGACTGCAGAGGGCCATTGATGGATCGCGTGCCTCCCCGCCCATCGACCTCACACAGGAAGGTCGACTAAGAAAGCAAACAGATAATTCCGAAATCTGATGGTCGGTTTTAAGTAAGAAAAAATAAATTGGTTGGTTGGCAAGTTAAACGTCATAATTAAAGCGTTCATAAGCTGTAGCTACAACGTTTTAAGTCGACCAACTAACAAAAAGCTTAACATTAAATTTACAATTTTAAAGTTCAAAATCCTCTTCTAGTCGAATGATTTGATTTATTAGCAATACGGAATACAAAGATGGAGTCTTTTTGCGACCTATAACATAGAATAAATTTCGTCATATACCAACAATTGATTAAAGGGAGATGACTCTCTGAATATTGATACTGTAAAAGTTTTCAGTTCTTTCCCATTATGAGTAATTCACGCAGATTCTGACATCTTGCAAAACGTGGAAAAAATAAGGCCAAATAATTGTAAATTCGCGAACTGTTGCTTAAACTCAATACCAATGTAGCATACTTGACAAAAATAATTAATGAAGATCCAAATATAAAGTTTTGTGGCGAAATAATGAGTAAAACATTGAACAATTCATGACGTGTCAGCGAGTGTTTAGTCAACCTTACTACATGATAGAACGCAGATCGCCTTATAGACCGGAAATAATGCTAAGTCATTGCAGGTCGACTGAATATTTAATTGGTCAAAATATAAAGAGGAGTCAGACGACAATTCTTATTGGTTTGAAATTAAAAAGGAAATAAAAAAGCGTTGAAACATATTGGAAAGTCAGACATTGATTTTAACATTTTCTCCTTTTCTAATTTCAACTTTCGGCTTTCAACGAGTGTAAATACGGGATCGTTTACCAAAAGATACTTGCTCAATTTCTATTAAAGAAATATGAACTTAATTGTTTAACATTAGTCCAATGATTTACAGATGATGATTGAGACCACATGAAGCGCCTGCATACCGAACTTTGGGTACTGTAACTTCCGATGTGACAGAACTAAGTTTGTACAGTTGACTGACTAGCAGACAGATGGGCAACCAGGAACCAATATGATAAGATGCAGGTAGCAAACAAAAGATCAATTTACAGCAATAAATTATCTTCTAACGACGGGCAAGTATCAAAAACTTACTCAAGCTGTAGATACTATGCTGTATGAAGCCTATATACGATGATTACAAACAGTGCATTTATCGGGACTTTTCTTTAACAAATCAGTATTGGTAAGTAAAAAATGTGGCTAATTAAGAAAGTGCTTATTACGAGCAGTTTCTTCGTTTTACATAATGCTTTCCCAAGCGTTTTCCTTGTGAAGCGAGGCAAAAGTCGGACAATTCTGTCGTCATAAAATGATTGGAATTCCACAACTTAATAAAGCAGTCGCCTAAGCATCCATTCTGTTCAAGGACAACGCTTTTAAATGTCTACAAATTGAAGTACTTTATAAATAAACCAAATTGAGCACGTTTCCTTACGGTATGGCATCTGTCAGTTTTTTCATAGGGGTCGGTAATTCGAGTTCCTTCCACCCCATAGACCAATATCATAAACAATGGATTTTTCTTCATTCAGCCCAATCACCCACCCACATGTACGAAAAATGCTATTTTTTTTTTTTTCAAATGAAGAGATAATTTAATAATCCTTTCAGGGAATAAAATCTAACACATTTTTCTACAAAGAAAATACAAATGTTTTGGGACTGATAGTAAAAACTGATTCTAAGAGAGCCTTGAATTTTACAATTTTGCTGAAATTCTGCTTTATTGAAAAGGGTTCGTACATCAACTTTCAAGATATAAAATACACTTTAGGTCAAATGAAACACAAAATTAACTTTACATACACAGCGGCTTTCAATTAAATAACCAGTCGATCAATGAAATCATTCATTGAGACTAGACTGAAGTTTTGATCCCCAACATAGGCCGCAATTTTGTTAGTTTGGCGACTTAAACGTCGCAACAACAGCTTAATGGCGCAGTAGTTACGACGTTTAGGTCGCTAACCAACTATTCTACATCTTTGTTACACGCTACCGGTCATACATTTTTCAAAATAACGCCGCCTAAAGTCGAAGCGGGACTTCCTGTTGGCGGGGCTAACGAAGTAAATGGGCGGGGCAAGCGATTGGTCAATTTCAAAAGAAAAATTAGACATCAATACGAATAACGCATGACATATACGAAATAAAAAAATCAAAGCATTCATATTATTTTTATTAGAAATCAATATGCAACTAGTTATATAATTTCATTAACAATACATATCTATAGACTTTCATACTTATTTTTCTACAGATTTTCGAGGAATCTAGAAAGCAAAATGTTTCATCACGACCAGATAGGACCCATAACAGGTCAATTTCTGACGTATTGCACATTTAAACCTGCCGAAACTAATCTGCCAAATGATTTCTTTCGAGTACAGCTTTTACATTAATGCGATGATAAAACTTATACTTACACGTATAAGCTCTGTTTTTGTCGACAGTGAATTCCTACTTTCTAATAAAAATGTAGTTACGACATTTTGCACGCGAAACGACCATTTGAAATACCTCAGAAGGAATAGGCTTGCGCTTCTGAATCGACCGTATAGTGGATTTAGCCAGGTTTGTATACAAAAACGCAAATGATCGTAAAACGAGAATCACTGATGAATCACTGATGAATCACTGCCAATCTTGGTACATGTTTCAAAATATGAATATATTCGTGGTTAGGCGAGTAAAATATCGTTACTACAGCTTTGTTCAACCTTTAGCTACGACATATTGCACGCCCCCCAACGACGAATTGTAGTTTGTTTAGCAAAACATCTTAAAAATAGTATCGAGAAGCGGTTTTGTCTATTTTAGATATCTAGGGCAAAGGTGATGTTCTCTCTCTGTAGATGATTTAGCCTGCTTTTGGTTATGTATACAAATGCAATACTGTTCTAAGTGTATATATATTGTATAGACACCATGTATAGGCACTTAGAACAGTATCGCAATTAACTCTCGAGTATCATTAACGATAATCGGTTCTCTAACTTCAATCAATTACAATTTTAGACTGGTTCAAATTGAGAGAAACTGCAAACTGCAGTTTAAAGTTTGTTTGTCTTTCTGTGAAAACATCAAGTGTATCAAATGAATTGCTTGTAACAAGCAATTTCTTTATTTTCCACAATGCTTACCGAGGAATTTTTGACAGGCTTAAAAGAGTTGGATTTGTGGGACTGGTTTAATATTATCAGAAAGAATTAGATAAACAAACAGTTCGCTTCTGGGATGCATTTCCGGTTCACAACAGTGAGGTCAACAAAAGCCCTACTGTAATGATGAACTTGAATGGATCTGAAAAGAACATATAGGAAATCATTAGTATAATTAAAATTATATTCGATTTAGCGCATTAATTTATGCGTCTCGGTATGTTGCTGGCTATGAAGACAACATTAGGCAAATCGGCACTCGAGATGCTCTAATCACGTAGAAAGAGTTTACTTGCAAACTTATTGATATTTAGCCATTCAAAGTTTAGCTCTTGTTACGCTAAACCCGAAATATTCCGTTTTTGGAAGTGCATTTAAACGAAGATCTATTTGCATTTAAATGCAGTTGTCTGATCCTAGTCTACATCACCTGTTTGTCCTTTTCAAGTAAGAGCTGTTTATGAAATTAATTTTCAAAGTAAATTTGACCGATTACTAGACTGTGTCTTGTGCTTTTAGCCCCGTAGTTAAATTATTTTTGCCTGGTTCTTACTTTTTGAAATAAAATTAAACAATATTGTGTGTATTAAAAGAATATTTTTTATTTTCGATATTATAAGGCGTCCTTTTGCGAAGTTTATGGGCAGATGCATGTAACCAAAAAGTGAAAATGATTCGTTGACGACCTGAATTTAACTTGTGGAAGTGACTTATTTAGAATTTTAGAGGGTTAAAAATACTTTATAAAGGCCCACTCAAATCTACGTATGATATTTGAAATAATTTTACCAGTCGGTAGATCAGAGAAACTTGTCTGATGAATATATACACCGTCAACTTCGAATACTCGTAAATCGTTTAAAGAAATTTAGAATAGGTAAAAAAATAATCTAAAAAATAGTGATATATGAAATTCCCGTAGTCTGACTGCCATGTTGCAGGTTAGTGTGTTGGGCCAACGATCCATCAATTATCCCAACGGGAATTTCATATATCAATATTTTTTAGATTATTTGGTCAGGGTCATAACTTAACATGCAAGCTGTTGGTTGGCGATCTTATGTGTCGTAATCACAGATTAAAAAATAATTACCACGTTCAAGTCGCCAAACAAAATGAAATGTTGAGCATAAATAACTGAAGTTCAAAACCCTCGTCGGGACTATGTAAACTATTTGATTGTGATCAATGGAACCTACATTATTTTGAAAAAAAACTTTCCTAACTTTGGAACAATCATTTCGTATGAAACTTTTGACATTCGTATTTGTCGTACCTGGTAATTTAGTAGACCCACCAAGAACAGGCTCTAGAATACGCAAAGTATTACCAACTGTGGAAATCTTCATGTCGTCATCCAGTTCTCTCTCAAGCCTACTGAAGAGGGATAGGGACCTCTTACGTCTATTGTTACAACTCTGAAAGTATATATAAGTTATGGGTTTGATTCCCAGCGGCGGCACATATCCTTTCCGACATTTTCCACTCACCAAATGGATGGATAATCGTAAACCTAAGTGGGCTAGCAACAGAAGGCTAGAAAAGGATGTAATGGTATGGGTGTGAGATACACCAAGAATCCGTTGTAAGGTGCTCCGGTCGCCGCGATATGACTGAAAAATTGTAAAAAGCAGCGATTAACCCTATATAGAAAACATAAGTAATAAGTAGGCTTCTAAAAATAACATGACCAGAAGAAATGATCTTTGAACGACGGTCCAATTTAAATTGGACCGTGGTTGAAAGAGCGTTAAAGTCTAGTCATATAGAATGCCGAAATTACTGAACGAATTATATTCAAATTAAACCATTGTTGGAAGGTCGTTTCGTCAAGTCATTTAATTTATAGAGGATCTTGATTGAGTGGTCATACAATACAGCATTTATTAAACGAGTAGTTTATAAACAGATAAAAACGAGGCTCAGTCAAGTTTTTATCTAGTTGAAAATGACATTCGGGATTAAACGAACACAAATTTGATATCCAATTTATTATATGGCCTTACTCTTTTCAATAAGATAAAATTCGTCTATACATGATAGTCCACGAAACATACAAAAGTAATCCGTTAATTGACGAATCGTTGGCCCTCCCCACCGACTTCGATGTCAACACCCAACGGAATCCAACGGGAAGTTACAAATCGATATTAAACGGCGTTGTTTTGCAAAATTTATGGCCGGTTACATATGACTAATAACTTAAATGGTTTGTTAACGACCTAAACGTCGCAACTATAAGTTATTCAAGCTGTAGTTACGACTTCAAGCTTCACGAAAACGTCTATTAACGTCGGAGCTCAAAGTTCACTCCCGGTCTGAATGAATAATTTGATTGATCGATTGGTCCTTTGATTAACAGCCTCGTTTTGTCAATAGGATCAATATTCTTGGCAAAAGCATAGTGGTACATACGAATGAACAGTCCCCGGAAGTTGTGCACACTTCAATCATGCAGGATATAGTGAGTGTTTCAGAGTTATAGAACTTGAATACGTAGAGCGTAGCGTTGTAATGGTTCTCTAGACCCTGTGTACTCGCACTAAAATCATCGATTAGATCGGAATCTTGACTGCACCTAAATTGTCAAAATGAAACAAAAATATTATAATAGTATTGTGTTATTATGAAAGCTTAAAGTCCTTGATTAGACACTGGCTATGAAATAAAGATGCGCCCATCTCATTTGACTTAAGACTATCACATGCTTAAAAGTTAAAGAAATAAACGACATTACGATCTTACCGATTACAAGAGGACAAATTTGAGACTAGTCCAAATTCAAAGATGTTGCAGCAATTTCTTATTGATAAAATTCCTTTTTGTCAATTCAGGTAGAAAAAGTTGCGGAAAATGAATAAATTTGTAACAATCACTTTATTAACTTTCTTCAATGTTTGTGTGTTTGGGAATGTGTTAATTTATTACGTGTCTGTACATAGATCCTTTTTAGCCGACTTACATTTTTAAAGTGGGAACAAAAACACTGAGTTTCGTTAAAAAATAAGGACATTATAATGTTAACCCCTCACTATTTCGAGCGCTACTTTGTCACTTACCCATTAGCAATTAGCGTGGTATGTTCGCTTGGTAGAGATCCGGTTCCATTGCACTGCAGTGGCTGAAGATCATATTGAGCTGAAATAAAAACGATATATAGCTTACTAGATCGAAAGTTGTTGCAAAGCTATTAACAGTACTGTAAAAAATATATGATCTGTTTTTCTGCTTGAAAATCTGCCTTAAGGACGTTATTTTATGACGTGGGGAAATTCTAATGCTTTGATGACGTCAAAGTTGTCTGATTATTGCTTCGCCCTCTTAGAATAGTTTTTGAAATATTGTGAAACAAGAAAAATAATAACGTCTTACAAGTAATTTCTTAATAACCATCATGTTGTCTTAACAAAAATACAGATTTTAGAAATTCTATCAACTAAATTTATTGTCTAAAATTTATTTGAATTTGGAATGATGGTAGTGTGTTAATGTACGAAATAGTTGTAACTATGATAGTTTTTAAGACATTTGTGTCCATTTTGTGAATAAAGACGACACTTCATTTTAATTATGTAATGTGAAAAAATGAAAATTTCGATTTTTGATTATTTTCGTTTTTCATTATGACAGCTTTTTCCGGAGAAAATTTTGTAGAACAAAGCTCAAAGAAATGCGGATCCTAGAAACTAAATGATATAAAAAGATATTGCAGCTATTTATTCCGCTAATGGCAGAACTGTGTTTTTTTTTTTGTTTTTTTTTTTTTTTTTTTGTTTTTTGTTACTATTCGGAAAGATGAAACAATGTTTCAGAGCGTGGGTTGGGATCCTCCGACCTCTTGGCTTTGGAAAACCCAGGTAGTAATTTGAGTTAGCATTAGTCAATCAATAGTTTCAACTGGCGGATTGCAGCTATCAATCCAAGGATCCATCGACCAATTAACTCATTCATTCCGACTGAAAGTGAACTTTGAACCCCGATGTTTGTCGACAATTATGTGAAGCATTCTTTTAGTTTGGCGACGTATTTACTTACATGTTACTGGCCATAAATTTTGCACAAAACGAGATGCGTTTGTGAAACACAATGCCCCCGCAACAGGACTAAACGCTTGACCTTGGTATGTGACCTTGACCTTATAACATAACCTTGGCCTTGACATGGGGAGGTTCTTATTATGGGGATGTATCATTTTTGCCAAATATGAGCATCGCATCTTGAAAAGGCTGGTAGTAATCGACAATGTTAAATTTTGCAGACAGACAGCCCGACAGACGGATAACGGTAAAACAGTATGCCCCCGATCTTTCGATGTAGCTGCATAGGAAAACCCTGCCTTTTGAACTTCCTGTCGTAGCTAAGAGGGCGTGACCATCGATCCCATTACCACTCAATCCGATATGTTTATGCAATTATATAACTTAAGAAAGAATTGTTGAAAAAGGAGAAATTAACTCGTAAAAAGCAATATCTGTTTTCTCACAATTATCTCACAACCCTTTTAACACCCTTTTTACACTTTTCCAGAATTTGTTGCACTGTGACGTGCCGTCTACAATTTCTTTCAATTAACCAGTCTACATTTTTGTCGTCTGGTAATAGATTCAATGCTTTTATGCGCGATACCTTTCAATTTGAATATATTTATTTTCAAAGAAATATTTGAAGCTGTTTTTTTTAATAAAAGTTTACGAAATTTGTCGAAAGACGATTGGTACATTACGACAACCGGTAAAGCCAACAATTGGAATATACGACAACTGGTATATAAAACAATTGGAATATACGACAACTGGTATGTGTAATAATTGGATTATACGACAAATGGTATATCAAAAAATTGGAATATACGACAACTGGTATATCAAACAATTGGAATATACGACAACTGGTATATCAAACAATTGGAATATACGACAACTGGTATATCAAACAATTGAAATATACGACAACTGGTAAAATACGACAATCAGGGCAGTGGACATCTGATAGGGCGGATGCGGATGTCTAATTATGTCGAAAATATTCGACATGAATGTCGAATCATTAATCTGGCCACCATACCCTTCTTTAAGGGAATTAAAATCTTTCCAAGATTGCGAAAATTATGTTAATTAAGTCCCTTGTCTCTAAATAGTATTATAGCACTAGCCACAAACATAACTTTGGATTAAAGTGTCATGCTTTAGGAAAAATGATATACCCCAAACAAAAACGTCCATGGCCAGTCTATCGAATTAACAGTTATGCGCTTTTCCAGTCTTAATCTAATGTAAAAAGAACAACATTTAAAAACTCGTCGCACCTGAATTGCTATTTACCCTTTGTGTTGTCAATCTGTCATTTTCAATTCTTAACCCTTTACTGTTTTTCAACATGTAAGACCTATCCGAATTCAAAGGGATCGCAGACGACATTGTAAAGTAAGTACAATTAAAAAATAAACAACCCTATATGATAGAAAATATCATGGTTAAAGAGGAAATTGCAAGTTACAAGCAATTTCCTCTTTTTCCACAATGTTTTCTCAAGAATAATATCACAAGGACGAAAAAATCCATGTACTGTACGGAAAGGGTTAATGTACTATTAATTTGGCAAGTGGTATGTGTCTCTTTTCAGTCTTCATCTGGAGATATAAACGTAAAGAACAGTACTAAACGTTTGTTTTTTGTATGGGGTTTTACGCCGCTTTTAACAATCTTTCAGTCATATCGCGGCGGCTGGAGCACCTAACAATGGATTCCTGGTATTTCTCACACCAGTACTACCATTACATCCTTTCCTAGCCCCCAGCTGCTATCCCACATAGGTCTACGATTATCGACCCATTGGTGAGAGACAAATAGTCGGAAAGGATGAGTGCCGCCGTCGGGAATCGAACCCGAGACCTCTAGATTGACAGTCCGACGCGCTACCAACTGCGCTATGACGGCCTAATCGTTTTAGATTAACTCACATGGTCCTTTAATGATGTAATATACTGTTTCCCCAACTGTAGCTTCCGTCACTATGTTACCAGATTCATCAAAAAAATCTGAGGTTATATTGAACTGGGGTGCTTTCGACTCCGATGTTTTCGAAATACTGAAAGATAAAGCTTATAATTTTGGTTCTGTTTCTTTACAATAATTGTAATGTCAACAACATGAATTGATGCATAAAAAAACCGGCATATGGTAATTTCAAATAGGCTAAGAAAATAATTGACTCGTTTTCGCGATAAAATCTTGTTCCCGTGAGGTATGAGAGTAGTTTAAATGTATCCGTTATCTAGGAATACCTGCCTAAATGAAAAAAAAACTATTGAAGAAGATATTAATTTCTTGTTTTTAACTATATTTTCTTAACTCCCTTAACTTTTTTATTTGAAGGGCGTAGCAATATTCAGACAGTAGTGACGTCATTAAAATTTTAAACGTCACAAAGTAACACGATTTAGGTAGGTTTTTCTGGATCACGGCGACCGCGGCGAGAAGCAAATACAAGATATTGGATCGATCGATGTCGTAAGTTTCCGTGTATTATATATTTTTTCTATAAAATAAATTTAGTAAAATTTTGAAAATCTGAATGTGTACAAGTATTTCCAATCCTCTTCATTTATTCGCATTATGACATCATTTACAAAGAGAAAGTGACATCGTCTAAGACTACCTTTTATGGAGCCGTATATTACACTATCAAATGTGTGTTTTTGTGTGTTGAATGTATATATTTTACTAGAAATATTCATATGTATATAATTTAATCGTTAGTTTCGTCTATCAAAAACGAGCGATCTGATTGGTCGAAAAATTTAATTCATACCTCAATGAACAAAATTTTGAGTACGCAGCCATTTTGAATGCTTCCGCACGAAATAGTTCACTACAAAAAGGTATCAAAATTTGTTAAGTTGTTGCTTTTTTCGCTCGATGCTATTAAATTATAAGAAATGAAGAGAATATTTTTTGTTTTCATGGCGGTAGGAACTGAAAAACCTAATCACATAATGTATGAATCCGCTTCGCGTATTCATACAGTGTGATTAGGTTTTTCGGTTCATACCTCCATGAAAACAAAAAATATTCTCTTCATCTCTTAAATAGAAAAACTAATATATAGCCATTCAAAAAGAAAGTGATTCGTATAAAAGCATACATGTATATTTATTTTGTTCCTAATTTGTATTTAAATCATAAAATACAAAACATACGAGTGTTGTCTCGAAGATGGCTCTCTTGCATGATTCCTCCGTTCCTATCAAATTACAATTCCGGTATCTGCTAGAACGTTGCGTGGCCTAAACAAATCACACAGTCAAAAGTAACAAAGAACATAACTTTTTTGTCACAAGATAACCAGATTTGACATTTTGTCCGTTTTTCTTACGTTACGAAACAGGTCTAACTATGCCTTTACGTTTTGTAATAATCATTTGTGGAGAGATGGGTGAACCTTGCTGCAATGAGGTATCAAATATTCGATTTTCAGATTAGCATCAGTATTCTGAGTAAAGTGCATTATCAAGTCATCTTTGAGAAAGTGGACACCGTACCACAAGAGATCACAAATTTTAATACCTAATCTCAGTCAAACCTTTTGTTTGTAATACTCATTGGAGTCGAGCCATCGCAGATGTCAATAAAATATCGATAGAATAATTAAATCATAAATTTAGACTTGCTTTTCGACATTTAAAACAGTTAAGCATTTTTGTTGGTGTGGACACTTAAACGTCACACATGTAACTACAAATTAAGGCTTTTCTTTCACAGATTATGGAAGAAAAATGTTTCGCTCTCAATTTTTGAATCTCTTACTCTAGTGCTTTAAGACAATTGCAAAAAGGGGGTAAACTTGATGTGTAATCAAAATGACTGTTCATATCCTTAAAAAACAAACCAAAAAAAAAAAAGCAAAGATATTTAGCATTACGAGACACTAATTCGTGAACGACATAACATCCGAATCGAACCAGAATTCATCGGGTAAACGCATTATCTGGCGACCGCACCAATGGTTGTTATGGCTTAACATTTACGTCATTTGCTTCCGTAAGCAAGTCAGTTGTTATCGGCATTACTCGAAGGCTTCCGACATCATCCGATGAATTTCGATGAAACAATGTAGGACATAGGGAATATACTACAATAAATCAAATTTAGTAGATTTAACACAAAGAATATTTCTTGTGTAAATGGCATTGATAAGTATCTGAAAAGCGGATACTT
The DNA here is from genome assembly GCA_946902895.1 of Fragum fragum. Lineage (NCBI taxonomy): Eukaryota > Metazoa > Mollusca > Bivalvia > Cardiida > Cardiidae > Fragum > Fragum fragum. The sequence continues at coordinate 65,035,168 of OX336365.1, read as the reverse complement.
TTGTCATGTCATATTCACATGATTTCTGATCAAGAGCTGCTTAGTTACGACATTTAAGTCGCCAAGCAACCGTTTTACTTTTTGTTACATGTGACTTGCTATAACTTTTGAAAATATAAACGCGGCTTAATACCTTAGCCATACTTTATGTTGGGGTTCAACGGGCGTCCAAAGCGATACGTCAACTGTCTTGACGAGATGATTAAAATGACTTCGAACAAACGATTTATTGAATCTGATTGCCCGTTTTTGTATGCCACGACCAAAAACGTTTTTCTTGACATACCGAACTGTTCGGCAGGTGGAAGTTTTAGTTTAAACTGATCTCATTTCCTTACGTAACAACCGATCTCAACCCGTTACGTAGCGAAATATACTTTCTTTGATAAGTGTGTGTAAACCAGATTTCCATTGAAAATAGATAATTACCAAATAGAACTTACTTAACGGTTAAGTCGTTGCTCAATGTTTTATTATGAGAGTCCACTGTCTGACACTGGAAGGTATACGAGGCAGAGTCTTTGTACAGAATACTGTCACCAAGGCTCAAATTCCTGGCCGAGATATATAGGGTCACTGTGGCCGTCTGTAAATATATATAAAAGCTGGTATATAGGCACGGCGCTGGAAATATGTTATAGACATGAACGTATATATTTGATCTACGTATGTATTCAAACTTTACGTAATTAAACAAATGGCTAGCCAACTTAGTCCTGGCGAGAAGGTCCACTGCGATATCAAACGGCGTTATTTTTCATGTAACATAAAAGTAAAATGGTTGGTTGCCGATATGAACTACAGCTCGTATAAGCTATTATTACGGCATTTAAACCGTCAAACCGGCAAACGTGCTTGCCATAAATGTCGGCCAATACCGGGTTCAAATTTCACTTCTTTTTTTTATCTTCTACCTTCTTAGCACTTAATACGCTATCTAAATTTACGTCTTTCTTTGGTTGTCCTAAGTTGAACTATATATCACTCTATAGTTTGAATGATTATTCATATTATCATATTAAGAGCTAAATATTCGAAACTTGGATAAATTTTGGACCTAAATGGCGATTCCCTGACTATGCCAACAGAAACCCGACATGGCTCTTGAGGTATTGAACGACATTATTTTGTAGAATGTAGTATCTTCGATATTTAATAAAATGCAGATCGTTGGTTGCCGACTTAACGTCGTAGCTATTATAAGACGCCAGGGCAACAAAAATATTTAACAAATATTGGAATTAAAATTTCACTTTCGGTATAAATCAAAGATTTGATTGGTCAATTCATGCTTTGATTGACAGCCGCGATCCGTCCGTTATATTACTTACAGTAGATGAACAGTCTAGGTAAGCGTAATTATTGCCATCGTCTGTTGTGACAGCACAGTCCGCGACGGTGCCAACGTTGTCATAGAAGGCCTTAAAGTGGGTGTAGAGACCGGTGTTCGGGTTGGTGAATCGAATTGTCTGATTTGGATAACAATCTGTCAGCAAGAAAAAATAATTCTATAATGTTTTAACTTGAGCTATACTTACATTTATTTTAACACAAGCTATCGAATATTAACATACATACAGCAGAAATACATTGTACCGTCTCAAACAGAGCCCTTTTCTTCATCAAATGCCTTTTTATTTATCTGAACGAATATTACATTGCGAACAGATTTGGATTCCGATTGAAAGTCCCGGGACAACCAAAAACTTGGAAATACAGCTCGAATTAATCGGAGTTACGAGGTTTCAACGTCGAAAGGGGGGCAATATGCACTTAAAACAATGCCATAGCATTAATATTTTCCTAAAGAGTTGGAATTTAAGCATAAAAATACATTTGTAAAATTTCAAAGTAAAACATGAGCATCTAGTTACAAAGATAAAAAAACAAAACTTTAAACCTAGAACGGTAGAATGGTAGAGATATAGGTCTTTGCCTATAGTGTTGAAATACAAGCTTGATACAAGCCTAAGCATAATTATGTTCAAAGTTTAAAAGAAGTGACAAAAGCAGTTCCAACTCTTTATGACTTACAATTCCTGCGATTGGCCATTCATGGCTTTCCGACTTAGATACGATGCGATACGCCTTTTTACGATTTCCTCTGCATTTGTCCAATCTGATCGCGATTTGAAAAGACAATACTTCATGATCTGACACCAATAATTTCCCTTTAACCCAATACCACAAGACAAAATTTTAGACTGGTTCAAATTAAAGAAGTTGCAGAAGACCGTCTTTTGTTGGTGAAATTTAAAAGTCTTTGACTCTCGGGGTAGAAAACATTGTGGAAAATGAAGAAATTGCTTGTGACAAGCAATTTCTTCATTTTCTACAATGTTTTCAAGATCTTAATTTCTTGGGGGCGTCCAAAAGTGTCAATGTGTTGGAACGGGTTATTAAATACGATCCTATAATTTTTATTCCAACCGAATCAATAATGGGACCTCGATCTTACTCGATTTGGTACGATTAGGCACGTTCAAATACGTTCTACTTTTCACCTCGATTCGATTGAATTCAAGATGTATTTTGGGTTCGAATAATGGAAAGGAAGAATTCAATCATTATTTGTTTCTATCCAGTGTGATTTCAGTTACTCTAGCTTTCAAATATCCTCTGCGTGTCTCTTCTAATTGGACCAGTCTTTAGTTATTCTCTCAAAATGAAATCGAAGCGTTTTTAAAATTATATTAAAAGTCTTTGATTAAATTACATTTAAAAGTGTAGGTTAAACTTATTAACTAAATTTCTCCTTTATCTAACAGTTCCGGAGAGAATATAAATCGTTTAAGCATGTCACGCGAATGATTCAAATTTAGAAATGTCTATATTTTACAAGATCTAAAGGGATATCTAATTCGCCGAGATAATTAAAAACATTCGCAACTACAGCTTTATCAAAGCTGTAGTTACGAGGTTTTAGAATTACAACGACGAAATACGCCTATACCTGCTTACCGAAATTTTCTATGTTCGGTCCTCCCGTTGAAATGACGACGAAAAAATTGAAAAATAACACAGCTGAGAATGTCACCATGTCAAAAATAAGAATATATAACAATTGATAGTAAAATATGTACATTCCATAGACAAAATCGGACACGTCAGAAATCAGAGTACTGAAACTACTGTAAGGTAGCAAAGCATGGTTGAATGTAGAAAACCTTTCCTTTGTTGGGTAGAAAAACATTGTGGACTTTGAAGAAATTGCTTGTGACAAGCAATTTCTTCATTGTCCACAATGTTTTCCAAACCTTTTTTGGGGATGCTTTAAAAACGGATTTGTTTTGGAATGGGTTAAATAGCATGCTTTTTAGAGAGTTCTCTACGAGTTGAACAGAGTTTGCAATATTCCTGAAATAAATAAGAACTATTTTTTATGGCGTAGGCATTCCAAAGATTTGGTGGTTAAGCCCCCAGTGGCGGTTTGCACTCGTTGAACTTTTAGACGACCTCAAAATTTTGTCTGTTAGCTTCAGCTATCAAAGCTGACGCTTTGCTAGCTAAAATCGCATCTGATAGTGTTAAATACGGTTCTATATAAGGAAGTCTAAGATGACGTTATTTTCATTCCGTAGATGATGTCATAATAAGATTAAATGCAATCAGAATGGTACAGTAGAAAGAAAATACGTGAAGATATACAGATTGTTATATCATTTAACCCATTCCAACTCAATCCCTCCTTTTTACGCCCTTCAAGAAAAAAGCTTTGGAAAACATTGTGGAAAATGAAGAAATTGCTTGTATCAAGCAATTTCTTCATTATCCACAATGTTTTCTATCCAAAAAGGTGAAAAAATTTAAAATTCCATCAACTTGAAATTGTCGTCTGCATCTTCTTTCAATTTGGACCAGTCTAAAATTTTGTCAAGTGGGAATGGGATAATCGAATTCATTTTAAAAAGTAGGTATGAAAAATGGAATATTATGTTACGATTGTGTTACAACATCTTGTATTTTCTTTGAGCTGCAGAGACCGTCGATCTCGTGAAATATCAAACAGTTTCATCCACAGCTCAAAGCAAATACAGGGTGTTGCATCTCTAACGTAACATAATATTCCCTTTGTATAGAAGTATCGACTCTTGTCATACTAAGGGGACTGGGTAGGCTGACCAGAATCAATGGCCGGCCGACCTAGAAAGTATTCCGAATGTATTTAGAATAATCAACTAACAATATTATGTTTTAATCTTTGAAAAGTCTTTACGGATCGACCTCTTCCTGATTTTATCTGTTTTAAATACCGTTTTTTAAAACATGTTGTGGTCTATGCACAACAGGTCACATCTGACCAAACTGTTTCCCCGCTTACTTACTCCGTTGGCCTCGCCAATTGTCTAAGACAGGAAGCCCCGCTCAGATTTTAAACGGCGTTAATTTACAAAATTCATAGGCATTAGCATGTGACAAAAAATGAGAAAGCTTGGTTTGCGACCTAAAATTAACTACAGCTGGAATAAGCTGTAGTTACGACGTTTCAGTCGCTAAACCCACAAAAATGTTTCACATTAAAGTCGACCAATAATCGAGTTCACCTTCATTCACGGTCTTATTAAATGATTTGATTGGTCGGTTTTTTCTATGATTGACAGCCGCGATTGGTCAGTTGACTGACCTCTGGCCACCCTAACAGGCCTCATACAAGGGAGTTCGACTGGTATATCAAACGATTTTTAAGATTTTAAAATATACACCAGAAACAAAGAAATTATTGGCGACCTAATCGTCATAACTATATACGTGTATAGGGACGGGCTGTTGTTACAATGTTTAATTTTCAAAATCGAGTATAAAATGTTGGGGGTAAACATTCAATTCCGGTCGTTATTATTTTGTCTAAATATTGCATGATTTAGGATTGATTCACGATTAATTCACGATTGAAGTAGCCAAAAATGCAGAAATCCGTAAAAATGTTCTGTACCTGAGTGTAAAGAGGTCGTTAAAGCATTACTTGAACAGAAAATTTTAGATTCGTCCATATATATTTTTCAACTTTGATAGATTCCATTGTGTAAAATGAATAAAATTGCTTGTTGAAAGTAATTTCCTTATTTTCCACAGTGTGTTCTCAATTGTTGTTCGGGGGCGTCAAAAGCAATGTAGAATGGGAATGGTTTAAAGAATTCTTAATGTCTTAAAACGAAAATGAACGAAAAAGTGAAAAGATGCTATGATTTTATCAAAATTAAAAAACAAATTGAATAAGCTGTAGTCACGATGTTTATATTTTCAAACCGACAAAAATGATTCACATACATGTCGTTCGAAATTGGATTTCAGAATATTTCCAATATAAAGGAATGATTTGATTGTTCGATAATTTTTGGATTGAGATACGCAATCCGTTAATTATCCTTTGCATTACTTATGGATTAATATCTTTTCTTTTTTTTTAATCAAGATTAATCAAATTACTCATTTAGACTTGAAATGAACTTATTGAAGCTATAGTTAGGAGGACATTTATTGCGTGAAAAAAAGAAAAATAGATTCTAACACTAAGTTGCTATTTTCTGATATCTTATTATCAAACTCTTTCCTGTTCAATCCCTGTTTTTAACGCCCCGTGATATTTTAGAAAACATTGTAGAAAAAGAAGAAATTACTTGTAACAAGCATTCTTTTCTTTTTCCACAATATATTCTACCCTACTGAATGGTTATAGTTCAAATTAAACCTTTTTTAAATTTTCGTCTGCAAAACCTTTGAAATTTGACATATCTAAAATTTTGCGGACCATGAAAGGGAACTTGAATTTACGTATTATGACTAACAGTTTTATTACAGTCTTCCCGTTATCGCCTTGGTTTTCCGTTATTAAATGTCTATAACGACCCAAAAATCTAGATTTTATGCAATCTTTATTTAAATTCACATTTAAGCTTGTAGTCCTCGTGCATCGTTTGCTTTAAAATAAAAAAAATATATATGTTATCTACTTAAATAAAGTTCAAATCGATCAGAAGATGCTAACAGATACCACCGCTCAATGATGGTGCCATATTCCTTGAATTTCGATTTCTGATTACCGTTTTATAATCACTGTGAAAAAACAACAACTGACGTTAAAACACAAGAAAAATAAAGAATCATATGAGATTGGTTATAAGTTATAATGACAGTCGATCTTACCTTGCTTAAGTGATTGTATTTCCAATCTGTTGACTCTTTGTTCCTTACGACAAAAAAAAAAACTCATGGTTTTGCCTGTGATTTATATACTCATGGTAACGAGTTGTCATTGCACGTGCACGTGCAATCAAATCACTGATTGGTTCACTGGAATTGTTTGTCGTTAAATTTAGTCACCATACAACCTAATTATAATCATTTGGTCGTTGGGCGGGAAATTGTCGTAGCTACAGCTTGAATAAAGCTGTAGTTACAGCATTTTGCGCTCCCAACGACCAATTTGGTAGAAAGAAAAATATCTCCTATATCTTGTCAAGGGAGAATTTTTCGGCGTAATTCTAAAACCTTATAACTACAGCTTTAATCAAGCTTTCGTAACGAGGTTTAAGAATCACACTGTCGAAATGCTTATGATCAAACAATACACTCTGTTTATTGAAGTGGGTTTTACGCCACTTTTAACAATATTCCACTCATATCGCAGTGGCTGGGGCACCAAACATTGGATTCCTGGCATTTGTCACACCAGTTCTACCACTTCATCCTTTCCTAGCATCCATCTGCAATATCACTTAGGTTTACGACATTTCGGTCCTATCGTGGTGGCTGGGGCACCTAATCATGGATTCCTGGTATTTCTCACACCAGTGCTACCACTTTATCATTCCCGAGCCCCAAGCTGATCATCCACTTAGGTTTACCAATTTGGTCGGAGACAAATGTCTGGAAGGAAATTCGCTGCGGCCGGAGATTAAACCCGTAACCCTATGATGAGGACGTCGACCTGCTACCCACTGCCGTATGGCCGCGGCCACGTTCTCTGAGTCGTTTTTTGTTTTTTTATTTATTTATTATTTTTTTTTAAAAGTTGACACTCCTTGTCTGCCTTTAAATTTTTAAAGCATACATAATGCTTATGGATTTGGAGTAGAAAATATAAATCTGTCATCCGTTTGACCTCTGCTGGTCTAATCTATTTTCGGATACGTGTTATTGTACCTTGGCAATCGTATTCGAAAGGCCCAAAATATACTTGATATCTTTTACAGACGAAATCATAATAGGTACTGAATATGTCAATCAAAGGACCAATCGACCAATCAAATTGTTCTTTTAGACCGGAAGTGAACTTTGGACTGGGACATTTGCCGATGTTTCTGATAATCATATTTTGTGGTTCAGCGACTTAAGCAACGTAACTACAGCTTATTCAAGATGTAGTTACGACGTTTAGGTCTCCAACCACCCATTTACTTCTACATTACATATGACTGTCTGTAAACTTATAAATAATGTCGCTTAATATCAAATAAGAACTTCCCGTGGGAGGTCAGTGGGCGTGATCAGCGATCCATTAATTGTTTGGTGGAACAGTACAACAAGCTCGTGTTACAAGGGCTAAAGTATTTATGGGAACTGATCGAATCAGATCGTAACTGCCGGTCTAGTGGATAGAGTAAAATTCAAGTAGACCCGTACAAAACAGAAATATTTTTTAGATCCGTATACTCTACCATAAGAACAAATTGTTCTGTCCTTAGTTTTGGAACTCGTTCGAGGGACGATCAGAAAATATCCGGACTTTGTCTCGTTTTCGAAATGCATTCAACATTTTTGAAAATTCTTTCTACTCTTTTTCAAAATATTCTCCACCTACGCCTACACACTTTTGCCGTCTTCGTCGGAGCTTTTGTATTCCCGCTGTGAACCATGGCGTAGACCTATTTTTAGGTACTGTTTATGTACTACTACTACTGGTTGCAGAAGGTGTAAAGCACTGTCGAATCTTTCAGAGGCGTAAAAAAATATTCCTGGTAAATGTGTATCACGTTCAACCTTCTACAACTGGGTTTCTCAGTTTCGTGAAGGTAGAACAAGCGTTTGTGACAGGCCTAGGAATGGGCTGGGAGCTGAGGCGGTGACCCCAACAATGATCGCAAATGTTAATACTTTTGTCAACAAAAATCGTTGAATAACTTTGGAGAATCGGTAAGGCATCGGCACACAGGAATTAACAGGACCCCCTGGGCATCTGCAAGGTATATGCCAGGTGGGGCCTAGACAGCTGTCCGCAGATGTAACGGTAACCAGAGTAATCAATGCAAAATAACATATACGTCGTTTAAATCGTGAAGGAGATAAGTCTTTGAACCGCATTATCACTGGAGATGAGATCTTGGTTCATTATTCAGAACCTGAGACAAAAGCTCAGTTAAAGCAGTGGACACAAGCTGGTTCTCAACCTCCTAAAAAGTTTAAACTGTCTCCTTCGGCTGACAAAGTTATGCTTTTTGCCTTTTGGGATTCACGAGGAATGGTACTTACTTATTTCATGCCAAAAGGTCACTCCTAAGTACTTTTCTGAAGTAATTCTTAAAATTTCTGAGAAAAGCTCAAGCAAATAAGTTACAGGTTAGCACAGAAAAATGTTCTCCTTCTTCACGAAAACGCCCCCTCCGCAGGTACTGTGGAGGTTATCAACATTGGTAACTGTTGTCTCAACCTCCGTAGAGCCAAGATCTCGCCCCTGTGGTCTTATTTTTTCCGGAAGTAGAAAAATTGCTTGACGGAAAGAAATATAAGACCAGGTCGGCTTTGATATCTGCTGTTACAAAGTACCTTAAACAAAGGTCTGCGTCATGGTTCACAGCGGGAGTACAAAAGCCCTCACGAAGATGGCAAAAGTGCGTAGACGTCGATGGAAAATATTTTGAAAAAGAGGAGAAAGATTTTTTTAAATGTTGAATGTTTTTCGACAACGAGTCAAAAGTCGGGATATTTTCTGACCGTCCCTCGTATTCAAGGTTGTAACAGAATCTTTTTTTGGCTGTTGTCTTGAGGATCTAAAAGTGCCTCTATGGTACTGTGTAAGGGACTATTTTAAAGGTAACAGTCCGTGTGCAATTTGGTTTGACTGTTGTATCGAGAATCTTTCTGTTCATTCTTTTAGTTTGTTTGGGTAACCGTTCTGTTTACATGGACTGTCTTTCACGTGCCGAAGGTATTTGATTATCTTTCATGAAGAATTTCATGATATTGCAGGAAAGAACCGTTCACATATTACACGTGCAAAGATAAAGAGCGAATTATGTCATTTGATTACTTTTTCATTTCATTGACTAGATACCATTTTCGGAAATCCTTCTCGGATAAAGAAAATCTCCAAGCACCTTTTTCATTTCCATAAACCTTGTCCGGCGTATCTGTAGCATGTGTGAGTCGTTTGAAATTAATTTCTTTCGGCATCTAATATTGCAATCTTATAGTAGGTCAAGTCATTTGTCACATTTGGGACATTCGACAGAATTCCTCAGCGTTAATAAGTAACTAAAGCTTATTCAAGCTAAAGTTACAACGTTTAGGTCGCGTATCCACGATTTGCCTTTTATTTCATGTTCCCTGACCACATATCGATGAGTCAGCGCGAAACAGTGGTAACTGCCTATATATTTACAGACAGTTACAACTTCTTCGTGCTGAACCATCGATATGGCTCAAAAGAGTATCGTTCATTAGCTCAGTCGAACTGCCGTGTCGGATATTAATGGCCTTGTCCAGCGAGCTGTCGATTACTTGTTATAAGTTCAATCAAAATGATGGGTAGTATGTTGACAACTTATGGGCTAGGTTTGTGTTTTCCGTATATTTATACTCGATGCCATAGCACATGCCCACGTGAGCGACGCCCCAGAAGACGGTTACTTGTTATGGGATATAATGCAAGGCTACAGGACGAAACTGCCAAGAGCTCCGCCTGAACGCCTTGAACGTTTTAGATGAAAATCACCGCCGCATAGGGCCTCTATTTAAATTTATATCCGAAAGACAATTACTTTGTTAGTTTGGTCATCCCAAGGCTCGAAACCTTGATCTTGAGGTTTGAAGTCGAGGCACTACCAATTAGGCTAATCGGGTTGACACTTTATATAGTTTATGCATGTATGCGGTTTTAATTATACTTGCGAAACAATTTGTGACAACAAATTTTAAAGTAATAACTCAGCTCTCGTGCAAATTGACGAATCGCGCCTGTCAATCCAAGAATCAATCAACCAATCAAATCATTCATTTAAACCAGACGTGAACTTGGAACTGCGGCATTAGCCGATTTTTATGGTAAGCAATTTTGTTGATTTGCGACTTAAACGTAGTATTTACAGCTTTTTTAAAACTGTACTTACGACGTTTGGGTCACCAAGGCCCTATTTTGGTTACATACTATGGCCATGTATTTTGCAGAATAATTGAGAGATGAAGGAATATTTTTTGTTTTCATGGAGGTATGAACCGAAAAACCTAATCACACTGTATGAATACGCGATTTTTTTTTCATTTCTTATGATTTAATAGTATCGAGCGAAAAAGCCAAAACCCTACATGTTTTGATACCATTTTTTATGGGATTATTTTGTGCGGAAGCAGACAAAAACACTGCGTGCCCAAAATTTTGTTCATGGAGTTATGAATATTTTTTCGACCAATCAGAACGCCCGTTCAAGATAGACGAAACTAAATATTAAATTATTGCCGTTTAAATTCGAAGTGTTAAATTTCTGTTTTAGATCATTGGGCGTCTCCAGCGACCCTTCAATTGACGCAATTTCACTGACGCATTTCTACATGGGAAAGGATCAATAGGCTTCCATCATTTTTGGTTCGCCTTGTTTCCTTTAAGACAAGATAATTGTACGTTTTGCCAAGAAAATGTTCCTCCTAACGCGGGGCCAAATTCCGTCAATAAAGCAATTCTTTGTTATTTTCTGTCTGTGTCTCCTACTTTTGGATTAGAATGAGTTATATTCTATTTCATTTGTTAAACACTAGAGAGATAGTTGGATTTTAAAAGAGATTTCAAGTAATGCAATTAGATTTTATTGACACTCGAGATGCCCGTCCAAGCAAAAAGATTGGTAAGTAACAATCTTAATTACTAAATATCATCTGTATGATTTTAGAGGATCGGGGGTTTAGTTTTGTTGCTCGACTGTAGTTAGTTTTCCTTCAACAAACACGTCCAAGTCGGTGTGGATTGATCTAAGGACGAAATTATTTTTTTTGTTTCGACAAATCGAGTGGTTCAACTTAAATTTGATAACATTCGTAAGGTTTTTGAAATGAGGATACAACTGACGGATTCTTGCTGTCAACGAAAAAGACGATTTGCCAATCAAATCATTGACCGAAACTTAAACGAGGTCATTAGTGTTAGTAGCGCAGTCTGTTGAGTATCAGACCCCTACTCCCCGGCGGCGGACCATATCCTTTCCGACATTTGTCTCTCACCAATGGGTAGATAATCGTTAACCTAATCGGGATAGCATCTAGAGGCTATGAAAGGATGTAGTGGTAGTACTGGTGTGAGAAATACGAGGAATCCATTGTTAGGTGCTCCAGCTGCTGTGATATGACTGAATTACTGTTAAAAGTGTCGTTAAGCCACATTCAATCAATCAATTAACGTTAGTATATTGTATCTATAGCGACATAAACGCCGTACTTACAAGACCAAATAACCATTCTGCCTTTTTTTAATGTTTCTGATCATGTTTTAGAGAAATGACGCTGTATATTATTCAAGTCGCACTTCTTGATGGAGGTCAGTGGGCGTGGCCAGCGACTCGTCAATTGACGGATCGCTGGCCACGCCCACTGATCTCTATCAGGAAGTACGACTTAGATATGAAACGGCGCTTTTCTGCAAGGTTTATGTGATTATGATTTAAAATTCTTGATTGGTGACCAAAACGTCTCAACTACAACTTGAATACGCTAGAGTTATGACGTTTAACCCTTTCACGCTTTTTGAAATTTAAGACTGGCTCAAATTGAAAGAGACTGCAGACGACATTAAAAAATGGGTGCACTTTGAAATGAAACCATTCTATGTGGTAGAAAATATTATGGAAAAGGAGAAATTACTTGAAATTTTTTTTACCCCAATATTTTCTCAAGTATACAATCACAGCGACGTAAAATCCTGGGTTTGTACAGGAGGGGTTAACTCGCAAAGCAACAAAAAAAAAGCTTTACATCAATGTCGACCAAAATTAACCTCCGGTCAAAATGAAAGAGTTGATTGATCGATGGATTTTTTTATTATAATTTTTTTTTTTTTTTTTTTTTTTTGATAGCTGACAAGTACACATGTTCTACTCAAGAACAATTTAATTGTGATGGATTTCTGTTCTGCTACATAACTCTATTCTTACCGTATACAATTTTGATTCAAAGGTTTTAGTGTCAGCAGTGTAAAGCAGGCCTATTATTTTATTACTTTTCAGCCACATATCTTGCTAAACTATACATGTATATCCGCCTGGTGTAAACAAAATCATGGTACCTTTCCCTGTTTATCTTTGTGCCAGAGTTGTCTGCCTTTGACTGGAATACACTATTTTCAGTGAAAGTATATGGCTTTTACATTATTTTAGTCGTTGAAAAATGAATGATTTGTTGAATGATGCAACTGGTTGTGGTTTAGACTCATCCTCACACAAGATGATACCATTCAAACGGATTTTCATACAACAAAAATCAAAATCTAGTATATCAAAACTGAATAATGCAACAAGTCGATTCAAATTCAAAGCGTTTATTTTCTGAATTTTACAATTAGTCCAACTATTTTTTCTTATTTTCTAGTATTTTTTAGCGCTACTCCTAACCTTTTCACTTGTAAAAGTAAGGGTACCTTTCCATTCACATAACGAAGAACAATCGTAAGATAAATCTTGTACTAAGCGACCGCTCAAGGCCAAGGTTGACCAAAACGTGGTCGGGAAAAAAGAATGGTTCTTTCATTCACTTCTTTGCGAAAAGTTCGGTTGCATACATAATTCATTACAGGATTCTCACTTAATCCGATGTTATGGAAACTCATTAGACTCGTCTCATTGAGACGACTCTAATGAGTTCAAACAAATTATGATTAAGTTATGCTTGTATTTTAAAAAAAAATAATTTATTTATTTATCTATTTATGCCGCTCTAGCAAGATAAAACTGATTTTTATCTTACATTACCCACCTTGATAAGGGTTGGGATATTTTGTTGTTGTTTTTCGTGAGAACATTTTTAGCAATGATACAGTATCAGATAAGTGTGTATGTTCAACGATATCATTGAATTTCAATCCAGTAATTTACTTTAAATTGTAAAAGAAAATGAATCAAATAAAACAGAACTTCACTCTGCCAGTCTGGCAGTCTGCTACTCTGCCAACTTTACGAACAGTCTGTTTTGCAAAGCATTTCTTGTATAAACAAATCAAACCCGAGACTAAGACATTTTGTGAAATATTTCTGATGCTTTGGCGTCTTTAACTTCGTTACTGTAGATTATTCAAACTGCAGTTACGACGTTATGTCGCTAAACAATATTTTCGCTTTTTACCTTTTTGAAATGCAGTTAAGATAAGATGACGTCATCATAAAGGAAACGGAAAGTTAACCGTTTCCTGTTTTGCAAAATTTAAGACCTGTCCTAGTTAAAAGGTTTTACAGACTAAAATTCAAAGTGGTTGGATTTAAACAATAACGGTTAGGTAGAAAATATTGTGTTTAACAAAGAAATTGCTTGTTGAGCAAAAAAAAGGTTACATTAACCAATTCAAGGAGTGTAACATATACTCTCATGGTATTAAGTTTGAACTCTGAAAAGGAGCTAGCATGTTCCGCGGTAAGCACTCGAACTTAGTACTTTAGACATCTCTTCAATCAAGAGACCTCCGTTTAGGAACACATTGGACCCTACAGTGGGTTGGAAACACAGGTTCACGTAGATGGTGTACATGATAAGTCATCAAATATACGCAAACGTGAAGAACAATTCAAACCATCTCAGACACTGGTCGAAAGGAAAACAAAAATCTATGAGAAAAGCCATCGTTTATTCAAGACATGAATTTTTCGCTGTTCTGACTTAATTCGATTCAAAGTAATGCATAGACAAAGACAAAGAAACGTGCCAAATAATGTGAAACACTGTGAAGGAAGGAGAAATTGCTTCTTATATGCAAATTATCCTTTTCCTACAAATTTTTCACTAATCATACATGTATCTCTTCGTGGATTCAAAAAGTCGTAATGGGTTTTGGCACTAAAGAAATAAGATTGGAGTTCGGTTGTCTTTGTGGTGTAAGTAAGAATAAATAACATATTAAAAATTCACCAACATTTTTGTTTCTAATCGATATTTTAATAGAAATGAAACATTTTAAAGTCTTTACAATACATAAAAATATTGATTGTCCTCATTTAATATGACTCGAAGAAATATTTCTTCAAAAGACAGAGTTATTTCCCTTACACCGCGTCAATATTTTTCAGAGAAGTAGTACATTTTTTGTACAATTTTCTTCTTTTAGAAGTGATGACAGGAAGGTCGGGAAAACCTAATAAGGGAACAAAATATCTAAGCTGTTTTTGATTGGCGTTTCGTAATGGAAAATAATTGGTGGAAGCTAAGTTTCGACGTCGGCTGTCAGTATCACTAGCGCTAGGAAATTAGCCGGCTTCTCATTTTTTCTGTTTGAATGGCATTCGCGTATGATAAAAACGATCATTTCCAAGCTTAACGTCTTATGATATGGGATTTTACTCGTGTTATATGATTCCATGTTACTAATATAATGAGGTAATCTATACAATGTACGAGGAACCACTGCCAGTATTCACGTTAACCCATTCCTGCACAAGCCCTCCTTTTTACGCTCTTCAACAAAAAAGCTTTGGAAAACATTGTGGAAAATGAAGAAATTGCTTGGATCAAGCAATTTCTTCATTATCCACAATGTTTTTTATCCCAAAAGACGAAAAAAAAATCAAAATTCCATCAATTTGAAATTGTCGTCTGCAGCTCCTTTCAATTTGGACTGGTCTAAAATTCCATTGTGTTGGAATGGGTTAAAGTCTCATCCAATAACCAGACGCAATTTTTTAGACTGGTCTAAATCAAAGATGCTTGCAGATGACGGTTTTAGTTGATGGAACTTATAACCTTTGAGTTTAAAGACAGAAAGTTTTGTTGATAATGAAAAGGTTGTTTGTTAAAAAGTAATTTCTTCAAGTTCAACAATGTTTTAAAAGCTTTTTATCTTGATGGGTATAAAAAAAGTAAGATGACGTAGAAATGGGTTTATCAACTCTTTTCATTAATTTCACAACAATTGCTCGGATTTTCCGGGACATGTTCATTTAAATCGATGGATCTCTGGTCACGCCAACTTACTGTTAGTTGGATATTAAACGGTATATTTACACGCTTTACGGTTTGGTTGGTTGGCGACTTAAACGTCGTAAATACATCTGTCTTTACGACTTTTAAGTCGCAAAACCAACAAACATTCTTAACTTATGTTGGAGTTCAAATTTCACTCCCGGGTACAAATGAACACTTTGATTGGTCAATCTTTTTCCAGTTCTTCTTTTTTACAGCAGCGATCCGTAGATTTGGAACCAATTCTGATTACAGAATGAGATAAAGTCCCCTAACTCAGTTGTTTCTCGTAAGCGCATTGCAAGCGCATTTAAGCAGCTCTTTAACAGTTTATGGCCGAAAATCGGCTTCAAATTTTCAAATATAAAGGGAGGTATCGATGTGGGGTTTTTTTGTTTGTTTGTTTGTTTTTTACTGTTTTTTCATTTCACAGATTTTAATTATATTCATTTCCTGTTTTATATTATTTGACAATATTCTGAAAATAATTTTTATGAAAATTATAGGTCGTTTATCAAAATAAACAAGGGTATTTCCGTTATAGCCTACGTAGGTTCTTACAAATGTAATATATTTTTTTATTACGCCGAGACAATTGGTGCGTATAACCGTTAGAATCATGCATTCAGTTTGAATTCGCTAAGACCAACGTCATCATGGCGTTATCAGGAGATATGTTCGCTAGTCGTTTTTTAATTGTACAAAGATTAGTATAAAAACTGTTGTAAGAGGTATAATTGATATAGATAGACACTTACCGTAATTTTGCGCTGACCACCACTATGTGACATAATTCAGGACGTTGATTGTTTTCTTGTCATGTTTTTATCTTGGTCATATGCAAATAAGGTCATGCGGTGTCGACAACAGAGCCAAACAAATTACGGCGAAGACAATGTCTGACTCATTTTTAAGTATGAATTGTCTTTTTGGGCAATTTGGATTTTTTTTGTCTTATCTAAGTTTCGATATCTCCGTTTATTGCTTTCAGACATTTGGATTTGTTTGTTTGTTTGAATGGGGTTTTACGCCGCTTTCAACAATCTTTCAGTTATATCGCGGCGGCTGGAGCACCTAACAATGGATTCCTGGTATTTCTCACACCAGTACTACCATTACATCCTTTCCTAGCCTCCAGCTGCTATCCCACATAGGTCTTCGATTATCGACCCATTGGTGAGAGACAAATAGTCGGAAAGGGTGTGTGCCGCCGTCGGGAATCGAACCCGGGACCTCTAGATTGAAAGTCCGACGCGCTACCAACTGCGCTATGACGGCGGCTTTCAGACATTTGGAAGAATGGGATTAGATTGATTTTGAAAAGAAAATACGTTCATAGCAGACAAAAGAGAATAAAAGAAGTAAGAATATTTAGCGTAACTAATCAACGAAGTACAACCCGAATTCAAACGAAATCGGTTAACTACGTTATCTTTCCGTTTCCACGAAGATTGCTTTATTTACGATTTCTGTTACGTATCTTTTACGTCACTGACTTATGTTAGCCAGCTTCATCCGAAGACCAACGACCTAACTCGCTAAATTCATTTGTCTTATAGGCGGTTTGTTGATTGAACTGGGTTTAAAGCCACTTTTAACAGTATTTCAGTCATATCGCGGCGACTGGAGCACAAAACAACGGATTCGTGGTATTTCTCTCACCAGTGCTACCACCACATCCTTTCCGAGACTCCAACTACTCATCCCACTTAGGTTTTCGACTATCCAACCATTCGCTGCGACCGGGGATCGAACCCGGGACACCATGACTAGGTGTCCTATGACCAACCACCACTGCGCCATGGACGCGACCTTGTATTGAGGTGGGGCATTAAGAGTATAATATATAAATTAAATTGCAATTGTAAAGTGATTTTTTTAACTCGAAGAAGGAACGCTTTTCATGAACATGTTATTTATAGCTGATACTTTTCGTTTTCCAAATTTTCATTAAAATCTGTGAAAAGTAATCGCTAGTGTGATTTCATCCCGAATGCATTTCGGCCCTTCGTACAGGATAATAAAAGATTCAAATTGTGCTCGGCTTTGCGCTCAATGGTGTTCTGTCACCCTAAACGCAAGATAACCAATACAGAACAGAGCAGAAATTCTATTGTTCAAAAAAGAGGTACTAGCCATAAACAGATTTATTATACTTACCAATTTACCTTAAAAAATATATTCATTGCATCCTCGAATACCCCGGGCTCTCCTTATTTGCTACGCTACATCGACGTAGCGTAGCAAATAAGGTGACCCCGGGGTAACCGAGGATGCATTCATTACACGACAAAGTATTTATTATATACCTATAAATGATATGAATTAAAATCTGGCTATCTAATACAACGCGACAGAAAAAAAAATCGATATTCGGCGTGTACCAAAAAACCGTATTCGTCGAGTACACTCCTTTTTGTGTATTGACGTTCGGGTTTTTTTTCGGAAAGTTGGTTATTTCTTAATCATTTAATGTTATGTCCTAAAAGGTATATAATAAAAAGAATATTACAACAGTGTGTTTTTCTATTTGTTGTTATCGTGTTCTCGAATCGTGTGTAGGTATTTTTTATTGGATTCAACCTGCGGTCTCATCCACTAAAAAATATCTACACACGATTCTCGAACACGATAACAACGCACAGAAAAAGACACTGTTGTAATATTCCCTATGTATCGGACATGTGCGTAAAACTGGTACGGATATTTTCATATTACGTCATTTGGAAAAAACGAGAGGAAAAATTAAGGGGCGTGAACGTTCCAATCCTAATTATGTAAACCAGAACTGATCTGTTTTAACTAAGCAGTTACCTAATGCCTACATGTACCCCCATAATCTTTTTTTCCTCTATTCAGTAAATTAGCGATAATCGATTGATTGATCAGGGTTTGAAGCCACTTTTAACAGTATTTCAGTCATATCGCGGCGGCTGGAGCACATATCAATGGGTTCCTGGTATTTTCCACGCCAGTACTACCATTACACCCTTTCCTAGCCTCCAGATGCTGTCCCACTTAGGTTTACGATTGCCCACCTAGTAGTGAAAGACAATTGTCGGAAAGAATGTGCGAAATTAAAGATAACTAGCCTAGAATCGAGGGACCGCGTCTGTCAGTAAAAGAATCGATTTACAAATCAAACCTTTCATTTAGACCGAACATTTAGATTTGAACGTCGGCATTGATAAACATTTTTGTTAGCTTTGCGAATAATACGTCGTAACTACAGCTTATTTGAACTAAGAGGTCCATGTTTGCAAACATTTTTTTGCCATGTTACTGACTATAAAGTTTGGCAAATAACACCGTTTAACCTTTTCATGTTTTGAAAGTTTTAGAACTGTCCAATTTCAAAGGCTTTGTAGACGAAAACTGAAAGTCGACTTAATCTGAAAAATAACCATTCAGTTGGTTAGAAAATATTGTGGAAAAAGAAGAATTTGTTTGTTACAATCAATTTCTTCTTTTTCTACAATATTTTGTCGATTATAAATTCACAGGGACGTAAAAGCCAGGGATTCAACAGGAAAGGGCTAACATCTAAATCGAACTTACTGTTGGAGATCAGTTGGCGTTGTCAGCGATCAGTGAATTATAAGTGTACATATATGCATGCATGAGTATAGTAGTACGTATTACTAATCGGAGTAAATACATGCAGTGTATATTTAGGATTTGTGTTATTAGTACAATGGTATAAATCATGTAGTGTGATTGTATATTAGAGACATATCTAATGAGTACATTGGTATAAATACATAGAGTGTGGTTGTGTAATAGAATTTTGTGTGAGTGTGTACATCGGTATAAATACATGTAGTGTGACTGTGTATTAGAGACTTGTGTAATAAGTGCATTCAATTTGGTATAATACATTTAGTGTGAGTGTGTATAAGAGATTTGTCTGTTGAGTACATTGGTATAAATACATGTAGTGTGATTTTGTATGAGAGACTTGTGTGATGTGTTCATCGGCATTAATACATGTAAAGTATATGTAAATGAAAAAATTGAGTGATGAGTACATTGGTTTAAAGACATATAGATTAATAGTGTATTGGAAGTTTGTGTGATGAGTACATTGGTATGAATACTTGTGGTGTGATTGTTTTTAGATACTTCTGTAATGAGTACATTGGTATAAAGACATGTAGTGTGATTATGTATAACATACTTGCCTTATGAGTACATTGGTATAAATAATTGTGGTGCTATCATGTATTAGAGATTTACGTTATGAGTACATCGGTATGAATACATGTAGTGTGATTAAGTATTAGCAACTTGCGTAATGCGTACATTGGTATAAATACTTGTAGTGTGATTGTGTACAACAGACTTGCGTTATGAGTACATTGGTATAAATGCTCGTGGTGCTATCATGTATTAGAGATCTACTTAATGAGTACATTGGTATAAAAACATGTAGTATGATTGGGTTTTGGAAACTTGCGTAATGTGTACATTTGTAGAAATACTTGTAGTGTAATTGAGTTTTAGAGACTTGCGTATTGAGTATATTGGTTTAAATTATTATGGTGTTATCATGTATCAGAGACTTGCGGAATGTGTTCATTGGTATGATTACATATGGTGTATATTAGAAACTTGAGTTCATTGGTATAAATACTTGTAGTGCGATTGAGTTTTAGAGACTTGCGTATTGAGTATATTGGTAAAAATTCTTGTGGTGTTATCATGTATCAGAGACTTGCGGAAAGTGTTCATTGGTATGATTACATATGGTGTGTATTAGAAACTTGTGTAATGAGTTCATTGGAATACATGTAATGTGGTTGTGTATCAGAGAATTGCGTAATAAGTACAATGATATAAACAATGCTAAAAAGTCACATTTAAATGAAATCTATATCTAATGGTGTAAGACGATTTACCTTTTGTTTAATATATATCCTTTACATAAGGACAACTAAAACCGACCTATTAACCTTTTTTTTTTTCAAAAAGAATTGGACTCGTCAAAAGTCAAAGGATAAGCAGAATGATATTATAAAGTAAGACTATTTCAAAAAGTAATCACCCAGTATGATAGATAATATCTACATGTATTTTCTTCTTTTCCCATAATGTTTTCTCAAAGTAAATCAGGATGTTTGCTAATGCCAGCTAACACGGATTTCGTTCCGTTTTTTTTTTTTTTTTTTTCGCTTTTTGAACCTAATGCAGCTTAATTCCTTATCCATGCAATTTTAAAGAGGACACTCTCCTCGCATTAATGTCAAACGTCGATAAAGACAAACGGGTGTTATTTAACGTTTGCTTGGTTTGGCCGACAACAAAAATACTGACTTAACTTTTCATCTCAGTATCTATCATAAACCTAAGAATATTTCTTGTAAAACGCATACAAACGCGTAAAAAAACGTATCCGAAAGTGTCAAATACGGTTCAAAATAAGGTAGTCCAAGATGACGTCATTTCATTCTATAGATGAGTAATAAGAATGGTAAATCAAATTACTGAAAGTATTGTAAGCTAGCAAATGCATGGTTGAATTCGGAAAATCTTTCCCTTGTTGGGTAGAAAACATTGTGGACATTGAAGAAATTGCTTGTCACAAGCAATTTCTTCATTGTCCACAATGTTTTCCAAAGTTTTTCTTTTCTTGAGATGCTTAAAAAGCGGAATGGAGTGGGAATGGGTTAAATAGCATGCTTTTGACAGAGTTCTCTATAATTTGAATAGAGTTTGAAATATTCATGAAAAACATAAGAACTATTTTTATGGCGTAGGCATTTAGTGGTTAAGCCTCCAAAGGCAGTTTGCACTCGTTGAACTTTGAGACGACCTCAAAATTGTGTCTGTTAACTTAAGCTATCAAAGCTGACGCTTTGCTAGCTAAAAAGAATGGATATACTTTTAGAACTATATGTTTTACAATAAAAATGTAGGTATGTAATAACAAAATTCTAAGCTACGATAGTGACCAATATCTTAAACATGTATTTGCATCTCGCTGCTAAGGGAAATTTGGACATTCCACTCGAGCTTTGATCTCTTGCTAATTCAAAACTTTCCTCTGCAGCTCAAAGCAAACACAACATTTTGTTTTGCCATGTAACGTAAAATTTCCTAGTATTTAAAATAGACGAACATGATCACTTGATTCGGGAAAATAACGTTTTGAATAGAAAAAGAGAAATCAAAAGAACACCGAAATCTTTGTTCATTTTTTGAATGTCGCCTACATGAATTACAATACCAATCTCTTTTGAGAGATAAATTGACCTATACAGCCTATCTATGTTTATATCTTGAATGTAAGAGAACAATCGCTGGCCCCGCCCACCTACTCTATTAGCCTCCTATTGAATCTAATGGGAAGTTCCGCTTCGATATTTTACGGCGTTTTTTTTCAAACTGTATGACCAGTATCGTGTAACAAATGTAAAATGGTTGGTTGGTGATCTAAACGTCGTAGCTGCGGATTGAGTAAGCTGTAGTTACGACGTTTGCGGTGAATGTTGGAGTTCAAAACTCACTTCTGGTCAAAGTGAGTGATTTGATTGGTCGACTTAATATTTGATTGACAACCGCGTTCAGTCAATTTTATATTGTTTTGGGCTTGATTTGATTGATTGATTGAATGGGGTTTAACGTCACTGTTAACAGTATTTCAGTCATGTCGCCGCGGCTTCAGCACCTAACAATGGTTTCCTGGTATTTCTCACACCAGTACTACCACTACATTCTTTCCTTGCCTCCAGCTGATAATCCACTTAGGTTTATGATTATCCAAGTTTGATTTGAAATAGTAACATGTATGGGTATGCGTCAGAAGAAATAAGAGCTATATATACATATACACGAATCTAGGCTCTCGTGTGTTAACCAAATATTATTACAAAGCGAATTTATAAAAACATTATTCTATCGACACTGGTTCTGACGCAATTGGTCAAAAAGTTACAATAGGTCAGGAGTCTCTCATTCACAAACATACCAAGCTTATATACAAGGTAGACTCATTAGATATTGATGCAAAAAGCAGGAAATTCTAAGGGAGTTTTGAGAAAATTTAATCTTATCCATAAATACATCTGACAGTCCATTTGTCTTTGAAATCTCGTGAGATTTAGATCTTGGTATCAGCTAGAACGAGAATACGTTCGGAGCTTGACACAAATTGCTTTTCTAGATAAATGAAGCAATTCACAGCTCCTATCACATGTAGCTTGCACGTCTTCTAGCAATCAATCTTTCCACTAAACGACGGACCTCTTGCCACGCCCACTGATCTCTGATAAGGAATGTCGACTGAGATTTTACAAACGATCTGCATCAATGGGTCAAGGCGAAATAGTTGTAACTGCCTATATGTTTATGGGCAGTTACAACTTTTTAACAGCTGACCGACCCATCTAACAAAATACAAATCATGGGTTGGTTACAAAAACGTCGTGACTACAACTTGAATAAAATGAAGTTAAAACGTAAAAAAATACAAAACCAAATAAATAATTTAACATGATTTCATAGTTCAATGAATGGTTTGGATGGTCAATATTTTTTTTGTTTTGATAGCGAGGACTCGACAAATATCTTCTTGTCCTTTTCGATCCTTTCTTATTTGTTGAACTTTTGACGCTTTTAGACGCCCCCAGTCCCCACCCCAAGAAAGAAAAAAAGAAAAAAAAATAAAAACATTCGCGAAAACAGTATGAAAATGAAGAAATTGCCTGTTACAAGCAATTTCTTCATTTTCTATAATGTTTTCTACTCAAAAAGTTGAAAATCTGAAATTTCATAAGTATTTATTATCTGAAACTCCTTTCAATTTGGACCAGTCTAAAATTTTGCAGCCTGGTAATGAGTTAAGCGTATACTGTTCGAGCTGATCTATGCTTAAAAAGATAACATATTTTAAGTGAGTCCTGCTGGAAAGCAAACTGCAATTAACGGTTCGCTGATCCCGCATACTGACTCAACTGGCCCCGCCCACTGATGTAGTAACCACGTTTAGGTTTCCAACCGACTAATTTACTTTATAATATCTTTTTTTTTTTACCAAAAATAATCATTAGGCAAGGCCGAGGCTCTCATGTGTTCCGTCAATTGACAAATTATGGCTGTCAATCAAAAACTAAGAGGCCAATCAAATCTTTCATTTTGATCGGAAGTGGAATTTGAAATCCGTCGTTGGTCGACAATTTTTTGTTAATATTTTTTTGTTAAACGTCTTATCTACAATTTGTTTCGTTTGTTTGTTTGAATGGGGTTTTACGCCGCTTTCAACAATCTTTCAGTTATATCGCGGCGGCTGGAGCACCTAACAATGGAATCCTGGTATTTCTCACATCAGTACTACTATACATCCTTTCCTAGCCTCCAGCTGCTATCCCACATAGGTCTACGATTATCGACCCATTGGTGAGAGACAAATAGTCGGAAAGGATGAGTGCCGCCGTCTACAATTTGAATATGTACTTATGCTGTTCAGGCCGCCAACAACCATTCTTTTTTTGTTACATTTGACTGACTGATTTATTTTCAAATTAATGCCGTATAGAATCAAGGTCGAACGTTTGGGCTTAGAGGGCTAGGCCAGCGATCCATCAAAAGGCGTAATTATAGACTGAAAATAATCCTCGACCTTATTTCATTCTTTCCGAGTATCAAGTTAAAATGTTTAATTCTTAAACTTAAGTTGATGTATGATAATTAGTTATTTTCAATCAGTAATTTTACGATTGTTTATGGTGTTTTAATGAGCTTATATTCAGGTAAACTTCCAATACTTAACGATACAGCGGCAGAAAGTTAGTAAAAATTAAAATCTGTCAAGAAGCTATCATACTTTGGATTCTCATGATTCACTGAACCCCCCCCCCCTGCAAAGTTGTAGACATATGGGGAAGTCCTAAACATTTTATTGTTCTATTCAAATCCGATAGTGTTTCACGCCATGCAAGTAACGATCTCTTTCAAATATTGAAATAGACCAAATAAAAAAGATTCCATAGAATTCACTACAAATCGATTCTGCGGGAGAGAAATCTCTATGACACCAAAATATTCAACTCCCGTCTTGCTGAATAGAAAATAAAATTCTGTTTAGAATTGCGCCAAAATCAAAGCACTGAAATTACTGGAAGTAATAGCTGCAAGTCAATATTTCTTTTAAAAACGGATTCTATAAACTATACTGGCTTTAAAGGGACAAGTAGACGGTGTAGACTAAGATCAGACTACAAATATATGCAGACTGATCATTGTCTAAACCTCATGCCCAAACAGGAATATTTCTGATTCAGCATGATAAGGGTTAAACTCCCGTCTTGCGTTTGTTTAGCTATTAAGATAGTTTATAATTAAACTACTTTAAAACGTATAGAATAAAATACTCTTTCAAATTTAGATACGAAAACACATGTTGAACTAATGATAAAATACAAGAGTATCTCATGTGGACGCTAAAGCTCGGCTGTTCAAGTGCTTGATAAAGGATTGAACTTCTTATTCGAAAAAAGGAGCAAAATCATTTAAAAATGCATTTTGAGTCATCCCCTTTGCTCTTGTGATAGTGAAAATATATTCCGAGTTTTATTAAGTTGATGTGTTCAATAATACCAGAGATATTTCAAAATGTCAATGTTTTCGGAAAAAGACGCAAGCTTGCGATGACTAAGTTGTGTCAATACCTCGGGTTTTCTCGGAAAATAACTTGTCTAGAGAAGTTTAATGTATGTAAAATATAAGAATTTCAGCAATTTTGTCTGCAACACAATTTAATATTGACTAATGTTTCATTGTTTCTTTTTGATAATGACAAGTTTATTAACGTTAATGATTATGATAGAAATATGATAATAATGATAATGATAGTAATAATAATAATTATAAAACGTAATGAAGATAATGATAATAATGTCGGTGTGCGAGCCAAATGTCGTAACTACAGCTTTAATAAAGCTGTAGTTACGACATTCGGCTCACACACCGACATTATTATTAAAGCTGTAGTTACTACATTTGGCTCTCGAACCGACGATAACAATACTATTGCAGCATCCAAAAAACTACCCTCGTTTGCGCGAAGCTAAATTTCATGGTTAAATAATGCCAGCGTCTTTAAGCATGTTCAATTTCACAATTCGCTCTGAAATAGGATGTCTTGACGAGGCATTACTATTGATTAGCTATTCATTACCTTCTGTAATAGTCTATTGATCCAACTTAATAATTCTGTTTTTAGGAACGCGATCATCGTGTATATTTTGGTGTGCCACTTCTAATATGTGATTACCCTTTTCTAGCTTTAATCCATTCCCAAACGGCACAATTTTAGACTGGTCCGAATTGAAATAAGTTGCAGATGGCATCTCAAAGTGTGTTTATATTCTAAAAATAATGACTAAATATGGTATAAAATATTTTTGGAAAAGGAGGAATGGCTTTTAGCAACCCATTTCCAAATTACCACAATGTCATTTCTTAATATGATTTTACAGAGGCTTCAAAAGTCGTTATTGGGTGTTAATTGGTTAAGGAAAGTCGAACAAGAAACGTATCAGAATGTAGATAAATATACATATGTATGAAGTATTATAGTTGTATTTCGGGTTCATCGAGTAAAAGTTTGAAGTTACACTTGAACAGACTCTACAAAATAGCTTCAGAACGAACGTCCTACCATAAATGTCGAAGTTCAAAGTTCACTTTCGGTTTAAAAGGATATTTTCTTTTCCCTTTTTTCGATTGACTGCGGCGATCCGTCTATTTCGGTGAAATATCTGATATATTTTGATTGTGAAAACTCTAATGAGAAGAAGGAAAGAATGATTTTTCATTTCATATTGTAAAGATGCAGTTAGTAGAACTGTAATTAAAATTCACCATTTTTATGCTAATTTACTATTTTCATATTCGGCTTTGGTGTATATAGTCAACTCTATATTAGAAATGTTATCATGATTAACGACAATTTGTGTCACTATCTTCCGCTTCTAAAGCAAAAACAAATGACGATAGGAAAACTCATTCGGACTTATGGCTCTTCTATGCAACTTGGCGTCATCGCCAATGCAAGTTTGTCCGGATGCCTTTACTCTTCTTGTTAACGCAAATCCTACTTCACACCTTGGCGTATATGTGACATCAAATGCTTTAAGAATTCACCTTTTGCGCCCTAGAGAAAGGGGTACTCATGTTTAATTTCATGATAAAGCAACTCCCCCTTTCCTGAACGAACTTTAATGAAACTTTTAAAGTACGTTTGTCATCTTGTGTTGTTCTATCGTCAATATCGAAAGGATTTTGTAATGTTCCGATGTATCATGGAAATTATGAAGGTTTATCGAAATCCCTGCTGCCTACATATTAATTTCATGATTACATATCTCATTCTACATTTCTAATAAAAATTACGGAAAGATTTATATTATCATGCGACTTTGGCAAAACGCCATGCTTTTTCAATTATATCTACTTTGCAGGAGAAACAGACTTCGTTCATAAAAAAAGTGTTTACGCACTAACCAATCTAGTATCGATTGGCTAACATTTACCAACTATTGTGACGGAAAATAGTCACATTGTAATTATTCTAAATAAATGGATCTTATCCTCTGTCAAAACCTCCGATCACATTTCTTTTGATGTCTACGTGAAGCATATGAAAATCTTTTCAATTGGAATAAAAATAACTTGCTTAATTTCATCGCAAGACTTGATTAAACGACTAAAACGATTAGCTACACACCGTCCTAAAGTTTGTAGACATTGCTTTATATTTCAATAAATAACATTTCCTGTAAATAAAAGCGGTATGCGATTTTTTAACAAAATGCATATCGATGGCTTAGAGCAAAAACATAGTATGGCTCTATACATTGTATAGAGCCATACTATGTTTTTGCTCTAAGCCATCGATATGCACGTAATGCCATAATTCACTGAGCCAGCATGTTTTTTTTAAAAGCCTATCATGATTTTACAAAGTTAATAAAACTTTATTTCATAATTTCAATACTTGTTTTGAATAACAGTCACATTTTTGAAAATCAGTGATTTAAATATAATGCTGTATTATGTAATAAGGGGCTAATTCGTATACTTTGTGTCGTGTAAAAAGGGGCTATAAAATTGAAAATTTCTTGTACAATATGTCTCTTATATAACTTCCTATGTGTTTTTATTAAGAAATTCATAAATTATGGGTTATGTGAAGTCAGTCTATTTAAGGAGGAATTTTCGAGTATTTTACAAACCAAAATTTTCCTAAATCATGGTCATTATATAACCTGTCCAGCCAAAGTCTCACACTAACTAACTAGATGTCGAAATTGCAATATTATAGCGGCAAATTTTTGCCCATATTACATTTATTTGCTAAATAAAAACTTCCACAAATTAGAGACAAGACAAATTTATAAAGTTGAATTAGAATGGTATAAAACGATTTTTGCTGTTGACACAAAGTAGAATTATTGACCGATCGCATCTATCAATCAAACAATCAATCGACCAATCAAATAATTCATTAAAACAGGAAGTGAACTTCGAACTCCAACATTGGTCGACATTTAAGTGAAGCATTTTTGTTGTTTTGGCGACTATAGCGTCCTAACTATAGCTTGGATAAGCTGTAGTTACGACGTTTAGGTAGCCAACCTACAATTTTATTTTATTGTATTATCTGTTACACTTTATTAGCCATGATTTTTTTAAACGTGGTTTGATATCGAATTGGAACATCCTGTAGGAGTTGGTGGGCGTGGCAAGCGGCGTCAATAGGCGGGTCCAGCGATCCGCCATTTCCCTTAACACTATTTCTGTGCATTTTTTTTTTTTTTTTAATTTATTTTTTATAAATATTATTTTTGTTGTTGTTGTTGTCGTTGTTGTTGTAAATGTTGTTGACTTTTTGCTTTTGTCTAGGAGGAATGACAGATAATTGGGTTGTTTTCCTTCTTGTTGTTGTGCTAGTCTTTGTTGTTGTATTGTTTATTTGCTAACCAGTCTTTGTTTGCAAAGTACGTGTATTTTTTAGCTAGCAAAGCGCCAGCTTTTATAACTTTATTTAACAAATAAAATGTTGAGGTCTTCTCAAAGTTCAACGAGTGCAAACTGTCACTGGAGGCTTAACCACCAAATCCATGGGATTCCTACGCCATAAAATATAGCTCTTATGTATTTCAGGAATATTACAAACTATATTAAAATTGTAAAGAATTCTGTCAAAGACATGCTATTTAACCGATTCCCACTCGATTCCGCTTTTTGTGCATTTAAAGAAAAAATTGGAAAACATTGAGGACTATGACTATTGAGGACTATTGTAACAAGCAATTTCTTCAATGTCAACATTGTTTCCTACCCAAAAAAAGGAAAGATTTTCTAAATCAAACCATGCTTTGCTATCTTACTGTACTTTCAGTACTTTGATTATGTTAAAAGTTCACACATATTAGATCTTTTGTTTAACTTCGCTTTATTATTTGATATGATAATAATGTGTACACGTGTAACTATCACCAAATAACCGGGGAGTTGGAATACAAAAGGAAATCTTTGAAACCATCAATAGATGCAAAAAAGTCGATCGGTCCCTTCCTTAAATAGTTGATTCGCAATGAATAGCTTTCTCTTTTTTGAATTATACTCATTTCGCTCAATGGCTACTTCATCTGACACCAGTGGACGTTTTCTTCAAAAATCTGTTGAAATGTGAGCGACCATATTGCAAACAATCTAGTCCAAATAAAAATCGCCTATGATTCTGACGTGTGATATTGTCACATCCGTGTTGTCACAATTCGCTAGAAAGAATACACTCGAGACTGTTTCATGTCATAGAAATCCAAACGCAGGACAGCTGTCAGGGGTTATTGTCCTTCTCGAACTAAAATGTGCCCGTTTGCTTTATTTTAGCGAGCACACATTGGTATTCTTCTTCAATAAGGAAAACAGAACTGTTTGTAGTTAAAAAATGATTCAAAAAGACAAAGCCAATCTCTAAAAACAAATTTTCATTAACCCACTGCCACACAATCCCGCATTTTAACGCAAAAAAGAAATTTGCAACAATCAATTCCTTCTTTTTTGATTTATATTTTCTACCTCATGTGAACCTTATTTTTAAATTTAAATCAACACTGTTTTGTCGTCTGAAGACTCTTTCAGTTCGGACAAGTCTATTATTTCGTCATTTGGGAATAGGTTAAACCTTTGTTCTGCTTTATATTCCGAATAATACAATGTATTATATTTGTAATTGTTGTAATTTTTCATTTATCTATCGCCGCTTTCGATTACAGGATGAAACAACTGATGAAACCTTAAAAAATAATGTAAACTATTCTACCAACTGAGCTTATCGTGATTATAATATGTTTTGACTATTCACGAATCTATCTTCAATTTGAATAAACTGTTTTTACCAGGTCGGTCGATTTAAAGCGTCGATTTGTCAAAAAAAAATGGCTCTAGATGAGAGACTACTTTGTCGGAAATAGGTAATTTATATGGCTCCTATTGACCAAATGGAGTATATTCCCAAGTAATTTGGTACTAAGAACCGGAACAATAAAGTCAAACCCGCTATGTGTCTCGGGACATTCGGGGGGTTATGGGGTCATGAACGCATTTTATTTCGCGTTCTTTTGAACATTTAAGAATCGCAATAATTTATGAATAATGTCTGAATACGTTATGAACTTTTCTTTCCACCCTTCACGTAAATTTATGCACAAGCAGGAACATTTCCTTTCAACAGTGGTATTCTGTTAAAAGAAATGAGATCTGTGTCACAGGGCTGTAGAAAACAATAAATTCTACACATTTTACAATAGAATATGAAAAGGAATTGAAACGAAAAACGGAAAAAAAAAATACAAGAAACAATTTGACGTCTTAATAGGTTGGAAAATGAGCTATTCCAGCGGGGGGTATGTTAAGTTTATTTTTTTTTTTTTTTTTTTTCATTAATAAAAATGCAGATTTAACAATCGCGGCTGTAAATAAAGGAATATATCGACAAATCAAATCATTCATTCAGCCCGGAATTGAGATTTGAACTCCAAACATTTGCCGCCATTCGTGTGAAACTTTTTTGTTGGTTTTGCTGTAGTTACGACGTTTAAGTCGCCAGCAAACCAGTGTACTTTTTTGTTTCATGCCGGTTAAAATCGAAGCGAGACTTCCTGACGGAATCAGTGGGCGTGGCCAGAGGAGTAAGCTGGCGGGCCCAGCGATTGGTCAAATGCCGGGCTGGAAAATCTAAATATTGTTAGTTATTAATATAGCATACTTATTTATAACAGTTTTATGATTTGAAAACCATCAATAGAGAAAATGATGGAGAAAATTATAAAAACCCTTCTTTCAAGGTGGGTGGGGTAAGATGGTATATGGATATCCTCCCATATTTAAATGAAACGATACCCTGTGGAAAGATTAGGGTATGGTCAAAAAATACTTGAAAATAATAAATATTCATTTGGCCATTATCAACATTATCATTATGATTTTACATTTAGTAAAAAACCTTCTGAAATTCAATTAACTTATAACATTGTTCGGCTTAGACATATAATATTTTTTTGTGTTTGTATCAAACCCATTCACATCATAATTTCTTGGCTGGAAATGAGTTTTGATTCCAAAAAATTACACCAATTAACACTATTCTGACGTGGGAAATATTCCCTTTTTTTCTGAAAGTAGGCCAAGCGTATATCAGTCAAAGGAAGATAACTCTGACGCAAAAACTAACGTGGGAAGGTACCTTAGATTTGTCTACAACTGTATGACAACTTTTTCTGCAAAACCATGATGAAATCAAAGTACTGAAAGCTACAGTAAGCTAGCAAGGCATTGTTTTACGTCCGATTGTGGGAAACAAAGTGGAAAATGAAGAAATTGCTTGTTACAAGCAATTTCTTCATTTTCCACATTGTTTTCTACCTAAAGATCTAAATATCTTAGAATTTTCAACAATTGAAATTGTCGTCTGCAACTTCTTTGAGGACTCTGGTCAGAGTCATTTCGAACACGCTGTGCTCAAGTGAGCCAAAACACCTAGGAGATGAACTTCCATTCAGAGTTTGCAATCTTCCTGCAATACATAAGAACTACTTTTTGTGGCGTAGGCATTTAGTGGTTAAGCCGCCAGTGGCGGTTCGCACCCGTTGAACTTTGAGACGACCTCAAAATTTTGTCTGTTAACTAAAGCTATCAAAGCTGACGCTTTGCTAGCTAAAAAGATAAAACCTTGGGGATTGAAAGCTTGGCCTGTCATGCACTGCTTACCTTAAATACATACTTGCAATAAGAAAAGGAACTCTTTTCACCATTATGTCATCTCACAAGTATTCATAGTACTTATTCGAAACGTTGTCCTCTCAGTTACACCAGTCACACCCCTCCTCTTTCACTACACATCACAAGATACTTTCTTTATACACAGTGAAGACCATAATTATATAAGAATGTTACTGGTGCGAGTAGATATGGATTTCTAGGAACCAATTGACATTGTGGCACGCAAACATGAAAGATTGATATCAATTTGTCTGGCTTACAATATTATGAAAAGAACCCCTCAGAAGGGCGACTTGTACAGTCTCCGTCCTGTTTAAGATGTATCGGTAAATTGCCGCGGTCACAGCGTAGTTGGTAACGCGTCGGATTCCTAATCATGGGATCCAGAGTTCGATCCCCTATCGCGGCAAATATCTCCCTCTGACATTAGTCTCCCACCAATGGGTTGATAATTATAAACCTACATGGGATGAGCAGTTGGAGGCTCGGAAAGGATGTACTGGTGTGAGGAATACCAGGAATCCATGGTTAGGTACTCCAGCCGCCACGATATGACTGAAATACTGTTAAAAGTGGCATTAAATTCCTTTCAACCAAACTAAACAAAATCGGTAACTTGGTAGATACACAGAGCCACTGAGCTCTTACAGAAAGGTCAGCTTTGATATCAAACGGCGTTATTTTGTAAAATGTATGGCTAGTACCATACTTTAAAAAGCATAACATTTCATTGTCGACCAAAATATTGCACAATTAGTTTATATAAGCCGTAGTTCGGCCCTTCAACCTTTGTCATGCTGAAACCGGAATATTTCCGTTTTAGCAGGAGGTATAGACATGGATCAGACTGCGTGTATAAGCAGTCTGATCTTTTTCAGAATACCTGCTTCTCCATTTTAAGCCAAGCAGGGTTGTTCATAAGGTTGATTAAAAAAAGGTATTTACCAAGATTAAGTGCTTCCTGTGCCTTCAGACCTTTGATTTTATTGCGATTCTATTGAAAATGTTATCCATCATAACAAGGGTTCAGATAGAGACAGTATAGTGAACAATTTTGAAAGCGGCCCGACATCAGGATTCCTTAGGTTTACATCATATCATTCCGTAACCCTTCGAAAAACGAAATTAATTTTTCATCATAATAGAATGGTCGTTCTTAATTCAGGAAAACTTCAAAGACCGAACAGTTTCGACCCCTGTTGCAATATGTGCAGTTTGAAGAGGGTCGATATATTTCGCACTTCAAAAGCGGTACTTTCGCCTGACTGGTCTCATTTATATTTCACTATGAATGAATGCTTTTTACCTTTTCACAATGAAATTTAAGACTACCTTATAACGGCAGCCGTACTGTCGAGAAAATGATAGTATCAGATGAAATGAGTTTACCGAAGGCGAGTTTTTGTTATCCCTGGAATGGCCTTACCATGTGACCGTTGGCAAAATTCACTTTTGATAACAAGCAATGGAATCCTTAACGGCCCTTTTGCTCCAAACATTGATGTTTCTGTCAATAAATATCCAAATATAAGAAATTGTTTGTGTGTGTTATAGCTGTCACGAAAAAATGTTGACCAAAGTTTGACTTGGAAAGGAGCACCTCTTTAGGTCGGATAAGTTTCTTACTCGGTTCAACTCGCTTTGTGTCGGTTCAATGTCGGCAACCAATGAAATGAAGTCACGTGATGTTTGTTTGCATATAAAAAAATACCCTAGGTCATTGATCCCAAATTTTGACTTCAAACCTCAAGATCACGAGTTCGAGCCCTGACCAAACTAGGAAACATTCGGATGAGTTGTTAACCCAAGGCCCCGTTTTACGGTGCTTTACATCGAGCATGTTTAGTAAGCAGGTGGAACTCAATCCAATTTCGACCTGTATCCTTGCACTATCCCTCCTAATAAGTAACCATCTTTTGGGGCGTCGTTAATATTGGTTTATACTGCGGCAGCAAAGATATTTAAACGGAAATACACACAACAGATTTTCTATTACGTGATACACATATCTACGGTGAGAAATCCAACAGACATGTTCTTTAACTAATATAACTGTACTTTTAAAGTAAATGTCCGTTTTAACGATGCCTTTTCCCCACTGACTCTGTCTTCCCCGGATTCATACACTCCCCTCCATTTTGTCCGTTTTCAAAAAACCGATGCGTAATATCTCGTGTTTGTGACGATATCATTACGTAATCAATTTCCATGTTCGCCCAAGGCTGACTGAAATAAATCGGTATATATCGGAGCTATCTACTATACAATCACGGTACCATTTCGGACATTTTTTTCGCTTTCTGTCCGAAAAATATTTTTATGGCAGGCTAGCGACCTATTCTGAAGATGCTGATAGAGGGGTCTGTACACAATTTTAACAAAGGTTGTAGAATCTGTTGGTGAGAGTTTGCATCACCACAAGCGCCCCAGAGCCTCAAAAAAAGATGCATTGAGTAAATATAATACTATTCGGAAATAATGGACAGAAGATCACCCAACATGTCTTTTTATAAATCGTTTTAAAAACATTATTTTCTTCTTGCCTGGCGAATATAAATTTATACTTAAATGCAAATCGTCAATTCATCGCCTCAAAGGTAGAACCATCTATTACCTGGTAAATAACGAGGAGAATCCTAGATCGGACCGTCAGTCAAAACCAGCTATTTGAAGGCGGTTATACCAGGGATCCATTGATAAACTTCTTGAGCATATCGCCGTTCGGCGTGCAAAATGTCGTAACTACAGCTTTATTCAAGCTGTAGTTACAACATTATATACGCCCAACTACGATTTGTATATCATTATGTCCGATATTGTGTTTTAGGTGATTATCTCCAACTATGAAAATTTTTCACAATGTCCGCCCCCATTTAAAAACAACAACAGAATAATACAAACGATTGTAATTTTGAATAATTAGTTACCGGGCTGCCTTAATATTTCAATTTATTATCAAAGTTGTCCATTTTTATGTTAAACAGTACTTGTATCATGAAACATAGAAGGAAACGGGTTAGGAAGCTTGATAATAACGTGTGCCAGAAGAAAGAAAAATGAAATAAAAAACGAGATGAAGCTGTTCCATCCAATTCTTTCCCGAAAAAAATATCAATCTTTGAAATTCCAATACGTCCTATCTTACCCACTACGAACTCTTTTGTATGTAGTATCGATGTAGTGCCATAGCGATTCAACCAAAAGACCGTATATCTAGACCGACTTTTCATCTCATTTGTATCGCCGTAACAAAAAAACATAGGAGCTTCTAATCAATCATTTGTCACGGTGTACAATGTACAAGGAATTGAGTCCCTGGATATCAGACAGTGCTAGCAACACCGGTATATACGAGGGTGAGAAATGATGTCAATCATCTTTACAATGTATATTTCACGTTAAGCAAAATTACGGTCAAACTATCTTTACCCATAACCAGTCAGTCAAGTTTTAGACTTTTCCAAACTGAAGCAGTTGCAGACGACAATTTAAACTTTGGATTTCTTAACTTTCTTGGTAGAAAATAAATTTGTAAAATGAAGAAAGTGCATGTTGCAAGCTATTTCTTTACTCTATATAATTTTCCAAAATTGGGGTGTAATAAAGCGTCATTGTGTGGGAATAGTTTAAGCGACAACCTCTATTAACCCTTGTCATGCTGATCCCGGAATATACCGGTTTTAGCAGGAGGAGTAGACTAAGATCAGACTGCACTTTTGTGCAGGCTGATCTTAGTCTACACCTCCTGCTTGTACTTTTCCTACCAGAGTTGTTTATGAAGTTGATTTCTTAAAGAAAAATTGATAAATTTCTATCAGTGCTTTCAGCCTTTTGATTTGACAGCATTTCAGTAAGGTGATTTATACAGCATGACAAGGGTTAATTGAATACTTTTATAATGTGACTAGCAACAATATTCTCTTCTCCAGAACAAAAGATATCAAAATTGGGACGTTTTAGCTAAATATCAAAACTAAATCCTATGTTGGTGGAGCTCATTAGAATCGTTTCGTTTGGGATTTAGTGAGAATCCTTCAATAATATATACATGCAGTCAAACCGATCCCTAATATATGCCACAAAAATGTATAATAATCGACCATTCTTTTGATGACAATATTCAGGTCATCCCTTTGAGTGATCGATTAATGCAAGTTGAACAGAATGCTTGCAAAACTTATTTTTTCAACCTAACGAATGTTTTCTTTATCATATATAAACGAAATTGTATAACGATCCTCTAAGCAAATGGACCTGTGCGTGGTCTGTCTTCAGATTATACATGTGCACAGCGGAAAGACTCAGATCAGCCTGTGAATCTGCACAGTCTGATCAGAGTCTACTGAGCTCCAATAGATATTTACAGATTAAAAGATTTATCAAAAAATAAACGAAGGGAATATATGCATCGGTGCTCAGTGTCCGTGCTTCATACATATTTGAAAATGCTGTAAAAGTCAAACCACGCGCCCGTATCTAAATGGTAAGATATCTTTGATAAAATGTAATAAAAGAAGTGTATTAATTCAATTTCTGTTGTTTTGTTTGTCGAAATATCCTCGTTTCAATCTTTCACCTTGGTGGCCGTGGACATTCTCTAGCATTGAAGTAATAATTTGATACATGTACATTCCTGTTTTCTTACGTGACCGAAAGTAGAGATTGTAAACAACATGTGAAGGTTTTTCTAAATGTACAAGACCCATGAAATGGGTTCTAGGCCGTTTTGAACATTTTCCTCAATTGGAAACCCAGCGAAGCTCACTCATTTGTGTACTTCCTGCGTATCAACGGTATACGGCTGGGCTCTGAAATTCCTTGTCCAATGACTTTCCCATGTGACGAATACCACGACCGGATCTCGAACCCGCAACCCATGACTTCTTATTTACGAGTCTACAAAAACTTAATAACAAAGGAACATAAACCAGCCGAAATAACCCCTTTTCTAGGGAGAGGTGAAAATATTTTGTCAGCCAATACACTTTTAGCACTGTCCCACAAAACCCATCAAGAAAATGAGCAAATAAAATTGAGCTATTTGACAAATTATCGTAAACGGTCTCGGCGCTTTTTAAGACATTCTTATTCTATTGATCCGGAACAAACGACCGCTGCTTCATGATTTAACGTCATACTTTATGGTATACGCGACAATTTGAGAAGTCGTTCACCCACTGATACTCTACGCTTCTTTCTGATCAATGCCTTGATAGAAAGATTTTGGGACTAAACATGATCCTTTGTTGAAAACGTTAGGCCATTTTTACATCATAATCTTCGATTAGAACTTGTATAGAATGTTCTGATATACTTTTTGCGTTTAGAAATCTGCTTGCACATATTTGGATGAATAAATTGCAACGAGGTCGTCTTCTCTAGAAGAAAGGTTTTATTGTAATAGGTTTCGTTCGGCGTAATCCATGGAATTCCCAGGGCTCGAATTGCTTACCACTTTATGTATCCACGCTAAAAATAAGACGTTATAAAGCTACTTTTCACGAACCGTTAATTTATTTGGTCTATTAGTTACATGGTCGATAAGACTTCAGTCTAACATTTCAACAGAAGACAATGGACATGTGTTTACTGAAATAGAATGGAGATTTCCACAGGGCTTTTGGAGCTTGGAAACAATGTACAAGTTTTATGATAAAAAGGGGGTTCTTGATGTTTCGGTGTAAACATATATAAACATTGTATTTCAATTGAGAGAGACATCCGAAATATTTGACGAGCTAACACTTATACACACAATAATTATTTTTACTTTACAGAGGACAGCTACCGAATAAATCCTAAATTCGACCAAAGTAGAATCCAGCATTAAAGTACACATACCTCTATTGAAATATTGTGGGGATTTGATAACTTTTCTTTTTTTTTCACCTTAAAATCAAGACACAGTTATCTAGAAAGATAATTTTCATGATATGTATTTGGAAGCTCAGGCAAATATATAAAATTCCTCTTTCGTTAAAAATGAAAGAAAACTCGCGATGGTTCGATTTGTTTTTATCCAAACACTTATTTCCACAATTTCTAGAATAGTAGTGTTCCAACAAATATTTCTTGCAGTAAGCACAATTGTTATTAAGGAAGCCTTTGCTGATCGCTGATCTGGCCCGCTAACCTCCGGAACAGCAATACGACTGAGGTAATAAAAAATATTATTTTAAGGATCGGTTGTCAGGAGCATAAGAAAAGGACAATTGTTGGCGACCTGAACAGTGTAACTACAGCTTGTGTAAGCTATAGTTACAACGTTTAAGTCGTCAAGCCAACAAAAATGCTGCAGTTCAAAGATCATTTTCGGTCCAAATAATTGTTTAATAGGTTAATGGTTTCTTTGATTGACAGCGACTTCTCGTCAATAGTCGAGACACATGTTAGCATCCAAGGACACAACTGCTGCATTGAGAAAATTATACCTCAACTAACAACTTTTTCCAGTATCAACAAATTTAAATGGTCTTTGACTTTTTATCAATAAAAGTAATTTTGTTCAAAGTTATATAATCTATTTTTAGTTTCGTCTATCAACAACGGGTGTATTCATACAGTGTGTTTAGGTTTTCGGTTCATAACTTCATGAAAGCAAAAAATATTCTCTTCATCTCTTAAAGGGTTTTGAGTTTTGATCAATATAAGTAATTATTTTGTAGAACTTCCAATAATCGAGGACGTTACTGTAATATCACATGGTCATACACTAGTAATCTATTGGACATATGTTCCAGACAATATCACAGGAAGAGAATCTTGTTTAAAGTAGCAAATTAAGATCGACAAGATCAATTTTGATATGTTCATTTTGGAAGAGAGCTTATTTCAGATACAGTATTCGGATTTTTTTTCTTTTTACAATGAAAATAAATGTGTGCGTGTTATAGCTTACCATTTCACATGAGCGTGAGGTGCAGATACTGAGAAGCCCGGACAGCCACTGTGAGTTTTTTTTTAATATTCGCTTATCATATTAAGAAGTGTTTGAGTGATTATCTATCGGTATAGCGTATGGTGATGACTTGTCAGACTCTGCATATGCACAGGCTGGTCTTGGTCTTTTCTCTTCGCATATATGTAATAGCTTGAAATGACACTCATAGGCGCAAATATTCATAGTGGAAAAAGAATCTCATTGGCTACGTGTACTTTGGTAACCTGAAGAAACGACCTTTATGTCATCAAACCAACAAAAAATCATTTCCGGTGTAAATTGATTTTTTGATAGGTTAGTCGATTCTTTGTTTGACATCGTCTCTCAAACATATGTCGAGTCGTACTTAAGCACCTAAGGACACAACTGTGAGACCATGAGAAAAATATCATCTCAACTAAATAACTATTTTCTATATCAGTAAAGTATTAGGGTCTTTGAGTTTTGATCAATATAAGTAATTATGTTGCAGAATTTCCAATAATTGGGGACGGTACTGTAATATCACATGGTCAACACTAGTCATTTATTGGTCATATGTTCCAGACAATATCACAGGAAGAGAATCTGGTTAGAAATAGCAAATTAAGATCGACAAGGTCAAGGTTTGGGGCAAACTGTTCCGATATGCTCCTTTTGGAATAGAGCTAACTTCAGAAACAGTATTCGGATTTTTACTTTAAACAACGAAAATGTCTCTATGCGTGACATATGAAACATATCCAGCCATTTCACTTGTGTTTGAAGTGCAGTCACTGAGAAGCCCGGCTACGTGTATTGATGATGGATCAAATTGTTTTCATGGCTCCTTCTTTTCTTTTTTAAGGTTTTCTGAAGACTTATTTGGAAAATTTTAGTTGTAATCAATTCGTGTATTGGGCAATTCAGATATTCATTAACAAGTAAGGATAATAAATGAAATAAACGAATTTTCGAAAAGAAATTCACACGTATGTGAATAGTATTTTAAATTTCATAGAATAGCACCAATAAATGAATAACGCAATTTACTAAAGGGATGTCTTACTTCAGGGAGAATAATCTAAAAAACCAAAAGATGTCACACGTTTTCTTCAATGCTTTTCAAAGTTGATAATCGAGATTTCTCGGTTGGTTATCATTTTAATTTTAAAAAAAGAACAGTAAAATGACCAGAATGATAAACCTACCATTTTGAAAGATTTAGCACATTTCGATCGACACCTTAGCGGATTTCAAGGCACTACTGACGTCGACATGTAACCATGTAATTTGCATGCGTGTCTTTGTTTTGGTTAGTTTAGATTTTTTGTTTTAAAGAAATCGAAGACCGGTATGACCTGTAAATCTTTTATTTCGTGACCAAGAAAGCAACGTATTTTTCACTCCTGAAAATATAGTTTTTGTTGTTCATCAGTGAAAAAAATAATACCATATAGGATATTATCCGTACAATTTGAAATTCATTGAATTAGACATATACTACGCTCCCTTTGAAAGTATGTTACAATTTAATTATTGTAAAGCGACGAAACTATAATCATATTTGTATAAACATTTAATTTTTTAAGAAACAAGCTTATTTGAGCGCACGCGTGACATTTCCAACCATTACACATGTGCGCCAAGTAAAGACTCCGATCAACCTGTGCATCCGCACAGTCTGACCGATTCTTACCTCTGCGCTCTGTAGATAGATACTAACCCAAAGCTTCTTTAAACAATCAGCGAAAATTCTTTATGCTCCGAATGGCTGTCCAGGGTGCTCAATGTGTGCGAGTCACGCAAATGGTTTAAAATGTCACGCATAGGCTCATTTAACCCATTCCCACTCAGTGACGCTTTTAGACGCCTCAAGAAAAAAAAGCTCTAGAAAACATTGTGAAAAATAAAGAAATCGCTTGTTACAAGCAATTTCTTCATTTTTCATAATGTTTTCTACCCAGAAAGTTGAAAAATCCAAAGGTTCATTAACTTTAAAATGTTGTCTGCAATTCCTTTCAATTCCATAATTTTGCCGTGTGGTAGTGGGTTATAGAAGTAAAAAAGATTTTTTCCATAGGAGAAGCAGTGAAGGTCCTGTAAACTGAATATTCTTTGCTGTCAATTACAATATTAATTGGCCAATCGAATCATTCATACAGACCGGAAGTGCATGGTGTTCTCGGACATTTATGTGAGACTTTCATGTTTGTTTGGTCTTAATACGTATTATTGAAATGTAGGGAGGACGCTTAGGTCGCCAACCAGTGATTTCTTTTATTTTGTTTTCCTTCCTTATGTTCCTGACTATGTATTTTGCAATTTAACGTATTTCGATATCCCAGCCGAACTTACCTCTAAAAAGTTAGTGGGCGTGACAAGTTATATGTATAGTGGGCGTGACAAGTAATATGTATAGTGGGTGTGACAAGTAATATGTATAGTGGGCGTGACAAGTAATATGTATAGTGGGCGTGGCAAGTTCTATGTATAATTGATGTTCGAATATGAGAAATATATTATTGTTTTGGATTGCAATTTTAACGACATCAGTTTCCATAGCGCAGCTAATAGCGCATAAGACTCCAAATCGCCAATCATGGGGTGTCATGGGCACATATCCTTTCCGATATTTGTCTCTCACCAATGGTTGGGTAATCGTAACCTAATGGGATAGCAGCTGGAGGCTAGGAAAGAATGTAATGGTGTTCTGGTGCGAGATATGCCAGGGAAATCCCTATTGATAGGTACTCCAGCCGCCGCGATATGACTGAAAATATTTAAAAAGGGGCTAAAACCCCATTAAACAAAAACAAAATCCGCTTGTAGAATGAACTTACCTCGTTTGAATACTGACAAAAATTTATAACACGTTTTTCCTAAACAACGCGGGGTTGAATCGATATTTAGCAATCCTCCTTAAGATAAGATGCTCTATGAAATAAGAATAAAGAAGACGATGCCTTTGAAGATTTTATGTGAACGAAAGTGGTACAAACTAAAGAATCTCGTTGTGCAAAAGATGTTAAGATATGTTTATTTAGGGAAACGGCAATAATATCGTCGGTGGGCTAGCAAAATGTCGTAAATACAGCTATAAGAAATATTATTGGTTTCATTAAAGAATCATATTCAACCCAAACTGAAACGCTAGAAAGGAAGCTTTACAGAAGGCTTGATGGGTCCTCGAATGGAACCTTATGGTATTTCGTGGCGCAATAATAAACATCATACAGTAAATCTTGCTTGAGAGACCACCTCTGTTAAGCGACCACTTGCATTAAACAACCACAATCAAAATGCCCTTTCAAAATCCAAAACTGAGATAAGAAGTGGTCGAATTTGCTAAAAGCATATCATAGATAAATTTAATGTTGTTGGAACCCATAAGAATCGTATCAGTCAGACAAAACACCATAGGATTTAGCGAGAATTCTATCATGCAATCGGATCGCCCCTTGATATATTTTACAAAAATGTGTTTTAAGCGACCACCTTTGGTCGCATATTTCTTCTTACATAGACCCTCCTTTATACATCACCACGTTTTAGTTCTGATAGCTGTAGGCTGTTGTAATGACCTTTTGTCCGTCTTGAGTCCGTCTGTAAACTATTTCTTAAAAAACATCTTCTGTTTGTTGTACTTCATCTGTATTTCACAGAAATGATACTTTGTCACCTCTTGTTAAGATAGATGAAAACACATTAACTCTTTCCTGAATAATCATTTGTTTTTACGTCCATGCAATTTTTATACTTAAGGAAATATTGTGATAAAGGAAGAAATCGCTTGATACAAGCAATGTCTCTTTTTATCACAATATTTTCTACCACATAGATGGTTTCGTTTCAAATTGCACTCACTTTTCATTGTGATCTGTAACATGTTTCAAATTTGGCCAGTCTAAAATTTCGAGAAACAGGAAAGGGTTAAGTGTTTTGTGGGCAATGAAATCAATGAAATATGCCAATCATACGACAGATTTCAACAAGTTACCAAGTAATACATTGAAAAAAATAATCAAATGTTTAGTCGGTGTGCAATCAAAATGTCGTAACTACAGCTTTGTTAAAGTTTTCAGAATCTTTTGCACAATTGTCCTCTTTCTTGGCTACATATGCCAATTAAAACAAAACTTTCTGGGGAAAAATCCTCTTCCAATTAAGACCAGTCTAAAATTTCAACAAAAAAAAACGGGAAAGGGTTCAGGAAGTAACTTGTTCTTAACTTTACATAGAAATATTATTCGTGCACAGTGCACAGTTGCATAAATATTTAAACAGGCTGGTTTAAACTCATGCCATGTTGAATAAAATCCTGTTTAGAATTGCAGAAATCGAAGTAAATTACACAATTACGTGTAACAAAAAAGTGATATTGTTGCAAGGCGACCTAATCGTTGTAAGTACAACATGAATGCTAAACATAAGAATTGGAGTTTGAAGTTCGCATCCGGTTGAAATAAATTGTTTGATTAGTCTATCGATTTTTATCGACAGACGCGAACGGTTATTTCAGGAATAACTACAATCATCCATTCCGAGCCGTTCTTGAAAATTTGAAAGTAAAGCGTCATTTCCTCTTTTCTGACGATGTTTTCCATAACATAATGTTTTCAAGGCACAGAAGCAAACTATCAATGCTACTTTTATTATCTTTCCATTACAACACTAAGAGCTAATGGCCACTTCTACCATGTATAACAAAATAGATGTATTTTATCAAAGTTAAGTATTTTTTCTATCATTCTCTTCTCCTGAAAGAGTTCACCATTTCAAATGTATCACACTACCTAAATATGTTAACCTTTATCATGTTAAATTATAAATCATCTATAGAACTGAACTGAAATCAAAGGGCAAAAACCAATCGGACCAACTGTGGGTAAATATCCATTTTGAAATTGTATAATATAAATAACTTTAGCTCGAAAGGGATAAGCAGGTGATATAGACAAAGATCAGCCTGCAGATATGCACAGGCTGATCTTTGTTTATACCTCCTGCAAACAGCAGGAATATTCCGGGGTAATGTCTTTTCACAACGTAAAACGTGTTTCTTATTGAATCAAAGTAATGTAAAACCGATGGTATAAAAGATGCCAAGAACTGAAAACATCTGCATTAGGCAAAGTTTGGACAATTCCAGAGTCTTCTGTGAATCGTTGTCTAAACCAAGGCACACGTCACCGTTAACTAAAGTCTTTTATAAGATTGGTTTAGACAAGATAAGAGCATTGCTGTCTGGGCACATATTTTGTCAACAAGTTGGACGCCATATCGAGTGCCCGACCTATTTTTATACTTTCCTTTCATCAGAAAAATCGACGAATTTTACCACCCCAAGCACTATGTAACGGTGAGGATGTTTTTCTGACAAACTTCACTGTTCCTGCGGTTCTTAAACTGAGCACTGAAACTATTTCTTGTTGTAACATACTGTCGAGAAGACCGCTACATGGCATGTGTCGTTGCCTAAAATGTGGTTCTCAGGAGAGAATATGTCGCGAGATTATTTGATAATATAAAGGTTACCTGGTACTTTAATTTATTTTAAAAAGTATTTCACGTTTGTCATCTAAAAGAC
This sequence comes from Fragum fragum, assembly GCA_946902895.1. Classification (NCBI taxonomy): domain Eukaryota; kingdom Metazoa; phylum Mollusca; class Bivalvia; order Cardiida; family Cardiidae; genus Fragum; species Fragum fragum. Next base: position 64,991,033 of record OX336365.1, on the reverse strand, counting down.
GAAAAGGGACCCAGACGACCCGTAAAATGAATATTTTGAAAAAAAAAATTATCGAGCAAAGGTCATGCGGAGGTCGCATTCCGAGAATAATTAGATTTTAAGGTAGAATGGTTAATGTAAATTCAGAAAAGTAGAAAGAGCAAAAAGTTTCCTTCCTAGTCAGCCTGCGCATACCGCGCAAGCTGACCAGGATCCATACTCTTCGCACCAGCCGGGAAAGCCACTTCACTCTTTATGATAATCTCTTACAGACGAAAACTATTCATTAGACACCTATGAATATTTCTATTAAAATAGATGCATTCCACAAGGAACCATAAATGAGATCATTTCATTTTAGACGGCGTCGTAATACGGATTTATTTAATATCAATTCAGGTATTTATTATATACCTATAAAAGATATGGAGTAAAACCTCGCTGTCAAATACAACTCGACAGAAAAAAATCAATATTCGGCGTGTATTAAAAAACCGTATTCGTCGAGTACCGTTAAACACGGACTTCTTTTTTGTGTATTGACGTTCCGGTTTTTTTCGGAAAGTTGGTTATTTCTTAGCCATTTAAGAGAATTTTCTTAATGTCATTTACTAAAAGGTATATAATAAAAGAATATTACAGCAGTGTGTTTTTCTATTTGTTGTTATCGTGTTCTCGAATCGTGTGTAGGTATTTTTATTGGATTCGACCTTCGGTCTCATCCAATAAAAAATACCTTCACACGATTCTCGAACACGATAACAACGCATAGAAAAAGACACTGTGGTATTATTCCCTATATATTTAATGGAATATAATGTTATGATAGCGATACAATAATCTGTTTTTGCTTCTCGTTGCGGAGGAAAATTTGATATTCAACTTGACCTTCGGCCTCGTGATAAATCAAAATTTTCCTCCGCAGCTCAAAGCAAATGTAAGGTGTTGTATCCATATTATAATATAATACTGCCTATATATGAAAAGATGCGGATGGACAAAACCAATTAAACTCCTTGTCGGTTCCATGACGAGAGATGACTAGAACCCTCAAATTTCATGAACCAACATTTATCATTAACGTATTCATGAGAAATAGCAATGTTATTCTTATCTCTCTGAAAGTAATCTATGCTATTAATAAGACTGTCACAGCGTAAATATCTATCAAATAGGCTCAATGTTTAGCAAAACTCGTTATTCTCCCAACGATTTTCTGGACCCATTGCAAAGATTGTGGAGCAATAATAGGACATAACGCTAGCTGGTGAATCCTCCGATACAAACGGTTGCAATTCGTATGTTTGTTTGGTTGGTTTTCTATTTGTTTCGTACACTAAGAAATTGTATAACTTACATGAAAATTGTTATCACTTGACCATTTCTGAAACTTTTGCCTACATTAATATGTAAAAGAAATGGGATGTTGTATTGCGTGAGTGCAAAACAAAGCCTTTGTATTTTAATCTTTTCGCATAAATAAAGGTTTATTTCCATGCGCCCTCTTTTATTAGTTATCAAACACATGCATAACTCGAATACGCTTTTTCGACCTGTGATTTTAATATTTCATTGTTGGATGTTCAAAATGTAGTAACTACAGCTTCAATAAAGCTGCAGTGTAGTTAAGACAGTTTGAACGCCCAACGACGAAATATGTGTGTGTTATAGAAACCTTGTTTTTCGTTAATATAAAATCAATGTGCATCTGAAAATCAGGTTCAGCTGACCAAACCAATTAGCTTATTCTGTGATGACGTCTAGATATCTAATATCTGTCAAATCCGTGAGACAAAGCTGGTACCATCACATCTATTTTGGTAATGATTTAATGTCTGGAACCTCAAATATCGAAACAAAGTACGATTTATATCGCGTAATATTAGTGATGTACGCTAGTTTTCAATACCGAATGAATAAATCTTAATCATTTTCAGATGTTGAAAGTGAAGAGATATCAAAAACCTATTTGCCAAGGTGGACATTTTATTGTTAAAACGTGTAATTCTTTCATCGAAAACTAAAGCAAAAATAGACAAAGGTCGACAGCTTAGAACGTCACTTTAGCTTTTCTATTAGAATATTGAAGGCGTTGCAGGGTGGGTCATTTTCCTACTTAGAAGTCTGTAAAGAATATCTTAACTGAAACCCAGTTAGCTCATTTGACCAAACATTAGAGGAAGCCCCTCTTCAAAACTTTTGGCATGGCAATACAGGGCTTATTTCACAGAGAATTATTTAAAATAGTGAATCGTATTAAAATTTAAGGATAAGCCTGTGCATCCGCAAATTTTGATCGGAGTCTTCACTTTATGCTCTACAGATAGACAATAATTCAAAGCTTCTTTTAAGCGATCAGCGAGTATGTTAATTGGTCGAGGTGACTTTCCCTATGCTCAATGTGCACGTGTAACAGACATGTGAAATGTTATGCAGTGTTATACATACTTCACATGAGCTATTCGATTGATGAATGCATAGAATGTTTAACTATAATATGCAGGTTTGGTTTGGAAAAAGAAAGATAAAAATTACTACAAAAGCGTTAGACGGTTACATGCTAATAAAATAAATCACTATTTATAGACAAAACCGTTCATTTGATAAACTGTTGGTATTGAGCGGTTTAGTGGCATTGACCTCTCGTCCAATCTAATGCATCATACTCAATCATTTGGTCGTTTTTCAGAAGCTCGACGTTCAACGATTATAAATATCCTTCTTTGTAATGATACATAGCTTATATTTTTGTTTAAGGCAGTAGCTTACGCTAGTTAGTATTTTGGCCAAGTTTGTCTTGATATGCTCTTAAATCGGTCTTATTTTTTCATACTTTCTTTCAGATTCAATTTTACTTTCTAGAATAATAAGCCGGTATTAAGAAACCACTTAGTGTCATTTAGGTATTTTGAAAAGGGGTATTGTGTATGAAAACTTTAATACGAAGAACTGTCGGTGAATTGATTTCTAAAATTGGCATGTAGGGAATGATCCAGACAACTTTATTCTATAGAGACATTAATTGAAATAAATTTAATGTTATTGTTTGGCTCATACGAGGTGTGATTGAAAAATCCGTGTCCTGAGACAAGGAGAGGTTCAACCTAAATATCTTCATTTATTTTCCGACACTTTTCCCAACAGTTTAGAAATATTTTGATACCTTCCCTGCAGGAGGTGGCATCCTGGACCCGGAAATGCATAAAAAAATTGATTGTTGTGATAATTAGTGGGAAACGGAGGCCGCCGAGTATCTTTTATCTTTCGGAATAGGTAAAAGTCAGTGGTGGTAAATAAGATAAATAAGTTTGATGCCGAGCCTGTTTAAAACCACTTTCCCGAATAATAGCCATGACGACAGCGGGCTTGGGCTGGAGTATTGTACTGGTAGAATAAGCCACTTTATGATAGTTTTCAACGTCTTTTCTATTTGATTTTTTACCAAGACGGTGCCTCATAAGGTCAGCCAAATACCCCTCTTTTACCCCAGTGTTTTTTTTTGTTTGTATTGTTTTGTTTTTGTTTTGTTTTTGTTTTGTTTTGTTTTGGGGGGGGGGTTGTGGGGGGGGAGGGGGGTCAATACACATGGAATATTACAACAGTGTGTTTTCTATTTATTGTTATCGTGTTCGAGAATCTACACACGATTCGAGAACAAGATAACAACAAATAGAAGAAACACACTGTTGTTATATATACCTTTTAGGACATTACATTAAAGAAATTTCTTAAACGGTTAAGAAATAACAAACTTTCCGGAAAAAACCCGATAGTCAATATACAAAAAAGGAGTCCGTGTTTAACGGTACTCGACGAATACGGTTTTTTTGTACACGCCGAATTTTTTTTTTTTCTGTCGAGTTGTATTAGATAGCCAGATTTTAATTTATATCATTTATATGTATATAATAAAATCCAATATCAGCACACCTTTGCACCCAAGAAAACTTAGGCCACTACCTTTGTAACTGATGTTGTTGACTTAGCAATTTTTGGGGGCGGTGATCCTTGATGTTTCCAATATCTGACTTGGGACTTTTTAGCTCAGGTCAGCTAAAACAATATTTTTAAATACGAACATTTTGAGATGAAAAAAGTCAAACCGACAGCCTAAACAAATTTAAACAAAGCAAAACGATTACATTATATAACACCCTAATTGATTCCAACCATTTTCTTATCTCTTTTAAACGTAAGACTTACTGGCAGTACTTCACACTTCGAGTCACTGAAAATGAATATATAAATGAATAAATAAATAAATAAGAGTTAAGGAGTCCCAAGGTTTTATTTTTCACGTACTGTGGATTCCCTTTTAAATTGGCCTATACCTTAACAAAACTAGCAAAACATTTCAGAAAATACTATTAGGATTTTTAAACACCTATCGGCTTAATAAATATACTAAGGGGAAAAAGTTTAGCAATTTTTTTCGACCTACATCATTTTTCAACGTAAATGTATAAACCTTACAAAATCAGTTTGCTATTTTTAAAAGCTATCTAACTAATTATGCATTAAGAGCACGTTTTCCTCGCTTCTAAAGGCTGTCTGACGCAATTTTGCTGAAACACGCTCTGCACGTGCTTCCCCATGTTTAACCCAGTTTATTGGTTAGCATCAATAACAAGATAACTCATTAAAACATTTAAAAAAATTCAAATGTGACGTCACGCTTAACTTAGACCAACGGAATGTAGTCATCGGTATGCTGGCTGGTGGTATGAAGGTAAAAGAAGTGGCTCAACATTTTGGCGTGAGCTAAAGTTCCATTTCAAGACTTAAAACAAAGTATCGTCAATTAGGCACCGTCAAAGACAGGCCACGTTCAGGCAGGCCACGTAAGACTACCCAACGTGAGGACAATTACATCGTGACGTGTTCACGGCGTAATCACTTCCTCAATAGCACTCGTATAGCCGGTTTGGTCTAAAATGCAACGGGAACACGGATCTGTGCTCGTATTGTAAGAAACAGACTTCGTTCGGCACGTTTACGCGCACGTCGACCTTACGTTGGCATTCCTTTGACACGTGCACACAGACATGCAAGATTGAATTGGACAGGGGTACACCGTCGATGGCCAAGACGAATGTGGAATCAGGTCCTATTCACAGACGAATCCCGTTTTAATTTGATGTTTGCGGATGGCAGGGTACGTGTTTGGAGGCGTGATGGTGAAAGGATGGATCCCGCCAACGTCATTCAACATGACCTTTTTGCAGGCGGCAGCGTCATGGTCTTGGGTGGTATATCATACCGTGGCAAGACTGACTTGGTAGCTATTCAGTGAAACTTAAATGCCGTTCAATACTGCACCGAAATTGTCCAGCCAGTGGTATTGCCGTTCTTGCGTCAAGGGCATGCTACCATTTTTCAGCAAGATAATGCCCGCCCGCATGTCGCTCGGCACATGTTGGACCTTTTACAGACTAATAATGTTGATGTGTTGGATTGGCCGGCCAAATCACCGATCTGTCTCCGACCGAACACCTTTGGGACCATCTGGGTAGGAGAGTAAGAGACAGGAATGGCGTTACTAACGTTAGAGACCTGGAACGTGTTCTGCGTCAGGAATGGGGTCGTATCCCTATGGCCATTAATCGTAGGCTCATTTCCAGCATGAGAAGACGCTGTGATGCCGTTATTGGTGCAAACGTTGGACACACAAGATATTAAATCTTTGTGTTACTTTTACTTCCCTACCGTACCCCTACCATGTTTGACGATGTAGAACAAACACGTATGACCTTGAAATCGTCTGATTTGTTTAAATACTGTGGCTAACACATAAAAGATCGATGTGTGAAAATATGGTTTGAATCCAACGCTAGACACCGGAGAAATTTGCTGCAACGTATGAAATTGCTAAACTTTTTTCCCTCAGTATATAATTTCTATGAATTAAGGTTAAAGTGTCTTAGAGTAATAAACGCCCGAATGAATAGTAGAATAAGATATAGTTCAGCTCAGTTCAATTTAACCGACTTCTTTTAGAAGAAAACAAAATGTATGAAGGGGTATTCGAAAAATGAATTCCGAGGATTGATTTTGTAAAATCCAAAAGAAAATGTAGTTTTGAACCGGAATTATCCGGAACCGGATACGATATATGGCCGTTGTAATTCTAAAGTCTTGTTACTACAGCTTGATTTAAGCTGTAGTAACGAGGTTTTATAACGACTACGACGCTCTGTAACAATGAAACCATGAGTACTTATGAAATCTGGCGACCCAATAAAACTGAAGGTATCGTCAAAGAGGTATCTTCAAATTAAGGTTTAATTGTAAGCCATTTACGTATTCCATTACAGTTACAAAGCTAGCATGTAATTTGCTCATCATACTTATTGGGTTATCATTATATTTGATGAAAGAACTGCAAATACTCTGTCCAATGTACATTTAACCAATTTCCATACAATGATGCATTTAAACTCCCCTCAATAGGAAAGTTTTGGCAAACATTGTGGAAATGAAGAAATTGCTACAAGCTACAAATGTTTTCTAACCCAAAAGACAAATATTTTAAAATTTCATCAATTTAAAATTAGTTGTCGTCTGCAACTTCTTTGAACTTCGACAGGTCTAAAACTTTATCGTGTGAGAACGGATTTAACGTTGCCTTACTTGGTTGTTTTAACATTTCTTTAAAATACCTCATTGAAATAAAATAATCGTTTTTTTGCATGGCAATACAACTTAAATTGCAGCAGACATGAATCACTTGGATCAATGTAAACATCCTTTATTATTTTAAAACGTAAGAACATATTTTCTTTTTATTTTTGTGTGTAAAAAATGTATGTACATCTTATAATGAAAACAAATATGCGTTTTGATAACTCCATATATTCATTTTGATTTTTAATTACTAGACAAAACTATTTTAAAACTTTGCCTCATCCTTAAAGCTGTATGATTCACTTTATTAAAGAAGAAAAGTAATAAAGGGATATCTATTGTCTATTCAAATCTGTTTTTCCATATTTATGAAATAAGAGCCGTTTTTTAAATGTCGGGGTTTTGTATGATTGTCAAATTTGGATATTAGGTAAACGTCTGATATTCGCATCATCTGGAGACCTTTAATCGAATTTTACCTACAACGTTACTATAGAAACCGACGATATTTCGAGATGATCGGAGTGTTCCTTCCTAGAGGCGATGCGTCGAACTAAATTGCTATACAAAATTATCCCATGTGAACATGTCTTCGGTTTAGGTCGGGAGAAAATATGCTTACATCAAAAAAATCGTGTAACATGTTGATGTGATTTTTTCATTGATTAAAATGTCAAATCGAAAACAAATAACGGATCGCGTCCGTCAATCAAAGAATTAACCGACCAATCAAATACAATCCTTCACTATTATTTATTCTTTCATAAGGAAAAAATAAGAATATTCCAGACATATAGATAACATCTTAATTCGGGTAGAGGGGTAAAATGAATGCATTGACGGATTGCAGCCGCCGATCAAAGAATAAATCGACCAATCAAATCATTTGTTTTGGCCGGAAATGATCTTTTTATAGGCTTGCGACGTAATCATTTTAACTAATCTTGGTTAAGCTGTAATTACGTTGTTTTAAGTAGCCAAACCAACAAAAATGCTTCATATAAATGTTGGAGTTCAATGTTCACTTCCTGTCTAAATGACCAATTTGATTTTGTCTATCGGTCCTTTGATTGACAAGGATCCGTCAATTAGTGTGGTGCATCCGCTAGGGGTCGTTCTAGTCGCTTACATAAATCATTTTTCTAAGCATTTATTTACTTTATACGACTTAGTTTGAATTCAAACATTACACTGCAAAACGTTAAACTTTCGTGACATTTTTTGGGGCATCTATAATATATCGGGGAGATCGACTTAATGTATGGTACACCAGGTAGGGGTCTTATATGTACCCTATTGAATTTCTACTCCGTGTTGTGAATAAGTGCCATTTTTTCATTCGCATTTTTTTCTTATCAATTATGGCCACGGAGACTCAAAACAAACTTGGTGTAGTGCATCAGTTAGGGTATCTTGTCGTACCAAGGCTAGCAAACTGAAATTTGAAAAAAAAAAAGACGATTTCGATATGCATTCACTCGTGAGGGTTCCTCAATTTTGGTCCTGCTTCTTATTTTACAACGAAATAGATTTAAATTTACGACGATTCGGCTTGAGTTGTGGGATCATCTGCTATCAGCTTATATTTTACTATGAAGCATGTAGTTGTATACCTTAGTTGAGAGAGCAGGTAATCTTGGTCAGGATGAAGTCAAAGAGCTCTTGCTTTTAGAAAGAAGTTTTATTCCTGGTGTACATAGGGAATATTATGTTACGATAGTGATACAACATCTTGTATTTGCTTTGAGCTGCGGAGGAAAATTTTGATATTTCACGAGACGAAAGGCGAGAAAAAAATACAAGATGTTGTATCTCTATCGTAATAAATAATTCCATCTATTATGTACCATTTTTCATCAAATGATTTCAATTAAATCATAAGAATATTTATGCAGGTCTTCTCCTATGCCATTCTGATTACATCTATTCTCATTATGATGTCATATACAGGATGAAAATGACGTCATATTTAACTACCTTATATGGAACCGTATTTGACACTATCAGATACGGATTTTTTTTTTTTTTTGTCGATTTTGCCTGTGGTGAAGGTATACATTTTACTAGATATATTTATTTAAGTGATGAAGAGAATATTTTTTGTTTTCATGGAGGTATGAACCGAAAAACCTAATCACACTGTATGAATACGCGAAGCGGATTCATACATTGTGTGATTAGGTTTTTCGGTTCATACCTCCATGAAAACAAAAAATATTCTCTTCATTTCATATAATTTAATAGCATCGAGCGAAAAATGCAACAACTTAACACATTTTGATACCTTTTTGTAGTAAACTATTTTGTGCGGAAGCATTTAAAATGGCTGCGTACTCAAAATTTTGTTCATGGAGGTATAAATTAATTTTTTCGACCAATCAGATCGCTCGTTTATGATAGACGAAACTAGCAATTAAATTATAGGTATATAATAATTTCGGGATCGTCCGGAAAAACGAGTTCTTCTTCCTCTAAAAAAATTCAGTAGGTTATATTTCTTTCTTTCAAATAAACCTGGCTCCGTAAAAGCTCGAAATGGTTCCTAATTCTTTAAACTCAGCGATTACATCCGGTCGGTAATGAAATTAAGAACGGATTATTGAAACATGAACTTTTCTCGCTCATCTATTATTAAAATTTCAATACCTTTTCTCGTAGCTAGTTTGGGAACTAATTGCTCAAACACGAAATTGGCTTTCGAAAGCTTGACCTCCTTACAGTTTAACCACACGAAAATACACGTGTTTATACACTGAAATTTTCATTCAGTATTTCTGAAGCCAAACGAATCTTAGACCATCCCATCAATTTACACCCTAGGGAATTAGACAGGTGGTTTATCCTTTTTAAACTTTTATTGAGATCTGTTAATTTCTGTTATTTTTCTTAAATAATTACTTAAAGACAAATATTAGACAAGTCCAAACTGAAAGAGGTTGAACACGACAGATTTAAGTTGATACAATTTTGAATTTTTTGTCTTTCTGAATAGATAACATAGTGGAAATTTGGCAAACTGCATTTAACAAGCAATTTCTTTATTTTGTAAAATGTTTTCCTTGTTGTTTTTTTTTTCTTTGGTGGCTGTGAAAACGGGTTTAAGTATTTCATGACTATAATGCGATAGTACGATGACAATAACGCGAGCAAACCTTTACGATGACGAAATTGTGATGGTTGTATCACGAGAGTACGATGACGATAGTGTGTTGGTTGGATCACATGGGAACGATGACGATAGTAAGTTGGTTGTATCACCAGAGTACGATGACGATAGTGCGTTGGTTGTATCACCAGAGTACGATGACGAAAGTGCGATAGTATGAGTATGATATAACCACGGAATGTTGACAAAAGTGCGATAGTATGAGTATGATATGACCTAAGAAGGTTGACGAAAGTGCGATAGTATGAGTATGATATGACCTAAGAATGTTGACAAAAGTGCGATAGTATGAGTATGATATAACCACGGAATGTTGACATAAGTGCGATAGTATGAGTATGATATGACCAAAAATGTTAACGAAAGTGCGATATGATGACTATGATATAACCAGAGAATGTTGACGAAAGTGCGATAGTATGAGTTTGATATATCCAAGGAATGTTGACGAAAGAGTGACAGTTCGAGTATGATATAACCGGCGAAAGTGCAATAAAAGAATGTGATATAACAAAAGAATGTTGACGAAAGTGCAATCGTTTCAATGTCATATGATAAAAAAATGTTGACGAAAATGCGATAAATCCGGTAATATACATGTAACCAAAGTACGATGACGAATATGTGATAGTACGAGCCAGAGTACGATTGCGATAGTACGAATATAATATAACAGGAAATTGTTGACAAAAGAACGATAGTACGAATATTATATACATGTAACCAGAGCACTATGGCGATTTTGCTTTAGATGAGTATGATATTAACCAGGGTATGATGGTAATTTTGCGATAATACGACTATGATGTACCCAGAGGATGTTCACGAAAGTACGAGTGTGATATACTTGTAAACAGAGTGCGATGACGATAGTGTGATTGTACGAGTATGATATAACCACGGTATGTTGACAAAAGTGCGATAGTACGCTGGTTGTAAAACGAGACTACGATCACGATAGTAAGATGTTGGTATCAACGGAGTACGATGACGATAGCGCGATAGTACCATGGTGGTGTAACCAGAATACAATGACGATAGTGCGCAATTACGATGCTGGTATCATCAGACTTCGACGAACAAAATATTTTGTGTTGACCCCAACTGCATTCCATTAAATTGGCGTACTTAAAGACTTTTAAAACTTTTTTTCTTTTGTCCGAATGCGAAATGGCATGCAACTAGATATACTACACTTGATTGGGGGCTGTTTAGCATCTATCGATCGCTTATTTCAATGTTTTTTGTTTTCGTTTCATAACCTTTTAGACTTAAATCTTTAACCAGCATTGTGTCATCGTAGCCATCAGATTATAAGGTCAAAGACAAGGTAATATAAACGAATGTTGGATCATCTTAAAAAAAGGTTAAAACAAAATTATGTTGTTTGGGTGAACATTTTTCCATGGAAAGCCTGCATCGATTTAGCAATTCGAGAATTTCTGATGGATGTGCCAAAATCTAGTCGTGAATTAAAATTCCTTAGAGGAAAATCGTTTATACGTCGCATAACAATATAAAAGACTGGGAAGGCGCCGGGATTATGTGGAATATGAACACCACCATTCAGTTCACATAAAATGTAACTCTTCACGTCAGAAAGTGCAATATGGAAACATTCTTCAATCTTTAGCATTCGTTAAAACATAACTCATGGTGGAATGGTTGAATTCATGGTGGAGTATTTTCTTGTCATTTTAAATCCTTTTAAAAAAATCTCACTTTCGTATCAAACGTGAAACTTAGACCCCTCGTGACGGTGCTACATACACATAACGCGTTAATGAAGCAATAGTTTCGGCCCGTAGCCTTGCACTATCCCTCTTTTTGGCTTTTTAGGACGTCGTTGATATGGGGAAATACAACTGTAGCGACGATGAACAAATACAAATAGCCTACTTACATGTCGTAACTACAGCCTTATTCAAGCTGACATTACGACATTTTGCACGCCCAAATACGATATTTCATTTCAAGAAAAATGTGATCAGTAACCTTCCAAGAACTTGGAGAAACAAGTTTAAGAAAAAGGAATCGGATTTAGTATACTCAATCGCCATTTTGAGACTATTGTTTTTTATTTTGGTAAAAAAAATCCTAGTGTTACTGAGACTTTAACCAATTTACAGACGGCATTTTTTTGACTGGTTAAATTGAAAGGGGTTGCAGACGATAGTATAAAGTTTATGATTTTTTTTTTCAACTTTCTGGGTAGAAACCGTTGTGGAAAATGAAGAAATTGCTTGTTGCAATCCAAACATATTTTTTTTTATTTTCCACAATGTTTTCCTTACCTTTTTTCTTGAGGGACGTCAAAAGATGTCGTTGTGTTGAAATGGGTTAATGCAAATACCTAAACCCATTATCAGTCACGTTTCTTTGAGCGCTTTAGGTTTAAAGATGGTTTGGTTTTGATTGATTAGACGGGATTTTACGCCACTTTTTAACAGTACTTCAGTAATATCGCAGCGGCTGGAGCACCCAACCACGGATTCCTTGTCTTTCTCACACCAGCGCTACCACAACATCCTTACTACCCCAAACTACTCATCCCACTTGGGTTTTGATTATTCTCCTATTTGTGGAAGAACAATTGTCGAAATGATATAAGCTGCGGCCGAGAATTGAACCCGTGACCCCATGATTAGGAAAAAGATGTTTAGGAATACTTGCTATTATCATTATTTTCGACCCGTCAGGCGTTGACGAACCCTCTTAAAAATGCAAAAGGTATCGATCTTAGTCAGATTGTGCTGTCCGCGCAGACTGACTTGAGTCGAAACCTTTCACTCTTCAAAGATTTTCTGAATTTAGAATGCTCGTTCTATTTTACCTTGAGTTTATTTTCCAAAATACTGTATGTCACTACATTGCCTCTGCATAGCTTTTTTTTCGGTCTGAATTTCTATTTTATCGAACTTAATTATTGGATATTCGGCCCGAAATCTAAATAAGTGTTTGTTATTCGGTCGTGCATTACGTGGTATTTTCATTGGTTAAATTCAAAAAGAAATTAGGTATATGCATTTATTGATCATATTTTGTCCACAATACCTAGAAATAAGACGTTTTAGAGCCCTTGTACGTGTATCTTCCGAATAATTCTGTCCGAGAATATGGGGGACTTTTCCTAGAAGTTATCCCTAATGTGACGGATCGCTGGCGACTCTTACTGGCTCAAACAGGATGTTCTATTTAAGAGGTGAAGAGAATATGTTTTGTTTTCATGGAGGTATGAACCGAAAAAACTAATCACATTGTATGAATCCGCGAAGCGGATTCATACATTGTGTGATTAGGTTTTTCGGTTCATACCTCCATAAAAACATTAAATATTCTCTTCATTTCTTAAAATTTAATAGCTTGAGCGAAGAAAAAAAACCCAAAAGCTTTACAAATTTTGATACCTATTTGTATGGGACTATTTTGTGCTGAAGCATACAAAAACGCTGCGTGCTCAAAATTCTTTTCATGGACTTATGAATATTTTTTTCGACCAATCAGAACGCCTGATTTTGATAGACGAAACTAAAGATTAAATTATTTCGATATCAAACCGCCTAATTTTGTAAAATATATAGACTGTAACAGGAATGTAAAATAGTTTGTTTGTGACCTAAGCGTCCTACCTAGAGCTTGAATATGCGTAGTTACACCGTTTAAATAGCCTTTCCAACAAAAATGCTTCACATAAATGCCAGTCTATATAGGAGTCTAAAGTTTCATCTTAGTTTGAATGAATGACTTGACCAATCGATTGATTGACAGCCGCGATAAGTCAGTTCGAATCCGGAAATAATGATGTACTATTTCCCCAGCCAAGTTGACATCTGTAGTGCGGGAATATCAATGCACCATTTTGCCTGTCAACTTGAAATCTGTTTTCTTTTAGTTCTACCATTTTCCTCTGTTACCGTTTTGAAACTGTTTATAGGTTGCCTGCCTTCGCCCAAAAACGTCTAGCGCTATTGATTTTGCTCGCTAAAAATATAATAGCTAAGAGACTTGCCTCGCTTCTTCTGAGAGGTGTCATAACAAGTTTGTCGCAAACGAGAAGCAAACATGTTTCAAAGGGACTAGTGTTTTACCCAAGACTGCATAACTTTCTTGATTTGATGCAAACACTTTTTCACAAAGAACTTGTATATGCAAAAGAGAAACTGTGTGTGTTCCCCGTCATTGCATTGTTATGGCATTAACGCCATCATAGATAAGTAAAGATCACCCCTGACGCTAACATGACAATCGACCAATTCCTGGCCTCGCCCACTTACTCAGTTGGCCACGCCTATCAACTCCAGCAGGAAGTCACGCTTAGATTTTTAAACGGTGTTATTTTGCAAAATGCATGGCCAGCAGCATTTAACAAAAAGTAGAATGGTTGGTAAGCAACCTTAATCACGTAACTGCAGCTTGAATAAGCTGTAGTTGCGGCGTTTAAGTCGCCAAACAAAAAAAATCACATAATGGCTGCCAATGTTGCAGTTCGAACCTAAACTCCGGGCTGAATGAATGATTTGACTGGTCGAAATATTCCTTCATTGACAGCCGTGATTGGTTAGTTTGTCTTCCTTGGATTTAGTTTCAAGAGCGCAATTCATTTAATTAAGGCAGGAAGGGTCGTAATTCTCTGTATAATCTAATTAAGTCAAACCTGTGTACATTCGCCAACCATGTAAAGTTCTAACATGAACGGTTCGACGCTGTAAACAAAACATCGATCGAACAATCAAATGGTTTATAAGGACCTTAAATGAAGTTGCTTCCGGCATTTAGTCTAAACCACTTTTCGTTTTTAGACGACCTAAACGGCGTCCCTATAGCTTAGTCAAGACCAACGATTTGCCTCTTATTTTATGCGCCTGGCCATAAACTATACAAAATAACGCCCTTTGAAATCTCTTATCAGAGGTAAGCGGGCGTGGCCTGAGACCTGTCACTTGTCAGCTAGACCCAAGTTTATAAATTAGAATTAAAGAGATTGAACAATGTACAAAATGATCAATCACAGTGGTCCCATACAGTAATTCATTTAATGATTGATTGATTGAATGGGGTTTAACGTCACTTTCAACAGTATTTCAGTTACATCGCGGCAGCTGGAGCACCTTACAATGGATTCCTGTTATTTTTACACCAGTACTACCACTTCATCCTTTCCTTTTGAATGGGCTTTTACGCCGCTTTCAACAATCTTTCAGTTATATCGCGGCGGCTGGAGCACCTAACAATGGAATCCCGGTATTTCTCACACCAGTTCTTCCATTACATCCCTTCCTAGCCTCCAGCTACTATCCCACATAGGTCAACGATTATCGACCCAATGGTGAGAATATCCTTTCCTATAGCCTCCAGTTGCTAACCCACTTAGGTTTACGATCATTCACCCATTGGTGAGAGACAAACGTCGGAAAGGATAAGTGCTGCCGCCGGGGATCGAACCCATGACGACCCATGATTCAAGACTAGGAGTCTGACGCGCTACCGACTGCGCTATGACGGCGGCTATTAATTCATTAAACTACATGTGTAATAATGGTGTATGTCTACAAATATTTAATTTCATAATCAAGAAGTTCTGTACCCTTGATAATTGACTGATTGCTGACCCCGCAACACTGCCCCTAACATGAAATTCCTCTCCCATATCAAACCGGGTTGTTTTTAAAAATTGTAGCCAGAAGCATGTAACATAAAAGTAAATGGTTGGTTGGCGATCAAACGTCGTTTCTTCTAGAATATACTGTAGTTACTACATTTAACCCTTGTCATGCTGAACCCGGAATATTCCGGTTTGGGCAGGAGGTCAAGACTAAGATCAGCCTGCACATAAGTGCAGTCTGATCTTGGTCTACACCTCCTGCTTGTAATTTTCCTGCCAGAGAAGTTATGAAATTGATTTTCAAAAGAAATATTGATTATTTTACAAAATTACTATCAGTGCTTTCAGCCCTTTGATTTTAATGCAATTCAGTAAGGGATTTTGTACAGCATGACAAGGGTTAAGTCACAAAACCAATAAAAATGTATCATTTTAAAATCGGCCTTTGAAATAGCTCCAAGCTCACTTCCGATCTTAATGAAATATCTGATTGGTGGATTGATTATTTGGTTGATAGCCGCAATTGGTCAATTAAGGGCAGTGGAAGGTAGCAAATTAAAACAATCTCCCTGAAGTTGGCAGCCTGGCAGCCTAGCAGCCTAGCAGCCTGAAGTTGGCAGCCTGGCAGCCTGGCAGCCTGGCAGCCTGGAACTAAAAGTTGATTTCAACAATGATTTGACCAGCAGCCTAGCAGCCTAGCAGCCTGGCAGCCTGAAAATCAAAATGAATTTCAGCAGCCTAGCAGCATGACAGCCTGGCAGCCTGAAACTTAAAGTTGATGTCAACATGGATTTGACCAGCAGCCTGGCAGCCTGGCAGCCTGGCAGCCTGGAATCAAATTGAATTTCAGCAGCCTAGCAGCCTGGCAGCCTGGCAGCCTTGAACTAAAACTTGATTTTAACACAGATTTGAGCAGCAGCCTAGCAGCCTGGCAGCCTGGCAGCCTCGAAATCAAATTCAATTTCAGCAGCCTAGCAGCCTGGCAGCCTTGCAGCCTCGAACTTAAACAATGATTTAAATTGACTTTGACCAGCAGCCTAGCAGCCTGGCAGCCTGGAAATCAAATTGAATTTCAGCAGCCTAGCAGCCTGGCAGCCTGGCAGCCTGGAGCTAAAAGTTGAATTCAACATAGATATGACCAGCAGCCTAGCAGCCTGGCAGCCTGGAAATCAAATTGAATTTCAGCAGCCTAGCAGCCTGGCAGCCTGGCAGCCTGGAACTTAAACCATGATTTCAGATAACTTTGACCAGCAGCCTGGCAGCCTGGCATAATGGAAATCAAATTGAATTTCAGCAGCCTAGCAGCCTGGCAGCCTGGCAGCCTGAAAATCAAATTGAATTTCAGCAGCTTAGCAGCCTGGCAGCCTGGCAGCCTTGAACTAAAACTTGATTTTAACACAGATTTGAGCAGCAGCCTGGCAGCCTGGCAGCCTGGAACTTAAACCATGATTTAAAATGACTTTGACCAGCAGCCTGGCAGCCTGGCAGCCTGAAAATCAAATTGAATTTCAACAGCCTAGCAGCCTGGCAGCCTGGAGCTAAAAGTTGATTTCAACATAGATATAACCAGCAGCCTAGCAGCCTGGCAGCCTGGAAATCAAATTGAATTTCAACAGCCTAGCAGCCTGGCAGCCTGGAACTAAAAGTTAATTTTAACACAGATTTGAGCAGCAGCCTAGCAGCCTGGCAGCCTGGCAGCCTGGCAGCCTCGAAATCAGATTAAATTTCAAGAGCCTAGCAGCCTGGCAGCCTGGCAGCCTGGAACTTAAACCATGATTTCAGATAACTTTGACCAGCAGCCTAGCAGCCTGGCAGCCTGGCAGCATGGAAATCAAATTAAATTTCAGAAGCCTAGCAGCCTGGCAGCCTGAAACTAAAACTTAATTTTAACACATATTTGAGCAGCAGCCTAGCAGCATGGCAGCCTGGAACTTATGCCATGATTTAAAATGACTTTGACCAGCAGCCTGGCAGCCTGTCAGCCTGGAAATCAAATTGAATTTCAGCAGCCTAGCAGCCTGGCAGCCTGGCAGCCTGGCAGCCTGGAGCTAAAAGTTGATTTCAACATAGATATGACCAGCAGCCTAGCAGCCTGGCAGCCTGGCAGCCTGGAAATCAAATTGAATTTCAGCAGCCTAGCAGCCTGGCAGCCTGGCAGCCTGGAACTAAAAGTTGATTTTAACACAGATTTGAGCAGCAGCCTAGCAGCATGGCAGCCTGGCAGCCTCGAAATCAGATTTAATTTCAAGAGCCTAGCAGCCTGGCAGCCTGGCAGCCTGGAACTTAAAACCATGATTTCCGATAACTTTGACCAGCAGCCTAGCAGCCTGGCAGCCTGGCAGCACGGAAATCAAATTGAATTTCAGCAGCCTAGCAGCCTGGCAGCCTGGCAGCCTGCACTAAAAATTGAGTTCAACATAGATATGACCAGCAGCCTAGCAGCCTGGCAGCCTCGAAATCAGATTAAATTTCAAGAGCCTAGCAGCCTGGCAGCCTGGCAACCTGGCAGCCTGGAACTTAAACCATGATTTCAGATAACTTTGACCAGTAGCCTAGCAGCCTGGCAGCCTGGTAGCATGGAAATCAAATTGAATTTTAGCAGCCTAGCAGCCTGGCAGCCTTGAACTTAAACCATGATTTAAAATGACTTTGACCAGCAGCCTGGCAGCCTGGCAGCCTGGAAATCAAATTGAATTTCAGCAGCCTATCAGCCTGGCAGCCTGGAGCTAAAAGTTGATTTCAACATAGATATGACCAGCAGCCTAGCAGCCTGGAAGCCTGGCAGCCTGGAAATCAAATTGAATTTCAGCAGCCTAGCAGCCTGGCAGCCTGGCAGCCTGGAACTAAAAGGTAATTTAGCACAGATTTGAGCAGCAGCCTAGCAGCCTGGCAGCCTCGAAATCAGATTTTATTTCAAGAGCCTAGCAGCCTGGCAGCCTGGCAGCCTGTAACTTAAATTGTTTGTTTGTTTGAATGGGGTTTTACGCCGCTTTCAACAATCTTTCAGTTATATCGAGGCGGCTAGAGCACCTAACAATAGAATCCTGGTATTTCTAACACCAGTACTACCATTACATCCTTTCCTAGCCTCCAGCTGCTATCCCACATAGGTCTACGATTATCGACCCATTGGTGAGAGACAAATAGTCGGAAAGGATGAGTGCCACCGTCGGGGATCGAACCCGGGACCTATAGATTGACAGTCCGACGCGCTACCAACTGCGCTATGACGGCGGCTTCCTGTAACTTAAACCATGATTTCAGATAACTTTTACCAGCAGCCTAGCAGCCTGGCAGCCTGGCAGCATGGAAATCAAATTAAATTTCAGAAGCCTAGCAGCCTGGCAGCCTGAAACTAAAACTTAATTTTAACACATATTTGAGCAGCAGCCTAGCAGCATGGCAGCCTGGAACTTATGCCATGATTTAAAATGACTTTGACCAGCAGCCTGGCAGCCTGGCAGCCTGGAAATCAAATTGAATTTCAGCAGCCTAGCAGCCTGGCAGCCTGGCAGCCTGGAGCTAAAAGTTGATTTCAACATAGATATGACCAGCAGCCTAGCAGCCTGGCAGCCTGGCAGCCTGGAAATCAAATTGAATTTCAGCAGCCTAGCAGCCTGGCAGCCTGGCAGCCTGGAACTAAAAGTTGATTTTAACACAGATTTGAGCAGCAGCCTAGCAGCCTGGCAGCCTGGCAGCCTCGAAATCAGATTTAATTTCAAGAGCCTAGCAGCCTGGCAGCCTGGCAGCCTGGAACTTAAACCATGATTTCCGATAACTTTGACCAGCAGCCTAGCAGCCTGGCAGCCTGGCAGCACGGAAATCAAATTGAATTTCAGCAGCCTAGCAGCCTGGCAGCCTGGCAGCCTGGAGCTTAAAGTTGAGTTCAACATAGATATGACCAGCAGCCTAGCAGCCTGGCAGCCTGGCAGCCTGAAAATCAAATTGAATTTCAGCAGCCTAGCAGCCTGGCAGCCTGGCAGCCTGAAACTAAAACTTGATTTTAACAGAGGTTTGAGCAGCAGCCTAGCAGCCTGGCAGTCTGGAACTTAAACCATGATTTAAAATGACTTTGACCAGCAGCCTGGCAGCCTGGCAGCCTGGAAATCAAATTGAATTTTATCAGCCTGGCAGCCTCGAATCAAATTGGATTTCAACAGCCTAGCAGCCTTGCAGCCTGGCAGCCTGGAACTTAAACCATAATTTTAAAAGGCTTTGACAAGCAGCCTAGCAGCCTAGCAGCCTGGAAATCAAATTGAATTTCAGCAGCCTAGCAGCCTGGCAGCCTGGAAATCAAATTGAATTTCAGCAGCCTAGCAGCCTGGCAGCCCGGCAGCCTGAAACTAAAAGTTGATTTTAACACAGATTTGAGCAGCAGCCTAGCAGCCTGGCAGCCTGGAAATCAAATTGAATTTCAGCAGCCTGGCAGCCTGGCAGCCTGGAATTCGAATTGAATTTCAGCAGCCTAGCAGCCTGGCAGCCTGGAACTAAAAGTTGATTTTAAAACTGATTTGAGCAGCAGCCTAGTAGCCTGGCAGCCTGGCAGCCTGGAATTAAAAGTTGATTTTTAAAAAGGTTTGACCAGCAGCCTAGCAGCCTAGCAGCCTGGCGGCCTGGAAATCAAATTGAATTTCAGCAGCCTGACAGCCTGGCAGCCTGAAACTTAAAGTTAATTTCAACATGGATTTGACCAGCAGCCTGGAAGCCTGGCAGCCTGGCAGCCTGGCAGCCTGAAAATCAAATTGAAATTCAGCAACCTAGCAGCCTGGCAGCCTGGAGATAAAAGTTGATTTCAACATAGATATGACCAGCAGCCTATCAGCCTGGCAGCCTGGAAATCAAATTGAATTTCAGCAGCCTAGCAGCCTGGCAGCCCGGCAGCCTGGAACTAAAAGTTGATTTTAACACAGATTTGAGCAGCAGCCTAGCAGCCTGGCAGCCTGGCACCCTCGAATCAAATTGAATTTCAACAGCCTAGCAGCCTGGCAGCTTGGCAGCGTTGAACTAAAAATTGATTTATCACAGATTTGAGCAGCAGCCTAGCAGCCTGGCAGCCTGGCAGCCTGGCAGCCTGAAACTAACAGTTGATTTGAACAATGATTTCAGCAGCAGCCTAGCAGCCTGGCAGCCTGGCAGCCTGGAACTTAAACCATGATTTAAACGTGGCTTTGACCAGCAGCCTAGCAGCCTGGCAGCCTGGTTTCCTGAAAATCAATTTGAATTTCAGCAGCCTGGCAGCCTGGCAGCCTGAAACTAAAAGTTGATTTTAACACAGATTTGACCAGCAGCCTAGCAGCCTGGCAGCCTGGCAGCCAGAAAATCAATTTGAATTTCAGCAGCCTAGCAGCCTTGCAGCCTGGCAGCCTGAAACTAAAACTTGGTTTTAACAACTTTTAGTTCCAGGCTGCCATGCTGCCAGGCTGCTTGGCTGCTGAAATCCAATTTGAATTCCAGGCTGCCAGACTGCTGAAAATCAATTTGATTTCCAGGCTGCCAGGCTGCTAGGCTGCTGCTCAAATCTGTGTTAAAATCAACTTTTAGTTCCAGGCTGCCGGGCTGCCAGGCTGCTAGGCTGCTGAAATTCAATTTGAATTCCAGACTGCCAGGCTGCTAGGCTGCTGAAATCCAATTTCATTTCAAGGCTGCCAGGCTGCTAGGCTGCTTGTCAAAGCCTTTTTAAATTATGGTTTAAGTTCCAGGCTGCCAGGCTGCCAGGCTGCTAGGCTACTGAAATTCAAATTGATTTCCAGGCTGCCAGGCTGCTAGGCTGCTGGTCATATCTATGTTGAAATCAACTTATAGCTCCAGGCTGCCAGGCTGCCAGGCTGCTAGGCTGCTGAAATTCAATTTGATTTTCAGGCTGCCAGGCTGCCAGGCTGCTGGTCAAAGTCATTTTAAATCATGGTTTAAGTTCCAGGCTGCCAGGCTGCAAGGCTGCTGCTAAAATCTGTGTTAAAATCAAGTTTTAGTTCAAGGCCGCCAGGCTGCCAGCAGCTAGGCTGCTGAAATTCAATTTGATTTTCAGGCTGCCAGGCTGCTAAGCTGCTGAAATTCAATTTGATTTCCAGGCTGCCAGGCTGCCAGGCTGCTAGGCTGCTGGTCAAAATTATCTGAAATCATGGTTTAAGTTCAAGGCTGCCAGGCTGCAAGGCTGCTAGGCTCTTGAAATTAAATCTGATTTCGAGGCTGCCAGGCTGCCAGGCTGCTAGGCTGCTGCTCAAATCTGTGTTAAAATCAACTTCTAGTTCCAGGCTGCCAGGCTGCTAGGCTGCTGAAATTCAATTTGATTTCCAGGCTGCCAGGCTGCCAGGCTGCTAAGCTGCTGGTAGTATCTATGTTGAATTCAACTTTTAGCTCCAGGCTGCCAGGCTGCCAGGCTGCTAGGCTGCTGAAATTCAATTTGATTTCCAGGCTGCCAGGCTGCTAGGCTGCTGGTCAAAGTTATCGGAAATCATGGTTTAAGTTCCAGGCTGCCAGGCTGCCAGGCTGCTAGGCTCTTGAAATTTAATCTGATTTCGAGGCTGCCAGGCTGCCAGGCTGCTAGGCTGCTGAAATTCAATTTGATTTCCAGGCTGCTAGGCTGCTGGTCATATCTATGTTGAAATCAACTTTTAGCTCCAGGCTGCCATGCTGCCAGGCTGCTAGGCTGCTGAAATTCAATTTGATTTCCAGGCTGCCAGGCTGCCAGGTTGCCAGGCTGCTGGTCAAAGTCATTATAAATCATGGCTTAAGTTCCAGGCTGCCAGGCTGCTAGGCTGCTGCTCAAATATGTTTTAAAATCAAGTTTTAGTTCCAGGCTGCCAGGCTGCCAGGCTGCTAGGCTTCTGAAATTTAATTTGATTTCCATGCTGCCAGGCTGCCAGGCTGCTAGCCTGCTGGTCAAAGTTATCTGAAATCATGGTTTAAGTTCCAGGCTGCCAGGCTGCTAGGCTCTTGAAATAAAATCTGATTTCGAGGCTGCCAGACTGCAAGGCTGCTAGGCTGCTGCTCAAATCTGTGTTAAATTAACTGTTAGTTCCAGGCTGCCAGGCTGCCAGGCTGCTAGGCTGCTGAAATTCAATTTGATTTCCAGGCTGACAGGCTGCCAGGCTGCTAGGCTGCTGCTCAAATCTGTGTTAAAATTAACTTTTAGTCCTAGGCTGCCAGGCTGCCAGGCTGTTAGGCTGCTGAAATTCAATTTGATTTCCAGGCTGCTAGGCTGCCAGGCTGCTAGGCTGTTGGTCATATCTATGTTGAAATCAACTTTTAGCTCGAGGCTGCCAGGCGGCCAGGCTGCTAGGCTGCTGAAATTCAATTTGATTTCCAGGCTACCAGGCTGCCAGGCTGCTGGTCAAAGTCATTTTAAATCATGGTTTAAGTTCCAGGCTGCCAGGCTGCTAGGCTGCTGCTTAAATCAGTGTTAAAATCAAGTTTTAGTTCAAGGCTGCCAGGCTGCCAGGCTGCCAGGCTGCTAGGCTGCTGAAATTCAATTTGATTTCCAGGCTCCAAAGCTGCAAGGCTGCTGCTCAAATCTGTGTTAAAATCAACTTCTAGTTCCAGGCTGCCAGGCTGCCAGGCTGCTAGGCTGCTGAAATTCAATTTGATTTCCAGGCTGCCAGGCTGTCAAGCTGCTGAAATTCAATTTGATTTCCAGGCTCCCAGGCTGCTAGGCTGCTGGTCATATCTATGTTGAAATCAACTTTTAGCTCCAGGCTGCCAGGTTGCTAGGCTGCTGAAATTCAATTTGATTTCCAGGCTGCTAGGCTGCTGGTCAAAGTCATTTTAAATCATGGTTTAAGTTTAAGGCTGCCAGGCTGCTTGGCTGCTGAAATTCAATTTGATTTCCAGGCTGCCAGGCTGCCAGGCTGCTAGGCTGCTGCTCAAATCTGTGTTAAAATCAAATTTTAGTTCCAGGCTGCCAGGCTGCCAGGCTGCTAGGCTGCTGAAATTCAATTTGATTTCCAGGCTGCCACGCTGCCAGGCTGCTAGGCTGCTGGTCATATTTATGTTGAAATCAACTTTAAGCTCCAGGCTGCCAGGCTGCCAGGCTGCTAGGCTGCTGAAATTCAATTTGATTTCCAGGCTGCCAGGCTGCTGGTCAAAGTCATTTTAAATCATGGTTTAAGTTCCAGGCTGCCAGGCTGCTAGGCTGCTGCTCAATTCTGTGTTAAAATCAAGTTTTAGTTCAAGGCTGCCAGGCTGCCAGGCTGCTAGGCTGCTAGGCTGCTGAAATTCAATTTGATTTTCAGGCTTCCAGGCTGCCAGGCTGCTAGGCTGCTGATATTCAATTTGATTTCCAGTCTGCCAGGCTGCTAGGCTGCTGGTCAAATTATCTGAAATCATGGTTTAAGTTCCAGGCTGCCAGGCTGCCCGGCTGCTAGGCTCTTGAAATTAAATCTGATTTCGAGGCTGCCAGGCTGCCAGGCTGCTAGGCTGCTGCTCAAATCTGTGTTAAAATCAACTTCTAGTTCCAGGCTGCCAGGCTGCCAGGCTGCTAGGCTGCTGAAATTCAATTTGATTTCCAGGCTGCAAGGCTGCCAGGCTGCTAGGCTGCTGGTCATATCTATGTTGAATTCAACTTTTAGCTCCAGGCTGCAAGGCTGCCAGGCTGCTAGGCTGCTGAAATTCAATTTGATTTCCAGGCTGCCAGGCTGCTAGGCTGCTAGGCTGCTGGTCAAAGTTATCTGAAATCCTTGTTTAAGTTCCAGGCTGCCAGGCTGCCAGGCTGCTAGGCTGCTGAAATTCAATTTGATTTCCAGGCTGCTAGGCTGCTAGACTGCTGGTCATATCTATGCTGAAATCAACTTTTAGCTCCAGGCTGCCAGGCTGCCAGGCTGCTAGGCTGCTGAAATTCAATTTGATTTCCAGGCTGACAGGCTGCCAGGCTGTTGGTCAAAGTCATTTTAAATCATGGTTTAAGTTCCAGGCTGCCAGGCTGCTAGGCTGCTGCTCAAATCTGTGTTAAAGTCAAGTTTGAGTTCAAGGCTGCCAGGCTGCCAGGTTGCTAGGCTGCTGAAATACAATTTGATTTTCAGGCTGCCAGGCTGCCAGGCTGCTAGGCTGCTGAAATTCAATTTGATTTCCAGGCTGCCAGGCTGCCAGGCTGCCAGGCTGCTAGGCTGCTGGTCAAAATTATCTGAAATCATGGTTTAAGTTCCAGGCTGCTAGGCTGCAAGGCTGCCAGGCTGCTAGGCGCTTGTAATTAAATCTGATTTCGAGGCTGCAAGGCTGCTAGGCTGCTGCTCAAATCTGTGTTTAAATCAACTTCTAGTTCCAGGCTGCCAGGCTGCCAGGCTGCTAGGCTGCTGAAATTCAATTTGATTTCCAGGCTGCCTGGCTGCCAGGCTGCTAGGCTGCTGGTCATATCTATGTTGAATTCAACTTTTAGCTCCAGGCTGCCAGGCTGCCAGGCTGCTAGATTGCTGAAATTCAATTTGATTTCCAGGCTGCCAGACTGCTAGGCTGCTGGTCAAAGTCATTTTAAATCATTGTTTAAGTTCTAGGCTGCAAGGCTGCTAGGCTGCTGAAATTCAATTTGATTTCGAGGCTGCCAGGCTGCTAGGCTGCTGCTCAAATCTGTGTTAAAATCAAGTTTTAGTTCAAGGCTGCCAGGCTGCAAGGCTGCTAGGCTGCGGAAATTCAATTTGATTCCAGGCTGCCAGGCTGCCAGGCTGCTGGTCAAATCCATGTTGACATCAACTTTAAGTTTCAGGCTGTCATGCTGCTAGGCTGCAGAAATTCAATTTGATTTTCAGGCTGCCAGGCTGCTAGGCTGCTAGGCTGCTGGTCAAATCATTGTTTAAATCAACTTTTAGTTCCAGGCTGCCAGGCTGCCAGGCTGCCAGGCTGCCAGGCTGCCAACTTCAGGCTGCTAGGCTGCTAGGCTGCCAGGCTGCCAACTTCAGGGAGATATTAAAACAATATTAATACTGGATTGATACATATGCAATCAATGCATACATACATTCCGGTAATTTGTAACTTCTGTTTTCTATATTCTGCTTTTTATATTCGTAAACACAAGAATTATTCTAATGTCTTCTGACCTGTTTTCAAATCGTTTTTGTATTGTAAATGGGCCTATTTACTAAAAATAACTATTAATAATTATTGATTCAAAATAATGATGAATCTTAAATATCGCCTACACGCCATTTTGTCAGTTATATTCAATGACAATATTATTGATAGTGTGTAGGCGATATTGAAGATTGATCCATATATTAAAATAAATGTAATTGCCAATAAAATTGATAGTGTGGGGGCGATACTGAAAATAAGTAAATATATGGAATCAGTATTATTGCCAATAAGATTGAAAGTGTATACGTCTCTAAACTCATTACCTGACTACAAATTTCTAGACTGGTCTAGATTGAAAGAAGATGCAAACGACAAATTATAGATGATGGAATATAAGACAAAACTTACTTTTGGGATAGAAAACATTGTAAATAATGGGATCCCGTGGGATTTCAATGTATATCAAATTATCCTTTATATCGATTTTGTATCATTACTCGATTTGACCTGGTGTTTGCTCGTCCTCTAACACGCGGCCTTTAAAAATTTATATGTACGCAAGTAGAACAGTCCCGGTAGGACAAGTCGGGCATTGGAATTTCACACCTCTGTGTTTTCAGTTTTCTGTCCAAATTACGAAGCTACTCTTTCAAAATCGCTGTAGTCGTCCAACTTTCCTGTGTATACAGTTTGGGACTGGTTAATTGACTGCTTTGAGGGATTGGTGACATCGAGGTGCATAGACTTAAGAAATGAAGAGAATATATTTGTTTTCAACGAGATTTGAACCAAAAAACTCAACCACACTGTATGAATACACGAAGCGGATTAATATATTAATGTGATTAAGTTTTTAGGTTCGTACCCCAATAAAATAAATATAAAAACAACAAACAAATCACTATCACATCGCTGTCTTCTGAAGCTCCGAAATGTAACGATTTTTATGGAACAAAATGGAAAAGGATCATTCGAAAAATCGTATACCCTAGTTCAGTCATAAAGACGTGCCAAAAGCACAAGTTTAACTCTTTCCTGTTCAAACCAGATATTCTACGTTACTGTGATTTTATACTGGAGAAAACATTGTGGAAAATAATACCTGGAAGAATCAATTTATCCTTTTCCCAAAATAGTTTTACTACATGGGATGGATGCATTTCAAATTGCATTCAATTTCAATAGTCTACCACCTCTTTCAATTTGGACCAGTCTGAATTTTGAAAAAAAACGAGAAAGGGATAATCACCTCCATAAGAGAAAGTTTGCGGTCAAATTTTGCATGATGTGCTTTGAAATATATAGAGACAGTTTTTTTGATTGTTTGTTTAGTTCTTTTTCATGTCTTTTCTTTTGGTTTTTTTTAGGTAATATTATATTTTATTTGTCGTGAGATCTTAACAAACCTAGGTTAATGTCGCCGTGTATGTGAATCGACATCGAGTGTGTCTTAAGCCAGTTAAGGATATGTCCAAGCATATAAACCGATTTTTTACTTTTCCTTTACCGACTTCTTTTATCTCCATAAATTGTAGGCTGCAAACATAGACAAGCTTGCATTAATACTATCTGATCTTGATCTGTACGACATGTACCCAGTCAAAAAATACACTCAGAAGGACAACACAATACCAAAGATTAGGCCTGGTTTGAAGAGTTAATTTCATTTACAATATCAATTACATTACA
This sequence comes from Fragum fragum, assembly GCA_946902895.1. Lineage (NCBI taxonomy): Eukaryota > Metazoa > Mollusca > Bivalvia > Cardiida > Cardiidae > Fragum > Fragum fragum. Next base: position 64,963,971 of record OX336365.1, on the reverse strand, counting down.
GACAATGCCAGACTCTCTCTCAGAAGGCGTCCGGATATGCAATTATAGAAATAATCTGCTGTTAACACGGTCTATTAGGCCTATTATTACCCAATTATAATAACACATCTGTCGGTCGTCGTTTGCCTGTACAATTACGTCGTTCATGGTGTAGCTGTCATCGAAGAAGCGAACATGTGCTTGACGTTTCAAACTAAACGTGTGAGCACAGTCTGACCAGGGTCTTCACTTACTTTTTGTACATAAATCTGTTGAGTCAAAGATTAACGAATAGTCATGACACACCGTGTGGAGCCCCAAGTCATATGTACTAGCCGTTAACAAACATATGGGGTTTCAAAACGAAGATTGAAAGTGTCAATTCTTTCTCGATTAAGAATTATCTCCACTTTCAACGCAATGCCTATTACTTTTTGACGCAGACTCGTCGGGTAGTTTAGCCTAAAATATACTTGAATACATTCATCGCATGTTACAGTGTTTCGATGTATGACTTCCCTCCAGGTTGCAGTAGTATCCCATTTGTCTTTGTTGTACACATTTACTAGTAAATTTGTCTCGCAAGCAAACTCCTCCCTCAAGTTTTGGATAAATTATTCATCTTTAATTATAAATTTGTCATGTATATCTAAATTTTGCAAGATTCTATTTCAAATTATCAACTCGCCCTGATTTCTGAATCCTTTCTACGACATTTTTTTCACTTAGTACACATTTGCAAGCAAGTTTGTGTCGCAAACGTCTGCTCTTTGGCTTAAGTTGTACAGGAAATATATAAATAAATTGATTATGTCTTGAATTTTTGCAATTGTAAAATGCTACTCGCTCTTGTTGAAGAATAATCCACACTATGGACTTATACATTTTTACCTTCAAATGTAGTTATTTCGGAAATAGGCGTCTTATTGCCATAAAAGTGCTAGAAAATATGAAATACTATATTGCCATGCTGAATAAAATCCTATATAGACTTACATTAAACTCAAATGGCTAAAATCACAGTAAGCACTAATTGCGTATTGATTTTTATTTAAAGAAAGTATTTTATAAACAACTCTGACTTAAAAAGGACAAGCAGGTTGTGTAGACCAAGATCAGACTGCACATATGTGCAGGCTGATCGTTATCTACACCACCAGTCAAAACCGGAATATTCCGGGTTCAGCATGACAAGGGTTAAATTAACTTAAAAGCAAAAAAGGTTGACAAAAATGGCGGCCAATATAGGAGATAAAAACTCATTTCTGGTCTAAATGAATAATTTCATTTGTCGACTGGTTATTTTATTGACAGCCGCGATTGGTCAATTAACCAATTCAATATGTAAAATAATGGTGACAAAATAACAACGCAATTACCTTCCGGTAGCAAATAAAAGGTTTCTGTTTATGATAAAACACAAATCTCAATTGCATATGTCGAGATATTTCGATACAATTTGTGTTAGTGAAACACCATACCCCGGAACTGTTATTCGGAAATGAGACCTTGATAAGTAGCTTTGGCATTCATGAGTGACCTTGACCTTGTATATCAATTAAAGGAACATCTTTCCCAAATATGAGCCATGTAGCTACAGTGATCAAAAAGTGAAGTTTAGCCTTAAGTGTACATTACGAATGACCTTGAAATATGACCTTAATAGATGACTAATTTTACAACAAACTAATGCCTAACGATGCAAGGAACCTATACCTCAAATGAGCAATATATCTTAAACGGTGTTTGAATAGGAGCACATTGTTAATCTTTTGTTTTAAGCTTGCAACTCGCTGACAGACGGACAAACAGACAGACATCGGCTAAACAATCCCGATGGACCTTGCTGGGTAGGATTAGAGTGTATATTGCATCATAGGGTTTCCTGTGTATGCGTCATTTTCAAAAAGAATGTGCACTTTTGAATTGCGATAGTGTCAAAAAATTAACATAGAAACATTTTTTTCTTTTTAAAAATAAGTTACAACTATCAGGATAACAATAAAACAAATTGGCAGATGTAACTAAGTCTGGCCTGGGTAACCTACTAAACAAGCGTTTCAAGAATAAATAATGTCTGAGTATATACAAGTTTGGAGTCTATGCGGCTCTTGAACAGATTTCCATGAAAATATGCTTTTCCAATTGTTATCAATGTCATTTGCGCGACAAATATTCTTTTTCGGGTTAATGTACTAAATTTACAAAGAATTTAAATTGATGCGATATATTCCCTATGCCCTAATTTGAAATATCGGAATTTATCTGATGACGTCGTTAGTCTTCGGGTAATGTCGCTAACGACTGAATTGCTAGCTGAAACCAATCATGTGATTGAAACAGAAACTATAATTAAGAAAGTCGTCGGTGCGATCGACAGATAACGTATTTACCCGATGAATTCCGGGTCCATTCTGGTTGTATTTCGTTGACCTATTTAGCGTCTCGTTACACAAATGTTCTTATTCTAAACTTATAAACAGTCAGTTTCAATACAAAGTAAGCTTCATCTTCTGTTCCTTTTAAATCTCTAGCAGCATTACTGTTAGAAACTTGAAAATCGAGAACCAATTATTTTCTTTGTATAATCCGTGCAAGAGCCGCCTTAAGGACAAGTTCTGTTTTGGGACAGAGTAAAACAGCGGAGAAGCTTTTAAGCATCTTATTAACTAAAAGAATATTTGATTTAAAGAACGTAACATGACTTTTATTAAATTATGCCTAAAAATGTTTTTTGTTTTTAATTTGGAATGCGGAGCAATTCCAACTTAGATTTAACAAAACCGCAAAATGAAAATAAGACAATTTCATTTCGGGTATCTTGATAACACATATCACGCGATCTCTTAGATATGAATACACATCGGGTTACTTCTCGTCTCAACTTGCAACGGACAATCAGTTAGTTGTAGCCGAAGACAATAATATGGCACATGTAAAGGATGATATAAAAATCAGTTTAGAGACTTCTAAACATGCTTTAGTTTGCTTTAAATTGTTGAAAAATAAGGTAATAATCAGCGCAATAATTTGTTTTTTGTGATTCGCCGTCCCGTGTTTTGACCATATATAGGCAATGTTTACAAATATGGCTTAGGTCGAAAATGCCTTTTTACAATAAAAACGCCGTCCAGTGCTTTAAAATAACTTAGAGCGATTAAGGGGGTCGTGGGCATCAAGCAACCGCGATTACTGTTGGATTTACAGCTTTTAGTCAATAAAAATCAAATAAATGCAAAACGAAAGTAGAAGATTTTGAAAATCAGTATGTAAACATATCAACTTTCGGTTTCTACTTATTTACTAAATAATTACGCTTTATTATGTCGTTATTCACAAGTTTAAATCAATAATAACACATCAAATCTTTAACAAGTTTCATCAAGCTTTCAGCTTGGTCCTTTTTATATAAGATCTTTTACGGTTATGAAGCCGAATAACGAATAAGGAAATCGCGCGACTACAAGGCGCCGAAGATAATTTGATACCATCTTCATCGTATTATAGGAATTTTTAGGAAAAGGGCAAACTACCATGTGCAAACAATAACGTTACAATAACGTTAACGTCTTTTTTTTTTTTTTTTTTTTTTTTTTTTTTGTTTAATTTTACTCACAACGCTTTGAATATTCTTTTTCCTAAGTCTAAACCGGTATTTCAAATCGATCACCCTGAAACAAGTTTCCGCGCATTTCCGCAAATTTCCACGTATACTCATAAACTTTAAGTGAAAATCCACGTGAGTTTAGTATATTCGTTACAGAAATGGCCGAGTTGAGGATCAAATAATCATCAAGGTCATTGATTTCTTACTGTAGAAGCTGTTATTCTCTGTTTCCAAAATTCTAAAAGGAGTTCACGTATTTCAGTTGATCAAAAGGAGAATGTTATGCTTGAACATTCTAATTTTGCTGTGCGTGACACGAGCTTATAACCCATTCCAACACGATAAAATTTTAGCCCAGTCCAAATTCAAATAAGTAGCAGGAGACAATTGTAAGTTGGAGAAATCTTTGAAATCCTTGTCTTTTTGGACAGAAAACATTGTGGATAATGAAGAATTTGCTTGTAACAAGCAATTTCTTCATTTTCCACAATGTTTTCCAAAGCTTTCATAATGAGGGTCATTTAAAAGCGTCACTGTCTGGGAATGGGTTAAAACAATGCTAGTTTTTTATTTCGGTATGTGGATTTATGTTTTTGTGCGTTATTCACGCACGTAAGTATACGAATGGGAATGCTGGTTTAAGTTTAAAGGAGGGAGGTTACTCGGAAGATAATAAATGAATTTGAACCGAATTCCACAGTTATGACCCTTTTAGCGCATTCTTCTCAGTACTTTTCAGTCCTTTGATGAAGATTTTAGTTTCAACCTGATCTCAATATTGTAATTACATTTAGCAGAACAAAACAGCAATATATTGCTTTTGACTAATTGAACACGATGCCAAATGAATTGGACGGTATGCGGTATGTGCAGAATAATTGACGGATTGTAGAAAAAGAAGAAATTGCTTGTCAGAATCGCGATCCATCAATTAAAAGCATTAACAAAACTGGTGATATCAAAAAAAATCAGAATTAAGAAACATCAGAATTAAGGGCATAGAAGCCGGCTTCATTTGAAACAGGAATCGATTTCAACTTGCTAACACATTCTATGTTTTAATCACGCATTAGCCGCTCGGGAACGCAGGGTTTCAATGGATTTTTTCTGAGAAGGGTAAATTTAAATCTCAATAACAAATTCTGTTGGATCTGCTCCAACCGTCGAATTGAGGCGATGGGTGATTGATTACTACGTTCTATGTGTGCTACCGTGCAAATACGGGAAGACGAATTGAATTTAGATAAACACTTTTTTTCAAATATGATTTCTAACTGACTAGTTTAAATTTCTAACTAACTAGTACATTTTGAATAGTCTTCTCAGCTATAAAACGTTAACTTACGCCAGTTAAGAGGGAAAATTACCTGGAGTATACTTTGGTTTGTAATACCAAATTTTTGAAGTCTACAACTTTGTTGAAGATCGTGACTTGTAGGATGATATTTTCACTTGTTTTGATCCAGCCCCGCTCCCTGTCAGCTGGGTTAACATTTTTGCATTTAAAGAAGCCATGCTTACACTTACTATTGCTGATATTGGAAAGACATGAATAAGCAGTGATAGAATTTACTTTTAACATTATCCAGGTGTTTTTATTTGTAACCCTCAAGAGTCATTTAAACACCTTTTTAATCAAGGAAACGCTCTAGCTGAGGTGAGTAAGGATTTTAATTCCTCCTATACCCACAATGTTTACTATTGTTATCTTAATCAAGCACGTCAAAGTGCAGGATTGTTTGATTATTGGTAAACTGGAGTTTAAAAAATATGATCCGCCATCAAGGAAAACCTACCCAAGGACAAATATGTGCCCCTTCCCCCCACACGAAAAAAATAAAAAAAAAAAATAAAAAATAAAATATCTTTCTATTTAACACTAAAGAAAGGAAAATATCTTAAAAATCGATAAAAGCGCAATTTTTTTTTGTACATTAGCTCATTACCATATCATACTGGTTCACATTTTAAGAACTTGCAGACGATTTTAGTTGATGCAACTTTTAAAATCCACGTATTGGAGTTGGAACCATTGTAGATATTTTTTTACCAAGTTTTCAAAGGTTTTATTTTTTGTTTTTGTTTTTTTGAGAGCGAATCAATTACAGACACCTGTGACATCAAATATTGGGATAGAGTAACGTTTTGAATTGGACAGGTTTTCCTCGATAACGAATCAAATACGAAATTAACCCTTTCCGGTTCAATCCATGTTTTTTACGTCCCTTTGGTTTTATAATTGAGAAAATATTGTGGAAAAAGAAGAAATTGCTTGTAACAAGCAATTTCTTCTTTATCCACAATATTTTATACTCTACTGAAAGGTTATTTTTGAATTTAATCCACTTTAAATTTTCGTTTGCAAAACCCTTGAATTTGAACAGATCCAAAGTTTTGAGAAACAGGAAAAAGTTAAGTAGAAAGAACATACATGTAGTCCATTCACGAAACATGCAAGAAGGAAAACCTTCCACACTGTCCAACCTGTGCAATCCACACAGCCTGACCTAGTATAAACCTTTGTCATGCTGAATATATATCCTTCTAAGGATTTATTTAAAATCAAAGTACTGAAAGCACCAATTGCCCTCATTCATTAATTCGTTCTAGCTCTTTTGCCTTTTGGGCAGAATTTTATACCTCTCCAAATTCGAAGGTTTTGCAGACGAAAATGTTTTGTGAATTTAATTTGAAATATAACCATTCAGTAGGGTAGAAAATATTGTGGAAAAGGTAAAAATTGCTTGTTACAAGCAATTTCTTCTTTTTCTACAATGGTTGTCTCAGTAATAAAATCAGAGGAACGTAAAAAACAGGGATTGTACAGGAAATGTTTAAAATTGATTTTCATAAACAACTTTCGCTTAAACGTGACAAACAGCTAAGATAAGACTGAACGTATGTGCAGGCTGATCTTCGTCTATACCTTCTGCTAAAATAGGAATATTCCGGTTTAAGCATTACAAGGGTTAATAGATTCTCGCATCTCCGACCTGTACCCTTTTAGCGAATGAATCATATTCACGTGTTCAAGAGTCGAAATCGCTGAACACAGAGTTGGGCTAGGTTTGTTCTCGCCTCATTTAACGTATTGAAATCCGTCTTTATAAGTTCTCTCAGAAATCAAGAACCGTCTCGAGGTATTGATTTCTCGTTTTCTAAAATTACTAAATCTTTAGCAGACTTTCCTCGCCTTTGTGATAGGTGTCACCGTTTTTGTCGTAAATCAAAAGAAATATTGTATCTATGGGATTTCTAGTGGTGACATTTTTAGATCAAACCGGAATCATTAATCCAAATTTTTCTCACAACATACGGTTGTGAACCTATGTAAATGTACATCAGGCGCCGATTATTTATTTCGATTCGAAATTAATAACAACAACTACAGCAACAACAACAGTAGGGGTAGCAACAACACCAACAACAACACCTCCAAAGAATACACAGCTTATTCTAAATTATATTTAATAAATACGAAAAACCATAAGCATGATTAATAAACGGATCGCAAATATCATAAAACAGAGCACTTAAAGTACTGTAAGCTAGCAAAGCATGGTTTTGTTAAGTAATCTTGTTTGTCAAAGTTTATCATGAAAAATAAGCGAGTTTAAAGTAACTCAGGAGTTAACCCATTACAACATAACAAAGTCTTAAACTGGTACATGTTGAAGTTCAAAGAAGTTACAGTCGACAATTTCAAGTTTGTGGAATTTAGAAAATCTTTGCCTTGCAGGATAGAAAATATTGTGGACATTGAAGAAATTGCTTGTTACAAGCAATTTCTTCATTATCCACAATGTTTTCCAAAGCCTTTTTCTTGAGATTCTTAAAAAGCGGGATCAGGTTGGAATATGATAAATAGCATGCTTTTGTAGAAGTTCTTTACAATTTGAATAAATCCATGTGGCCAAACAAATCAGTGCGCATAGTGAAGACTCTGGTCAGACTCATTTTGAACATTATTTGCTCAAGTGAGCTAAAAATACCTAGGAGATGAACTTACAGGCAGTGTTTGCAATATTCCTTAAATACATAAGAACTACTTTTTATGGCGGGGAATTCACTGGATTTCGTGCCTCCAGTTAACCCTCAAGAGGCAGTTTGCACTCGTTAAGCTCCAAGAGACCTTAACTTTTTTCAGTTAACTTAAGCTATTAAGGTTTACACTTTGATAGCTAGAAAAAAAAGAAAGACGGTACACCAATCAAGCCATGAATTTAGATCAGAAATTGGAAATATGATATTGGTCGACATTTATTTAAAGAATTGTTGCTGGACCAGCGACTTGAACGTCGTAGCTGCAGCTTTATAAAGCTATTGGTACGACGTTTAGGTCGCTAACCAAGCGTTTCCCTTTTGGCCACATGTTGCTTGCAATAGATTTTCGAAAGAAACGCTGTTTGGTACCTAAGCTGAACTTCCTAAAGGAGCTAAATGGGCGTAGCTAGCGATCCAACATTCGAAATAAAGCGTGTCGTCAACCTGTTGAGACAATAAGTTACGGACAAATATTTTATTAGAAATAATCAATTTACAATACATTAATAGTCCAGTACATGGTAAAACATCTCGTACAGAAGAGAGACAATTTGTGACTTAGATAGAACATTACCATTAAAGGGGCATCTGCACGAGTGAAGGTATATCGAAATCGTAACCCTACAACTTTTTATTCATGCTATAAAGCGTACAGTATGGTCAACAGAAGACTGTGCATGATTAAACACTGTGGTTGGATCGAGGGAAGATAAATGAAAGAACAAAACGGGTTGAAGTAGGGAAGGTAGAAAATTCGCCGCCCTTGGTACGACAAGATGTTGAAGGGTTACTATAAGTAATTGATTCTTTATTTCTGGTTTTGGAGCATTTGGTGACTAGGTGGGATACTCGCATGTTCTGGTACTGTTTCGATCTTTCTTACGTGGACATCATAAGATATTTGCATAACAGATTATTATTTTTTTTTTTTTTTTTTTTTGTATGTGTGTTTTGATTATACAGCGGTTCATCAATTTAACCATCGCTAGCCCCGCCCACTTTGGCCAATTGACTATGACAGGAAGTCCCGCTTCGAATTTTCAGAGCGTTAGTTTGCAAAAGCTATGGTCAGTAGCATATAACAAAAGGAAAATCGTTGGTTTTCGGCCAAAACTTTGTAACAACTGCTTGAAAAAGCTATAGTTACGACGTTTAAGTCGCCAAACAACAAAAGTATTTCCCACAAATTGAGTTCAATGTTTGAATTTAAACTCCGGGCTGAATGAATAATTTGATTGGTCGATATATTTCTTGATTGACAGCCGCGAGTGGTCATTTAACCAAACAATGAATCTGTTTCTTAAGCATGAAAGTTGATATAAATATATGATTTAAATAATTCGCAATGAAATAAAGTATAATTATGCGTCTTTCTGATCGTCTTTATAGATAGGATTTCGGCATAGAATTTTTACAACGGTTTTTTCGACTTTAATTGTTGCGACAAAAGATGTCTTTATCTAAAATCTTAACATTCTTTGTGTAATCATTCAACAAAGGAACGAAATCATATGCAGAGATTTAGTCTGAAATTTTTTAGGATTAAGACACTTGAAAGTATGTGTCATAATGGTCCTTTCTCAATATTTAGCAGTCACAGATTTAAAATACCGATATATGTATATATATATTGAAGAAATAGCACAAATTTTCGACGACTTTTACCTTCTGTTGATCACCTTCGGTAAAGAATTGAAAACTGTATAAACAGTCTTCAATTATTTACCTGTAGCGTCCGTGGAACTCGCATCGAACACCTCTGAGCACGCTTTCTACTTATTTGTGAGTCTCAGACTCTGAGGTTATACTGGTTGTATTTAAGTAACGTATACAGAACCATTTTCCTACGATGCGACATGTTTCTATATCAGGAAGAGTGCCGTCAGATTGAGCAATTTTGTCTTTTCCAGCTGAGAAAATGACATAAATGGCACGCATAATAATACGTTTATTGTGTGTTATATGTGTGTAGCACAGGAAAAATGACAGCGGGGGTTATGTCAGTTTAAGGATGTAATTTTTATTTTCATCATTGTCTCACAATATGTCACAGCATGTATATTATAGGCCTAGAAGAGACGTTTTTAGAACGACTGAGTACATGTTTATACGTTGATACATGTAGTTCTTTAGGGGAATACCCTTCGTTTTACGTGTGTTGAATTGCTTTGGCAATCTTGATATACATTAAACATTTCGGCGATCTTTATTGTAAACGTTTTTGGGGTTATTGTTATTGTTATTTTGGTGGTGGTGGTTGTTTGTTTGTTTTAATAAGTAAGGTAAAATTAGGTATAGACATCTTAGATAAATCAACTTTTCCCGATTATCCGAATACTTTAGGAAAAAACGTTTGAAATTACAATTATTCATTACATCGAAAGAATATTTTTATTGGGGTATAAAACTTAAAACTAAATGACACTGTGTGAATACGCTTAGTGTGATCAAGTTTTTAGGTTTCTACCTCAATGGATAAAAAGACCACATTCTTTTCATTTCTTACAATTAAATTCAATCAAGAAAACAAAGCAAATATTTTACTATTCTTTGAGCAAAATTTAATGGACCTACTTTTTGCGCAAGCATACAAAATATTTTGCACGCTTAAAATTATCAGCCACTCGTAATGTTTGAATCCTGATAGACGAAAGTAAAATCAAATCTATTTTTTCTTGCTCCCATGTATTTTATACCTAAAGCATTTAATTAGTTATCCGTACCCTATTTACAAATTATTTCAGAAAGTGAAGACTGTTTTGACCGCGAAGTAATCCTAGAAAATTGTCACCAAGGCCAGTTTCTAACTCCCAAATCCGGTAATTTACGCCCACTCTCTAGATTTTTATGACCAGCGGAAAAACGTAATTAATTAAACTCACACATTGTTTCACAGGTTTTGTATCGCCAAACTTCGGTCAGACACTTTATTGAAAACGATATCGGAAAACGTAAATGCCCCATGTGAAATGTTCCCATTTGGACCTGTCTTTTCTTTCTTTGTCGACCTATCGAAGAATACATGTATAGTCATATTCGTATTGAAATAGTATCTGTTTGATCAGATTAACTCCTTTCCTGCTGAATGTTTATCCTCCTTTGGCTATATTTCAAAACGTTGATATAAATAGATCGGTTTTGTGTTCAAAGATTTTTTTCAACGCAACAAGGACAAGCAGATATAGTGTGGGCTAATATCAGACTGCGCGTGAGTGCAGGCTGTTCTGAGTCTATTCACCTGCATAAACTATTGTCAAAGGAAGAATATTCCGGGATCAGCATGATAAGGGCTAAGAATAAGATAAAATAAGATCACCAACACATACTCATACACAATGCAGTTTGGAAAATTACGCGATTTTTTCAATGGTTTTACCTAATGAAAAAAAGCAAATAAAACAATGTTCTCATCTGAAGCCATTGTATGAGAGGCACAGTAAAAAAAATAATAAAAAAGAATAATAGTTAAGTTCAGATATGTGACATGAGATCATATTCTCTGGATCGTTCGCAACCTTTTGTGCTATAACAGTTTGTGGCATCATAGGTCATTTAGTATTATTTGTTTGATCTTTTTTCAATTTGCAAAAATTACATCGGAAGTTAGAAACATGTTTGTATTTATACATGCTAGGTCATTGATTCTGTAACTAAGTCATAGCAAAAGTGTTCCTTTTGCGAGTACTTATATTTATGATTCAATATTCTATTTCTCGATAAGAGGTACAGAGGTGACACCGTGTGCTTAAGTTTGATTATACACTACCAATTCAAAGCTAAGTATAGCAGGAACTTGGGAAAACATGCCCTACTCTTTGATTTCTCTTAATTCACATTTCTAAAGGCATCTCATTTGAAGACACGCTCTGCGCCTAAATCATTATTACTTTTATATAATAGTTTAATAACTTGCGTTTTTATTTTTCATGAGTTGTGAAACTTTTGTGAGTGGATTTCCAAACTTGATAGCCGCCGTCATAGCGCAGTTAGTAGCGCATCGGACTGTCAATCTAGAGGTCCTGGGTTCGATCCCCGACGGCGGCACTCCTTTCCGACTATTTGTCTCTCACCAATTGGTCGATAATCGTAGACCTATGTGGGATATCAGCTGGAGGCTAGGAAAGGATGTAATGGTAGTACTGGTGTGAGAAATACCAGGATTCCAGTGTTAGGTGCTCCAGCCGCCGCGATATAACTGAAAGATTGTTGAAAGCGGCGTAAAACCCCATTCAAACAAACAAATCCAAACTTGATCTTGCATGGGGAAAATACATATTGCAACGCACCGAAATTCATTATTTACTGTTAACCTATTCCAATACATTTTTTGTCTCCCTGAATTATAAAAGAATTGGAAAACATTGTGGAAAATGAAGAAATTGCTGGAAATCAAGCAATTTATCCATTATCCACAATATTTTCTATCCAAAAAGACGAAAAATAATGAAATTACATCAACTTGACATCCTAATTGCAGCTTCTTTCAATTCGGAGCAGTCTAAAAATTTATGTGCGATTAGGCTAAGCGCCTAACATGAGAATAATCAAACAATGAACTGTAATGAAGCATTAACCCATTCCCACACGATCCCTCCTTTTTACGCCCCTATAGAAAAAAGCTATGGAAAACATTGTGGATAATGAAGAAATTGCTTGCAACAAGCAATTTCTTCATTATCCACAATATTTTCTATCCAAAATGACGATATAACTTAAAACTCCACCAACTTGATATTGTCGTCTGCAGCTTCTTTCAATTTGGACCAGTCTAAGATGTTGCTGTGTTGGAATGGGTTAAGTTACTGCAAAACACATACAGCTACGAATGTTTTACTGTTGCCTCTTCTCTGGTTTACACTCAATAGGGCGATCATTTGAAGTCATGAATTGTGTTTATCTGGAAGTCTTTTTGATATCGTAACTCAGTTTCAAAGGCGAATTATTTTGATGATATCTTTATCAAATTACTAGATCCAATTAAAGTCATTGCCTTTAAATGCGAGGCTAGGTTCAAAGGAAATTTCACTGGAATGCTCCTTAGGTGACCAATTGTCAAATTCTTATAAGAAATTCCGATCCGAGTCTTTTTGATATCGTAACTCAGTTTCAAAGGCGAATTATTTTGATGATATCTTTATCAAATTACTAGATCCAATTAAAGTCATTGCCTTTAAATGCGAGGCTAGGTTCAAAGGAAATTTCACTGGAATGCTCCTTAGGTGACCAATTGTCAAATTCTTATAAGAAATTCCGATCCGATGCAAAAGTGGCTGATTAATTATACTGATTTCCATATACTGAAACCTGTAGAAAATCTTCTTAGACTTAGTTTGCTATGTTTCAACGAAACGTAGAACGAATGATTCTTGAATGATAATTAATAACTTTTTGTTCATTTAAGAGGCAAGGCAGTATTGCGATGGGTCTATTGCTATAATTTAGGCGACACCCGGGAAGGAGGAGAGGATCAAATAAGTTTCCGTGGCAAGAGCCTCTAATAAAATAAAAGGCAATATTAACAATTCGATGGAATAGCATTTATCAAATTTAACATTTTCTGTAACCTCCGAAAATACAAAGATAAAATCAAAGTACTAAAAGTAGTGTAAGCTAGAAAAGCATGGTTTTGTTAAGTAATCCTCTTTGTCAAAGGTTATCATGATAATTAAACGAGGTAAAATTAACCCAGGAGTTATCCATTACAACATACCGGAATCTTAGACTGGTTCAAATTGAAAGTTAAAGACGACAATTTCAAGTTAGTGGTATTTAGAAAATATTAACCATGTAGGAAAGAAAACATTGTTGCCATTTAAGACTTTGCTTGTCCTCAATTTTTTCGGAAAGCTTTTTTCTTGAGATGCGTAAAAAAGCGAGATTGAGTGGAAATGGGTTAAATGGCATGCTTTTGAGGGAGTTCTCTACTTCTGAATGAAGTTACTTCCTCTGGTCATACAAAGCAGAGCGCATAGTGACAGACTCTGATCAGACTCATTTTTGGGTCAAGTGAGCTAAAAATACCTAGGAGGGAGGGTTTGCAATATTCTTGAAATACATGCGAACTACTTATCATGGCGTAGAAAATAAAAGGGTTTAGTGGTTAAAACTTCAGTGGCAGTTTGCTTTCATTTAACCCTGAGAAGACCGAACATTTTGTCTGTTAACTTACGTTATCAAGCCTGGCGCTTTCCTAGCTGAAAATTCTTCATTACCTAAACTCCATTCTGATAGTATTGCGATTTTTAAAAAAAGGAATGTTAAGGGTTTTTTTGTGTGTGGTGGGTGGGTGGGGTGGATGGGGTGGATGGGTGGGGTGGGATCGGCTCGAAAACTAAATAATTTGCATTGTCATAATTTATCCATCCTCTAAGGACAGACTTAATAACCCCAGCACAAGTTTAACGAGTACATATAGACTGTGAGCTATTTAATCTTGTTGATCAAAATGCATCGAGAGTTTCATATTCCCCGGCATTTATAAGGCGTATCTTACTCGAGTTGTTTTCTTGATGATTTCTATTCGCGGTGGACTTGATTTATTTTTGTCGGAGTATTGAATAGAAATTGCTAACTGTACATCGTGTGCTTGCGGGGGGACAAATAAATGTAAATGGGTTACTGCTATAAATCTTTTACAAAGTTCTCTCGCATTTGATTTGAATTGAAATAATATCGAGGTTGTTCTGTAAAGGATATTGTGACATCATTAATTTTCGAACCATTTTTCTTTTTCAATGACCTATTCCCTCGATTAAACCCATTCCAGCTTTTTATTGGTCGCCTATATTTATTCAAAATGTCCCTTGACTTTGAAATTTAATTTACGAAGGCAGTGTGCAGATTTTATGGTTGGTTCATCGCAAGTAATACGATGCTTTTGTACACTCTCTTCACCTGTGTCCGATTATTCTGCCGCACGGGTATTGATGTGGCGGCTTTATGTTAATAAAAGGTATGTTTTAGCGGTCTTAATCCCGTTTCAAATCAATCTAAAGAATTGGATTGTTCCGCTCTACGTTTCTTTTTATGTTTTCTTGTCAAACGTTGTTTTCTTGAAAATGATCAGATATATTTCAGCAAAGTTCTACAGGAATTATTCTAAGGTAACCTTTCATTGTTTGTTAACATGGGAATGCATAATCTATTTCTCTGAAACTACTGAGATAAATAAAGAAGAGCCCGGGTTATATAACCTATATAGGATTATGCTGATAAAAATTAAAAAAGAAAAAAATTCTTATTCTGTGTAACAATAAATTGAGGAACGATTAAGGTACGGAAGCCTATTACTGCCATATTTACTTAGAACTAAGACATAAGATCTTAGAAATTCGATAGATGCAAAAGATAATTAGTTTACTCGTTAGCAATTGATTTAATATACAAAATAGTTGCGCACTCAAAATTTTGTTTATTGTAGTATGAAAAAGTATTTCAGTCAATCAAAACGCTTGAAATTTGATAGACGAAACTAAAATTAAACTATTATCATATTGGTCTTGTTCATAATATTTGTGATCGTGTGACATGGAATAAATCCTTATACTTTTGATGCTGAAGGTGACCTTTTCTATTCAGATATCTTATGTTTTGTTTGAATTGGAAATTATTGGCTAAGCATTATTCATTCATATTGACTGTACAAAATTATGTGATAAAACTGATTAAAGTAACCACATATTGTCGGTGCGCGAGCAAAATATCGTAAATACAGCTTTATAAAATCTGTATTTACGTAATTTTGCTCGAGCACTGACGATATTTAGGGAATATTACCACAGTGTCTTTTTCTATGCGTTGTTATCGTGTTCGAGAATCGTGTGTAGGTATTTTTTATCGGATGAGACCGAAGGTCGAATCCAATAAAAATACCTACACACGATTCGAGAACACGATAACAACAAATAGAAAAACACACTGTTGTAATATTCCTTTTATTATATACCTTTTAGGAAATGACATTAAGAAAATTCTCTTAAATGGCTAAGAAATAACCAACTTTCCGAAAAACCCGGAACGTCAATACACAAAAAAGAAGTCAGTGTTTAACGGTACTCGACGAATACGGTTTTTTGATACACGCCGAATATTGATTTTTTTTCTGTCCAGTTGTATTTGACAGCCAGGTTTTACTCCATATCTTTTATAGGTATATAATAAAATAAAAAATACCGTTTTTCATCTTACCGGCAATCCGTGACAGTCAGACAAATTGCCCACATTCAAGTGATGAGGCAACGAGTTCATTTTTGTCTATTACAGCTTCGGCTTGTCTTTTTATGAGGTTAAATATCATATATCGCGTGTTTGATACTGTTTCCTTCTTTTATCCTTTATCTACAGTATTTTTTAAATACACGAATAGAATTACTAGAATGTCATTCACAAAAAATGTATATCTGTGATGTTAGAAATTGCTACCAATATCAAACGAGTTTAAGAATGCCACTTTCGTATGCTGAATTGACCAATCGTGGCTGTCAATCAAATAATCGGTCGACCAATCAAATCATTAATTTAGATCAGATATGAGTTTTTAAAAAGATGACTTGAGTCTTTACTTAGCGCACGTGTGCAATAGTCGGTAGTGCCATGCTCAAATTTCGGTAAAGTCTTTGTCGTAAAACTTGAATACCGAGACTATTTTTCCTACGCTCTTGCAAACAATACAATTTATACACCGACCCTGACATCTCTTCATTACGCACTTTCTTCTCTATTTACGAGCATAATTATCCAAAATGATTCGGTTTCTCTGCATTTTCTGACATCCCAAATTAATAGATGAACTTACACTTACGGTTCATAGCATCCAGCTCTCGTGACGTTCAGACCTTTTATTTTAGACTGAAGACCATGTCATTACTGTACTCATTTTAGAGGTATCTAACGCACACTCATCAGTGGTAACATGATCATTATCGAGATTTATCTCAACTTGAAAACATATTTTCAGTCCGTATCACATCAGTGTTCACGTCAATGAAAAGTTTGGATTAAATGTTCCTAGTTTTAGAATTTCAGAAAGCAATCACAATGTCCGACTCTTATGACCGATTTAACCCATTACCGAGCAACAAAATATTAGACAAGTTCAAAGATATTCGTAGTTGATGAAAATTTGAAAACCTTTGCATTTCGGAGTAGAAAACATCATAGATAATAAAGAAGTTGCATGTAAAAAGTAATTTCTTCATTTTCAAAATGTTTTCCAATACTTTTTTCTTGAGGACGTCATAAAGGGTACTGTGTGGGAGTACTTCTGCACATAACTGTACAATATATGTGTTTATTATATACCTGTAAAAGATATTAATTAAAATCTGGCTATCTAATACAACTCGACAGAAAGAAAATCCATATTCAGCGTGTACCAAAAAACCATATTCGTCGAGTACCGTTAAACACGGACTACTTTTTGTGTATTGATGTTCGGGTTTTTTCGGAAAGTTGGTTATTTCATAAAAGGAATATTACAATAGTGTGTTTTCTATTTGTTGTTATCGTGTTCTCGATTCGGTCTCATCCTACACACGTTTCTCGAACACGATAACAACACATAGAAAAATACACTGTTGTAATATTCCTTATGTCTTGTCACTCGAAGATCGATGATCTAGAGAAAGGTATACAGTCTGACCACACTGAACATACTGCGCAACATGACCATGCTCACTACTTTTCGCTTTTGGTGGATTCTTTGAATTTTTAATGGCCATTCTTCCTAACCGTACATCCCACTAAGAATACCAACTCCGGCTAATTGGTAGATCCGATTTCTTTTAACCATTACAAAACGACAAAACTTTAGACTGGTTCAATTCAAAGTATAAGTGTGTGTTAAAAGTGAACATCATTTTCCTTTAAGGTAGAAAACATTGTGGATAGTGAAAAAATTGCTTGAAACAACCAATTCTTCTTTTTACACGCTATTTGATGAAGCGTCTCTCTGTGTGCACGAGAAAATTGTGTGGGAATGGTTGAAATAACTATTACTTAAATTGACAGATTGCTAGGTTGATAAAAGAATCCATTGACAAATCAAATCGTGTATTTATACCGAAAGATAAATGTTAAGCATTTCTAATGGTTTAGCGAAATTACACGTTATAAATACAGCTCATTCAAAATTTTGATCCTTTCCTGTTTAATCCCTGTTTTTTACGTCCCTGTGATTTTATAATTGAGAAAACATTGTGGAAAAAGAAGAAATTGCTTGTAACAAGCAATTTCTTCTTTTTCCACAATATTTCTACCCTACTGAATGGTTATTTTTCAAATTTAATCCACTTTAGATTTTCGTATGCAAAACCTTTGAATTTGGACAGGTCTAAAATATTGCAAAATAGGAAAGGGTTAATAAACACGTTTAGGTCGCTAACAAACAATTTTCTTTTTTATGTTCCCGGCCGTATATTATGCAACCTACAGACGATTGATATTCCTGTCGAACTGGATAGTCGGAGGTCAATGGGTATTGCCAGCGATCAGTCAATTTTCATTGGATGTAACAGTTGCATTTGCTTTTGTAGAAAAGTCGAAAAGAATCGTTCTTATAATCAATTACCAGACGGAAAAATATTAGACTTGTCCAAATCGAGAGGAGTTGCAGATGACAATTAAAAGTGGATAAGAAAACAGTTGAGACTTTCTAAACTTTCTGGGTAGAAAACGTTGTGGAAAATGAAGAAAGTGCTTGTTGCAAGAAATTTCCTCATTTCACATAATGTTTTCCAATTTTGTTTTTCTAGAGGGGCGTCAAAAGCGTCATTTTGTAGGAATTAGAATCAGAGTTTTATCACCTTCTTGTGTTTAGCAGAATGTTTCTTTGTTTTCAAACCAAGGTTTGGTTTGATGTGTGAGGTCAGGTAAAGCTGTTTAGAGTTGTTTTGGTTTACTCATTGAAATATGAATAACACGCCCCACTACAGAAGGTGAAATGAGATAACTGATAAGTGAGGTATTTACCGATGATGGAAGCGCGTATAATGATTTCTTTAATCTAATGAGAAAGTCTGAATGACGTTTACAGATGGTCGGCTATAGATCATGTTAGGTACTTTATATACAATTTATCTAATTGTAATGGACTAGTAAAGATTAATGAAATATAAACATTTGAAAGCATATGATAGGTGTTTTTTTCAATTGCTTACGTAATGGTTGACGCCTGGAATAGTATTGAATTACGATAGTTGTGTTATTTTGATCCATTATGCAGCCGATATTTTAAAGGAATACATAATTAATATATGTATTTTTCTCTAAAAACAGGTTTGTAGGTTGTGAACATTTTTTATCGTTACTTAATAGAAATAACTTAACCCTTATTTTGTTCAATATTAAGGAATAAGACATTAGCCTTTTACCGAGAATTTCCATATATTTAAAGATATGCATCATATACCAGACTATAGTTGTTTAAACTGGTCCAAATTCATAGAAGTGCAAACGACAATTTCAGCGTAATATAATTCCATAAATCAATTTGCTTTTTGGAAGAAACAACGTGGAAAATTCAGAAAAAGTATTTTTCCATACCCGAACATCTTTCTTGGTGGGCGTCAAATGCGGGGCCTAGACTTGCATTTAGCGACCGTTCAATGGAGGGCTAAAAAGTTATCACCTAAGGGAATGGTCACTTAAGACATTTTTTGTAACATGCTTATTTTAGTTGTTTGGATTTGATTTAAGGCCATTTATTTCAGTAATATCGTACTGGAGCACCTTACCATAGATTCATGGTATTTCCCCCACCAGTGCTAACACTACATCCTTCCCGAGCCTCTAGTTGCTCATCCCACTTAGATTTACGACTATCCTACCATTGGTGGGTGACAAATGTCGGAAAGGGCATGTGTTACGACCGGGGATCGAACCCGGGACCGCATGAATAAGTAAACCAATATATAAACTAATTTGAATTGCAATGATTACAAGTTCGTGTATCACTAAACATGAATACAATAAGTAATATTATTACATGTAACACCAACTGCGCTATGGTCAGATAGATTTGCTTGCTTGCACAAATTATAGCAGAATTCTCACTCATTCCTTTGTTTTTCAAACTCATTAGATTCGTTTCATTATATTTAGTTAATATAGTTTTTAGGAAAATCGTCAAATTCTCCGAAGCGTATTCTATTTTTTTTTTTTTTTTTTTTTTTTATTTTCATTTTTGTTTTCATTTTTTCAATTTTTTCCTTCTGGAAAGTGGATTTTGAATATGGCCGCTTGATAAAAGTGGTGGCTAAAGAGAGATGGTGGTTTAATTAAAATTGCCTGTATATACAGCCTATCTGTCATCTACTTACAACAACACGGTTCAAATGTAACCCGTAATACGATAAACGACTACCTTGCAATACCGAAAAACATAAAGGTATATTGCAAATGAGCCACTCCATAGCATTTTTCACTTTTGCGTGAAGTGCAGATACTGGAACGCCTGGACAGCAAGACAGTTCATTCAAATGTTCTGAAGAAGCTTTCGGTCAACATCTGTCTACAGACTACAAAGTGAAGACTCTGGCCAGACTATGCGAATGTATATATTTGCTAATCAAAGTCTTCTTTGTGCACATGCGTATTGGTTGGATATGCCACTCCAAGGTTCAATCGTTAGAGTAGGACTAAATGCAAGAATTGGGGTGGATAAAACCTATTCTTCTCTGAGAAAGTCTGCCAAAACAGAATCTGTTGATTCTGGTGAACAGTTCTGTCAACCTATTTAGGGTCGTTATTTTCGAACATAAAGCATAATTGAGTATTTCTTTAGAATGACGTTTACTCATGACAATTACATTGCGCTTTCTTCCAAAGGTATGCACGTCCTTGAGCAAGACATTTAAACCTAGCCAGTCGGTCAAAATATGGACCACTTGAGGATTCGTTTTGGAAACCATTATGGGTCCAATACGGTTACCCTTCTGGGACCCAGATGGAATGGGCAATAGTGATCTATGTAGGTCTCTGTGGGTAGTCTAAATGCGTGTCATCTGAAACTAGCATGGACAAATATATGCACATTATAGAGAACCATAATTGACCAATCGCTGGCCCCGCCCACTTAAACGTTGACTTCGACAGGAAGTCCAACTTCAATTTTTAACGGCGTTATTTGCAAAATTCATAGCCAGTAGCATGTAACGAAAAGGTAAAATGGTTGGTTGGTGACCTATAGGTCGTAACTCCAGCTTGAATAAGCTGTAGACCAACAGAAAATTTTAACAAAAATGGCGGCCAATGTTGGGGTTGAAAGCTCAGGTCCAGGCTGAATTAATGATTTGGTTGGTCGGTTGATTCATTGATTGACAGCTGCGATTAATCAATTTCATGATCACCTCTTTGGTCATGTAATGGTAGCATTTCGAACTAAAACAAGCATTTAGCATTTCATTGCCTATATCAGGACCAACATGGTCCTTAGACGGGCATAAGCATCTATTATGGTCAATATGAGGGACATGCATATCTATCCGTGTCTTGGTCCTATAATGGTAGCATTTCGGACTAAAACAAGAATTAGCATTTCCATGCCTTTATCAAGACCAACATGGTTCTAAGATGGACATAAGCATCTATTATGGTAAATATGAGGGACATGCATATATACACATGTCTTGTTTACACCCAAATAATGAAACAGGTTTAGACAACCGAGGAGGGAATAAGTCTGTATTATTAAAAACAGACAAAAATAAAAAATAAAACCAAAGATAGGCATACAAACAAGAATATAAATAAAGGAAGCGGCGCGAGAACAAATGAAAATTCGTTTTTGTTCTAACGAAAACAAGGATTGATTACTGTGTTATACATTAGTAGAAAATTAATTTAGGTATAAGGTGGAAACTATATCTAGATAATTTGGAAGCCCACAAAAATTAAATCCAAATGCAATTTGCGTATTTAACTGTTTTCAGCGTTCAATTTTCTGACATGTTAGTTTCGTTCGTTGATGTCGCCCGCTTGCGTATCAATATGGGGCCTATAACTAGTTTACGAATTCTGTAGGCCGTAAGATTTTTTTTTTTTAAAACACTTGGAATTCGACTTTTAGCATTCATTCTTATCAATGTGAGTCTATAATGGGTCAAACATAGACTTAATTCTCGATATGGACCATATAAAAGGCCCAAGGGCATTTATCTCAGCTTTTGTCTCCAATGGCACCAATATTCATACTCTTGTTTGCTTCCTATTCTAGCACTGGTGATAATAGAAAGACTCACGATAAGTTAATAACAGTATGTATCACCTATTCAACCTTACAAACAAAATCTTCGAGAGATTTACAATGTTGTGTCAGATATGAAAACACACATAATGACCGCATAGCGTTTAGAGGGTTGACCACTCGCATTCAAATACGGTGCATATACATGTGTTATGGTGTTCATGTTTGTTTCAAACTATTTTCTGAAGATTATTTAACATTAAAATGAAATATTTTTCAGACTGTGAAGTGTTTTTACAGCCTTTTGAATTATTGCTCTAATATTCAGCTTTTTAATTCTACGCTCGATTCAAGATTTATGTATCTTTTGTTATACCAATTTAAATTGCAAACAAGAATGGTTACACTCCACACATACCAATAACTATTCAATATACCTGTTATGCTAATGACTGTCTGTTTTCCTCATTGAAGAGATTTCTATCAGGCGTAGGGCGGTGTTATATAGGTGAATAAAACTTGCAATTTACTGTTATAACCCTGTGTTCAACCGTCTTTTACGAAACATTCTGTAATATCAATGTTATGCTGGAAGTTTTTTTTTTTGCACCTTGAAATGGCAGCGTAAATGTATCAATCTTTGGCTAGTTACATGGGCGAGGTTTGGTCGCCAATCTATGAAATGCGTAGTCATGCAGAACGTTCGAGTCCCTTAAAGTGTCTTTAAACTAATAAGGATTCATTAACCCATTCTCACACAATGATGCCTTTTGACGCCCCTCAGGATGAACAATTGGGGAAACAATGCGTAAAAGGAAGAAATTGTTTTTGACAATCAATTTCTCTATTTTACACAATGTTTTCTACCAAAAAAAGTTGAAAAAATCTATAATTTCGTTACTTTATGTTTCCGTCTGCGTCTTCTTTCAATTTGGACCAAGCTTAAATTTTGTCGGCTGGTAATTGGTTAAAAAGTGAGATATAAAGTATATTTTGTTTCATTATTATTTTTTTTTTAAATGCGAATTCTTGTTAATCTGTGATGGGTCTAGTCTCTTGTTCATGTTTAAGTTTATGGTAAACCTGGGAGCTCAGGATGTCTTCCTTCGCCTGAAGGATCTCTGTCAAGCAAATAATCAATCGACCAATCCAATAATTCAGTTAGACCGGAACTAAACTTTAAACCTCGAAATTGGCCGACATATCGAGGGCTTAGAGCAAAAACATAGTATGGCTCTATAAAATGTATAGAGCCATACTATGTTTTTGCTCCAAGCCATCGATATGTAAAGCTTTTTGTTGGAGACTTAATGGTCATAAAAAACAACCTATCCAACCTGTAGCTGTGATAAGGACGTTAAGGCCGCCAACCAACAGTTTTCTGTTTTGGTTGCCTGTAACTAGCAATCAGTTTTGCAAAATAACACCGTCTAATACATGTATTTAATCGGAACTTCCCGTTGGTGCTCAGTGGGCGTGGCCAGCGTTTTATCAATTATATTAATAGATATTTTATACATGCTTGAAATGCCATATCATTTGGTTTTGGTCTTGTCCTATTATCATGTTTTTCAAGAGTTGTATACAGTAAAGCATGTATTAAGCGACCACTGAAGGGACGACAAAAAACAAAAGAAAGAGAAAAAAAAGGTCGCTTGAAAGAATGGTCTTTTAACCATTTTTTAAAACCACAACAGAATTGCATCATAATCAAAGGGCTGAAAGCACTGGAAGTACCAAAGTATTGGTCAATATGTATTTAGAAATTTGCTAACAAACTCGGAACAGCGGTTGAAACTCTCAATAACCCAAGATGAAGCAAGACATAAAGCGTCGGAAATGACCACTGGTCCCTATATATCGCATGCTTTAGTTATTCTAGTAAATTGACCAATCGCGGCTGTAAACCAAATAATGAGGCGACCAATGAAATCGTTCATTTTGACAAGAAGTAAATCTTGAACACCGACAGTGACCGCAATTTTTATGTTTTGACGACGTATTCAAGCTTCTTCAAAGTTACGACGTTTAGGTCTCTCACAAACCATTCTATCTTTTTGTTACATGCTACTGGCCTTAAATCCTGCAAAATAACGCATTTAAAAATGAATCGGGACCTCCTGTGTGAGTCAATTGGCGGGGCCTTCTGAGTCAGTTGGCGGGGCCAGCGATTGGTCATTTATTTTTCGCGAACGCCTTTTCGGACGGCTAGCACTCACTCAGACACTTACTAAAGTTGAATTGACAAGTTGTAACTGCTTTAGCTTAGGAACCGTTGTTGGCTAGACTGGGCCGTCAGATATTACAATCTGCTATGTTCATCTGATTTTAGGTCTGTGGTTTGTGCTACACAGTCCCTTCTCTCTGTTGTTGCTGGCTGCATGTACTTGTTTATGACCCTTGTCTCGATTCATCAGTCGCAAAATGCTTATAAGCGGGAATATCTACGAAACTAGCCGGTATCAATCTTAATGAAGCTGGCATAACGGCAAGACAATCACAAAATCGTTGACGCATACCACATCTGGACATGTCTCCGACGGACGTGTGTTCACTGCATAATGACGTTGAATTATTGTAACCCACTTCTATTCATTCATTAATTCAGGTTTCGTGTGGGCTTCACAGATAGATTTTTACGGGTATCGAGATCTACAAAGATTCGTATCCGTAATGGCCATATGCTATCGTGTTGAGGGGTATCAAATTGCTCGGAAAAACTGGCCTGAATTTTTTTTTTTTTTTTTTTTAAATTTCAAAAGGAAGAATGCACTCTACACCAAAGAACTCTTTTATTTGTAGATAATTGTCTTCGCCAATGGCATAGGTTTTGATTACACTTTGATCGACAACAAAGTCCCTCTGTTTAGGACAATTGTTATCGGTGAGTGCAGCCAAATTGTTCTTCCATTTCATGTCGCCCCCGAATTATTGCACTTAACAACTTTCAGCTGCAGTTTCGATCTAACAGTCTATATAATCAATCGAGTTTCACCAGAAAATTATTGTCGAATTAACATATTTTCAACTATTATAAGGTTCTTGTCTCAGATAAGAAATATCTCGGATAAGAAATCATCACAGTTATAACATTATAAACTTGCGTGTAAAATTTTGATTAGTATATGAGCACATGCGTGACATTTACAACCGTTAAACATGTGCGCCAAGTTAAGACTCAGATCAGCATGTGCATCCGCACAGTCTGATCAGAGTCTTCACTCTGCGCTCTGTAGATAGATACTGCCCCAAGCGTCTTTAAACAATCAGCCAATATTCTAATTGCTCCGAATGGCTGTCCAGGGTGCTCAATGTGTGCGAGTCACGCACATGCGAAATGGTTGGAAATGTCACGCATAGGCTCATAAATTATGTGCTTTTTCTTTAAACCTTATCAATGGTACTAGTACATATAACCGTGCGAAATATTTTCGCATCGGTTTTCAATATTAAATTAAAGTGGTAAGCCAGAATGGACTTTCAAAGTGTTTGACAAAATAATTGTATAGCTGGTCCCTGTAAAACCTACAAGCAGTGGTTTGAAAGCACATGCATCCCATTCTAGAAATAATTCAGTTTGACTTGAGACCCTACATTTAGACTGTTTCTGATAATTGGTTTCGCAAAGGCGATAATTTACGTCATAATATCAAATGAATCAGGACATTATAATTCCGATAGCAAACTATAGTATTCAGGGTAGTCCTTTTTCATCATATTTTAAACACAATTTGCAGAAAAATAACTCGATGCAGTCTTGATAGTTCATAAAGCTCGAGAAATGTACGGTCCGCGTTTACACCTTTTCTTTCTTATTGTCGCAGATTTCCAACAAGTATTGTAAAAAAAAAACACACAAAAAAAAACATAATACGTATTTGCATGCCCATTTAAGTTGCATATGTCGATGGGACTTTCCGTAATTCTCTCTAAAACGGTAGATAAGGTATGCATTGCTAATCTTGGCTACTTCTCTGTCTATATAAGGATAATTCCTATTTTGGTTAGAAAAGTAAAGCGGGAATGAGGTTTTCATTATTTTGAATATTTCAATCGATCTTATTCTTATTCCTTTACAAAATACTGTTGGTATTATGCATCGTTACGTTTCGTACAGAATGAATAAAACATTTTGTCAGTTTCCAGTTTTGTTTAGAACCATGCACCTGTTAATGCACTTAAAAACATCGAATGCACGCTGTAATTATTTCCATCTAGTTAATGCTTAAAGAGGATTTAATGCGATGAGAAATGCCATAGCAATAAACTCAGCCCTCACATCTATTGTTATGTAGAAACGTTAAATTAAAAGCGGCCCGTTTCCATTGTGTGGTTATTTTCAGTTAGATGCACTCACTGTATTAGTACCTGATGTACTATGAGTAATATCGTCCAACGGCGATAAAAGCCTCGTAACTACAGCTTAGCCAAGCTGTAGTTAAGAGGTTTTGTCGCCATATGACGATATACACTTGTTCATAAAACTTTCGAGTCAGATAGCTTTCACAGAAAATGCGCTTGTTCTAAAATGTTGGATCTGTCAAACAAAAGGGACGATTTTGAAATGTAACGTAGATAAGGGTGAAAATAACCCGAATGCTCTTTATCATTCTAATCCGTCATAGTCATTATCGTAGTATCAAAAAGTATACTAATGCACCCTGGTAACATGGTAAAGACTGCGTAGGTTGAAAGTCATCGAAGTCTTTTTCCTTTTTTGTAACTAGAACTGTCATTCTACCTCAGTATATTTTTCTATTTTTGAAAATACTTCTCTTATTGATCTCTACTAAGTTTAACCCTTTCCTGTTTTTGGAAATTTTAGACTAGTCCAAATTGAAAGAGGTTGCAGACGTCAATGAAAACTGGATGCCATTTGAAAACAAACCATCCTATGTGGTAGAAAATATTGTGGAAAAAGGAGAAATTGCTTGTTACAAGCAATTTCTTCTTTTTCCACAATGTTTTCTTGAGTATAAAATCACAGGAACGTAAAATCCCGTATTTGAACGGGAAAGGGTTAACAAATCTTTCACAGGTCTTAACTTTTGTCGCCTAAAATACATATAAGAGTATGTATCAAAACTGGTCATCAAATCTGGCACCGAGGCTGGGATCGGTTTGCTTAGTCGACAGCGCGCTGCGCTCTCAATCCAGTCCAGAGTCAAAGTGACATCAGACATATCGTCATTGGTCGTGCAGAATGGTGTAGCAACAGCTTGAATAAAGCTGTAGTTACGACATTTTGCTCGACCACCGCCGATTTTTCTCTAGCAAGTCAACGAATGGGAAACGATGGTAGTGGGCGAGATCGAATGTTGTTTCTTGTACAGGATTAAATGACAAGAAGCCATTGTATGGTGTAACAGGTATTTGTACTTATTTCGAAGAAGTCACCCAAACCTAGTATATACTTTCAGGCCAGGATTTACAATAGCAGTCGCATGGGCAAATATGCGAGAATTCACGATTGCCGCACTTCTGTCAAATTAAATTTGCGATTGTTGACAACTCTATCGAAACTTTCCCTTCTAAAGTAAGTCCGTGAAGTTGGCAGAACATTTGACATTAGACATTAGACATTCGGCCGAATGTCTAATCGCATAAATAGACATTCAACAAGTATAAAAATTGAATGTCTAATTAATCATTAGACATTCGGTGGACATTGGAAAACATAGATTTGAATGTCCAATTAGTCATTAGACATTCGGTGGACATTCGAAAATTTTTTTGAATGTCTATTTAGTCATTAGACATTCGGTTGACATTCGAAAACACTGATTTGAATGTCTAATTAGTCATTAGACATTCGGTGGACATTGGAAAACACATATTTGAATGTCTAATTAGTCATTAGACATTCGGTGGACATTCGAAATTTTTTATGAATGTCTATTTAGTCATTAGACATTCGGTGGACATTGGAAAACACTGATTTGAACGTCTAATTAGTCATTAGACATTCGGTGGACATTGGAAAATACTGTTTTGAATGTCTAATTAGTCATTAGACATTCGGTGGACATTGGAAAACACTGATTTGAATGTCTAATTAGTCATTAGACATTCGGTGGACATTCGATTTTTTTTTTGAATGTCCATTTAGTCATTAGACATTCGGTGGACAATGGAAAACACTGATTTGAATGTCTAATTAGTCATTAGACATTCGGTGGACATTGTAAAACACATATTTGAATGTCTAATTAGTCATTAGACATTCGGTGGACATTCGAATTTTTTTTCTGAATGTCTAATTAGTCATTAGACATTCGGTGGACATTGGAAAACACTGATTTGAATGTCTAATTAGTCATTAGACATTCGGTGGACATTGGAAAACACTGATTTGAATGTCTAATTAACCATTAGACATTCGGTGGACATTGGAAAACACTGATTTGAATGTCTAATTAGTCATTAGACATTCGGTGGACATTGGAAAACACATATTTGAATGTCTTATTAGTCATTAGACATTCGGTGGACATTCAACATTTTTTATGAATGTCTATTTAGTCATTAGACATTCGGTGGACATTGGAAAACACTGATTTGAATGTCTAATTAGTCATTAGACATTCGGTGGACATTGGAAAATACTGTTTTGAATGTCTAATTAGTCATTAGACATTCGGTGGACATTGGAAAACACTGATTTGAATGTCTAATTAGTCATTAGACATTCGGTGGACATTCGATTTTTTTTTGAATGTCTATTTAGTCATTAGACATTCGGTGGACATTGGAAAACACTGATTTGAATGTCTAATTAGTCATTAGACATTCGGTGGACATTGGAAAACACATATTTGAATGTCTAATTAGTCATTAGACATTCGGTGGACATTCGAATTTTTTTTTTGAATGTCTATTTAGTCATTAGACATTCGTTGGACATTGGAAAACACTGATTTGAATGTCTAATTAGTCATTAAACATTCGGTGGTTATTCGAATTTTTTTTTTTTGAATGTCTATTTAGTCATTAAACATTCGGTGGACATTGGAAAACACTGATTTGAATGTCTCATTAGTCATTAGACATTCGGTGGACATTGGAAAACACATATTTGAATGTCTAATTAGTCATTAGACATTCGGTGGACATTCGAATTTTTTTTTTGAATGTCTAATTAGTCATTAGACATTCGGTGGACATTGGAAAACACATATTTGAATGTCTAATTAGTCATTAGCCATTCGGTGGACATTCGAAAACACTGATTTGAATGTCTTATTAGTCATTAGACATTCGGTGGACATTCGAATTTTTTTTTTGAATGTCTAATTAGTCATTAGACATTCGGTGGACATTGGAAAACACTGATTTGAATGTCTAATTAGTCATTAGACATTCGGTGGACATTGGAAAACACTGATTTGAATGTCTAATTAGTCATTAGACATTCGGTGGACATTCGAATTTTTTTCTGAATGTCTAATTAGTCATTAGACATTCGGTGGACATTGGAAAACACTGATTTGAATGTCTAATTAGTCATTAGACATTCGGTGGACATTCGAAAACACTGATTTGAATGTCTAATTAGCCATTAGACATTCGGTGGACATTGGAAAACACTGATTTGAATGTCTAATTAGTCATTAGACATTCGGTGGACATTGGAAAACACATATTTGAATGTCTAATTAGTCATTAGACATTCGGTGGACATTCAACATTTTTTATGAACGTCTATTTAGTCATTAGGCATTCGGTGGACATTGGAAAACACTGATTTGAATGTCTAATTAGTCATTAGACATTCGGTGGACATTGGAAAATACTGTTTTGAATGTCTAATTACTCATTAGACATTCGGTGGACATTCGAATTTTTTTTTTGAATGTCTAATTAGTCATTAGACATTCGGTGGACATTCGATTTTTTTTTTAATGTCTATTTAGTCATTAGACATTCGGTGGACATTGGAAAACACTGATTTGAATGTCTAATTAGTCATTAAACATTCGGGGGACATTCGAATTTTCTTTTTGAATGTCTATTTAGTCATTAGACATTCGGTGGACATTGGAAAACACTGATTTGAATGTCTAATTAGTCATTAGACATTCGGTGGACATTGGAAAACACATATTTGAATGTCTAATTAGTCATTAGACATTCGGTGGACATTCGAATTTTTTTTCTGAATGTCTAATTAGTCATTAGACATTCGGTGGACATTGGAAAACACATATTTGAATGTCTAATTAGTCATTAGACATTCGGTGGACATTCGAAAACACTGATTTGAATGTCTAATTAGTCATTAGACATTCGGTGGACATTCGAATTTTTTTTTGAATGTCTATTTAGTCATTAGACATTTGGTGGACATTGGAAAACACTGATTTGAATGTCTAATTAGTCATTAGACATTCGGTGGACATTGGAATACACGTATTTGAATGTCTAATTAGTCATTAGACATTCGATGGACATTCGATTTTTTTTTCTGAATGTCTAATTAGTCATTAGACATTCGGTGGACATTGGAAAACACTGATTTGAATGTCTAATTAGTCATTAGACATTCGGTGGACATTCGAAAACACTGATTTGAATGTCTAATTAGTCATTAGACATTCGGTGGACATTGGAAAACACTGATTTGAATGTCTAATTAGTCATAAGACATTCGGTGGACATTCGAAATTTTTTTTGAATGTCTATTTAGTCATTAGACATTCGGTTGACATTCGAAAACACTGATTTGAATGTCTAATTAGTCATTAGACATTCGGTGGACATTGGAAAACACTGATTTGAATGTCTAATTAGTCATTAGACATTCGGTGGACATTCGAAATTTTTTTTGAATGTCTAATTAGTCATTAGACATTCGGTGGACACTGGAAAACACTGATTTATATGTCTAATTAGTTATTAGACATTCGGTGGACATTCGAAATTTTTTTTGAATGTCTATTTAGTCATTAGACATTCGGTGGACATTCGAAAACACTGATTTGAATGTCTAATTAGTCATTAGACATTCGGTTGACATTCGAAAACACAGATTTGAATGTCTAATTAGTCATTAGACATTCGGTGGACATTGGAAAACACTGATTTGAATGTCTAATTAGTCATTAGACATTCGGTGGACATTCGAAATTTTTTTTGAATGTCTATTTAGTCATTAGACATTCGGTTGACATTCGAAAACACTGATTTGAATGTCTAATTAGTCATTAGACATTCGGTGGACATTGGAAAACACTGATTTGAATGTCTAATTAGTCATTAGACATTCGGTGGACATTCGAAATTTTTTTTGAATGTCTAATTAGTCATTAGACATTCGGTGGACATTGGAAAACACTGATTTGAATGTCTAATTAGTCATTAGACATTCGGTGGACATTCGAAATTTTTTTTGAATGTCTAATTAGTCATTAGACATTCGGTGGACATTGGAAAACACTGATTTGAATGTCTAATTAGTCATTAGACATTCGGTGGACATTCGAAAATTTTTTTGAATGTCTATTTAGTCATTAGACATTCGGTGGACATTGGAAAACACTGATTTGAATGTCTAATTAGTCATTAGACATTCGGTGGACATTGGAAAACACATATTTGAATGTCTAATTAGTCATTAGACATTCGGTGGACATTCGAAAACACTGATTTGAATGTCTAATTAGTCAATAGACATTCGGTGGACATTCGAATTTTTTTTTTGAATGTCTATTTATTCATTAGACATTCGGTGGACATTGGAAAACACTGATTTGAATGTCTAATTAGTCATTAGACATTCGGTGGACATTGGAATACACATATTTGAATGTCTAATTAGTCATTAGACATTCGGTGGACATTCGATTTTTTTTTCTGAATGTCTAATTAGTCATTAGACATTCGGTGGACATTGGAAAACACTGATTTGAATGTCTAATTAGTCATTAGACATTCGGTGGACATTCGAAAACACTGATTTGAATGTCTAATTAACCATTTGACATTCGGTGGACATTGGAAAACACTGATTTGAATGTCTAATTAGTCATTAGACATTCGGTGGACATTGGAAAACACATATTTGAATGTCTTATTAGTCATTAGACATTCGGTGGACATTCAACATTTTTTATGAATGTCTATTTAGTCATTAGACATTCGGTGGACATTGGAAAACACTGATTTGAATGTCTAATTAGTCATTAGACATTCGGTGGACATTGGAAAATACTGTTTTGAATGTCTAATTAGTCATTAGACATTCGGTGGACATTGGAAAACACTGATTTGAATGTCTAATTAGTCATTAGACATTCGGTGGACATTCGATTTTTTTGAATGTCTATTTAGTCATTAGACATTCGGTGGACATTGGAAAACACTGATTTGAATGTCTAATTAGTCATTAGACATTCGGTGGACATTGGAAAACACTGATTTGAATGTCTAATTAGTCATTAGACATTCGGTGGACATTCGAATTTTTTTTTGAATGTCTATTTAGTCATTAGACATTCGTTGGACATTGGAAAACACTGATTTGAATGTCTAATTAGTCATTAAACATTCGGTGGACATTCGAATTTTTTTTTGAATGTCTATTTAGTCATTAGACATTCGGTGGACATTGGAAAACACTGATTTGAATGTCTAATTAGTCATTAGACATTCGATGGACATTGGAAAACACATATTTGAATGTCTAATTAGTCATTAGACATTCGGTGGACATTCGAATTTTTTTTTTTGAATGTCTAATTAGTCATTAGACATTCGGTGGACATTTGAAAACACATATTTGAATGTCTAATTAGTCATTAGACATTCGGTGGACATTGGAAAACACTGATTTGAATGTCTAATTAGTCATTAGACATTCGGTGGACATTCGAAAACACTGATTTGAATGTCTAATTAGTCATTAGACATTCGGTGGACATTGGAAAACACTGATTTGAATGTCTAATTAGTCATTAGACATTCGGTGGACATTCGAAAACACTGATTTGAATGTTTAATTAGTCATTCGACATTCGGTGGACATTCGAAAAAAAGATTTGAATGTCTAATTAGTAATTGGAAAACACAGATTTCTCTACACGCGATATCTCTATTTCGACGGATACTCTCGCAGCTACAGCCGAAATTAAGTCGGTGAGGGGTTATTCCGGCGAGGTCCGTCTCATGTTAACTTGGCCCGTATCCGAATGACCCGCAAATAGAGATGAACTTTGGCAGGGAGTCGACCGAATTGCACAATTATCACCCCGATTGTAGATCTCGGCGAGCCATACACGCAGATACCGATTTATCGCCAATCCGACATCGGGTTGAGGTTTTTGGCCAGAACGATGAAGGTGCGCGACTTTACTTTGCAGGTCGATTGTGAGAAAACGCTGGGCTGTAGCTACCCGGTTTCGCCGAAACGGCACTCAAGACATCGAGAGAAAGCATTTGACAACGAAGTTTCGCCCGATTCGGTCTCCGCAAAGATCGGCACTTTGGCGCACAGCTCGAGGTAAATCCAAGGGACAAGTATCTCATTCCCGTGACAAGTGTCTCATTTCCGTGACACAGCCCCTATCCCGGTTGTGGTACTCGTCACCGAGCCGCGGCAAGCACTACTCACTTGACCTAAACCCGTGTTGCCTTCCACAAAAGGCCCTAAATGGTATTCTCTGCAGAGAGCATAGCCCCGTCTGCCGCTAGTGCCCGGGGTAAATCCATTGGACAAGTGTATCATTCCCGTGACAAGAGTCTCATTCCCGTGACAGGGCTCCTAGCTGGCCCGTGGCACTCGACACCGAGGCGCAGCCAGCACTGCCTAACTGGCCGGGGCTCGGCCCACCAGCCGCCCCAGGGCCCGAGCATGCTTCCCTGCACCGGAGGGAGCTTGGGCAGGCCGATACTGCCCGAGGTAAATATACGGGAAAAGTGTTTCATTCCCGTGACACAGCCCAAAGAGCAGTGGTGGCACACGACACCGAGGCGCAGCCAGAACTACTTACTCGGCAAAAGCACGGTCTTCTTGCCGCACCTGGCCCGGAGCGGCCTTGCCTGAAGTGGGCGGAGCTTAGGCCGGCCGTTACTGCCCGGGATAGATCCATGGGAAATTGTCTCTTTCCCGTCATTCGGCCATTACCGCGCCAGTGGAGCTCGACACCGAGTGCTATTTACTGGACTTGGACCCGCGCTGCCTGCCGCACCAGGCCCGATATGTATTCTCTGCAGGGAGCGGAGCCGGTATCTGCCGCTAGTGCCTGGGGTAAATCCAAGGGACAAGTGTTTCAATCCCGTGACAAGATTCTCATTCAAGTGACACTCCCCTAGCGGGTCCGTGGCACTCGACATCTCGCGGCAAGCACTGCCTACCGGGCCGTGGCCCGGCCCACCAGCCGCTCCAGATCTCGAGCGTTCTTTCCTGCACCGGAGGGAGCTTGGGCAGGCCGATACTGCCCGAGGTAAATAGACAGGGAAAGTGTCTCATTCCCGTGACACAGCCCAAAGAGCAACGGTGGCACACGACACCGAGACGCAGCCAGAACTACTTACTCGGCAAAAGCACGGTCTGCCTGCCGCACCAGGCCCGGAGCGGCCTTGCCTGAAGCGGGCGGAGCTGGGGCGGGCCGCTACTGCCCGGGATAGATCCACTAGAAAAGTGTCTCTTTCCCGTGAAAAGGCAATTACGGCGCCAGTAGAGCTCGACAACGAGGCGTGGCCAGCGCTGTTTACTTGACCTGGACCGGCGCTGCCTGCCGCACCATGCCCCGAATGGTATTCTCTGCAGCGAGCGGAGCCGATGTCTGCCTTTATTCCCCGAGGTAAATCCAAGGGACAAGTGTCTCATTCCCGTGACAAGTGTCTCATTCCCATGACACGGCTCCTAGCGGGTCCGCGGCACTCGACTACGAGGCGCGACCAGCACTGCCTACTAGGCCGGGGCCCGGCCCATCAGCCGCACAAGGCCCGACTGTTCTTCCCTGCAGCGTAGGTAGCTTGGGCAGGCCCCTACTGTCCGGGGTAATTATACGGGGAAAGTTTCTCATTCCCGTGACACAGCCCCAAGAGCAACCGTGGCACACGGCACTGCTTACTGGGAAAGGGCCCGGTCTGCCTGCCGCACCAGGCCCGGAGCGGTCTTCCCTGAAGCGGGCGGAGCTGACCGAGAAAGGCCTCAGGAAAGGTGTCTCTTTCCCGTGACACGGCCCCAACCGCGAAAGTGGAGCTCGACACCGAGGCGTGGCCAGCGCTTTTTACTGGGCCTGGACCCGCGCTGCCTGCCGCATCAGGCCCCGAATGGTTTTCTCTGCAGCGAGGGGAGCCGATGTCTGCCGCTAGTGCCCGGGGTAAAACCAAGGGACAAGTGTCTCATTCAAGTGACACGGCGCGGCCAGCACTGCCTACTGAGCCAGGGCCCGGCCCATCAGCCGCTCAGGGCTTCGAGCGTTCTTCCTTGCAGCAGAGGGAGCAATGACAGGCCGCTACTGCCCGGGGTAAATAGACGCGGAAAGTGTCTCATTCCCTAGACACAGCCTCACGAAAGCGTAGCACAAGGCACTGCTTACTTGGAATGGGCCTGGTCTGCCTGCCGCACCAGGCCCGGAGCGGTCTTCCCTGAAGCGGGCGGAGCTGGGGCGAGCCGCTACTGACCGAGAGAGATCCTCAGGAAAGGTGTCTCTTTCCCGTGACACGGCCCCAACCGCGAAAGTGGAGCTCGACACCGAGGCGTGGCCAGCGCTGTTTACTGGGCCTGGACCCGCGCTGCCTGCCGCATTAGGCCCCGAATGGTTTTCTCTGCAGCGAGCGGAGCCGATGTCTGCTGCTAGTGCCCGAGGTTAATCCAAGGGACAAGTGTCTCATTCAAGTGACACGGCGCGGCCAGCACTGCCTACTGAGCCAGGGCCCGGCCCATCAGCCGCTCACGGCTTCGAGCGTTCTTCCTTGCAGCAGAGGGAGCAATGACAGGCCGCTACTGCCCGGGGTAAATAGACGCGGAAAGTTTCTCATTCCCGTGACACAGCCTCACGAAAGCGTGGTACAAGGCACAGCTTACTGGGAAAGGGCCAGGTCTGCCTGCCAGGCCCGGAGCGGTCTTCCCGAGGCGTGGCCAGCGCTGTGTACTCGGTGGGTTACGGGGCCACCTGCCACACAAGGCCCCGAGCAGCCTTCTCTGCAGCGAGCGGATCAAGGGGCTGCCGTTCGTTTCCATGGTAAATGCATCTGACGAGTGTCTCATTCCCGTGACAAGTGTCTCTTTCCCGTGACACGGCTCCTGGCGCTCCCGTGACACTCGCCATTGAGGCGCGGCCAGCCTTGTTAAAAGGACATGGGAGCAGCCTTCCCTGAAGCGGGCAGAGCTAGGGCTGGCCGCTTCAGCCCGGGGTTAAAACAGCGGGAGAGTGTTTCATTCCCGTGACACGGCTCCTACCGCGCCAGCTGCTCTCGACAAGGAGGGAGGCGTTGCGAGCTTTGCTTACAGGGCTCGGGCCCTGGCAAGCTGCGGCACCGAGCCACGAGCGGTTTTCTCTGCAGCAAGCTGAACAGTGGAATGCCGCTCGTTCACGGGGTAAATCCACGGGACAAGGGTCTAATTCCGGTGACAAGTGTTTCTTTCCCGTGACACGGCTCCTACCGCGCCAGCCGCTCTCGACAAGGAGGGAGGCGTTGCGAGCTTTGCCTACAGTGCTCGGGCCCTTGCAAGTTGCGGCACCGAGCCACGAGCGGTTTTCTCTGCAGCAAGCGGAACAGTGGAATGCCACTCGTTCACGGGGTAAATCCACGGGTCAAGGGTCTCCTTCCGGTCACAAGTGTTTCATTCCCGTGAAACGGCCCAAAGCGCACCCCAGGCACAACATCGAGGCGGTCTTCCCTGTAGCGGACAAAGCGGGGACGGGCCGCTACTTTCCGGATTTATTCCAAGGGAAATGTGTCTCATTCCCGTGACACTGCCCCTAGCGCACTCGACACCGAGGGCGGGGCCACGGCCATCTGCCGCACTAAGCCCCCGTTGGTCTTATCTGCGGCTAGCGGCGCTTGGCCTGCCGCTCTTTCTCGTGGCTAATCTAAGGGACAAGTGTCTCATTCCCTTGACAAGTGCCTCAGATAAATAGAGAGAGAAAGAGAGGGAGAGAC
Organism: Fragum fragum; assembly: GCA_946902895.1. Lineage (NCBI taxonomy): Eukaryota > Metazoa > Mollusca > Bivalvia > Cardiida > Cardiidae > Fragum > Fragum fragum. The sequence goes on along the minus strand of OX336365.1, from coordinate 64,927,048 downwards.
AGACAGAGATAGAGACAGAAAGAAAAACAGACTGACAGACAGACAGAGAAAGAGAGGGGAGAGAGGGGTAACTCAGTAAATCAGATCAACCGACAGAAGTAAAATTCATATGAAAAATAAAACATTGAAACTAAACGTGCCTATTTTAAAAGAGTAAGGGCGTTATTCGCAAATGAGCCGAAGATAGGTTTGTCAAATTGTAGATTTCATTATATACCATTTAAAGGCATTTATCTGTTTATTCCGAATGTGTAGGACTAATTAGACTTTCAAATAAGGTTTTTTCCAATGTCCAACGAAAGTCAAATGACTGATTAGACATTCAAATCAGTTTTTCCAATGTCCACCGAATGTCTAATGACTAAATAGACATTCAAAAAAAATTCAAATCTCCACCGAATGTCTAATGACTAATAAGACATTCAAATCAGTGTTTTCAAATGTCCACCGAATGTCTAATGACTAATTAGACATTCAGAAAAAAATTTCGAATGTCCACCGAATGTCTAACGACTAATTAGACATTCAATTATGTGTTTTCCAATGTCCACCGAATGTCTAATGACTAAATAGACATTCAAAAAAATTTTCGAATGTCCACCGAATGTCAAAAGACTAATTAGACATTCAAATCAGTGTTTTCCAATGTCCACCGAATGTCTAATGACTAATTAGACATTCAAAACAGTATTTTCCAATGTCAACCGAATGTCTAATGACTAATTAGACATTCAAATCAGTGTTTTGCAATATCCACCGAATGTCTAATGACTAATTAGACATTCAAACCAGTGTTTACCAATTTCGACCGAATATCTAATGACTAAATAGACATTCAAAAAAAATTTCGAATGTCCACCGAATGTCTAATGACTAATTAGACATTCAAATCAGTGTTTTCCAATGTCCACCGAATGACTTATGACTAATTAGACATTCAAATCAGTGTTTTCCAATGTCCACCGAATGTCTAATGACTAATTAGACATTCAGAAAAAAAATTCAATTGTCCACCGAATGTCTAATGACTAATTAGACATTCAAATATGTGTTTTCCAATGTCCACCGAATGTCTAATGACTAATTAGACATTCAAATCAGTGTTTTCCAATGTCCACCGAATGTCTAATGACTAAATAGACATTCAAAAAAAAATCGAATGTCCACCGAATGTCTAATGACTAATTAGACATTCAAATCAGTGTTTTCGAATGTCCACCGAATGTCTAATGACTAATTAGACATTCAAATATGTGTTTTCCAATGTCCACCGAATGTCTAATGACTAATTAGACATTCAAATCAGTGTTTTCCAATGTCCACCGAATGTCTAATGACTAAATAGACATTCAAAAAAAAATTCGAATGTCCACCGAATGTCTAATGACTAATTAGACATTCAAATCAGTGTTTTCGAATGTCCAAAGAATGTCTAATGACTAATTAGACATTCAAATATGTGTTTTCCAATGTCCACCGAATGTCTAATGACTAATTAGACATTTAGAAAAAAAATTCGAATGTCCACCGAATGTCTAATGACTAATTAGACATTCAAATATGTGTTTTCCAATGTCCACCGAATGTCTAATGGCTAATTAGACATTCAAATCAGTGTTTTCCAATGTCCACCGAATGTATAATGACTAAATAGACATTCAAATCAGTGTTTTCGAATGTCCACCGAATGTCTAATGACTAATTAGACATTCAAATCAGTGTTTTCCAATGTCCACCGAATGTCTAATGACTAAATAGACATTCAAAAAAAATTTCGAATGTCAACCGAATGTCTAATGACTAATTAGACATTCAAATATGTGTTTTCTAATGTCCACCGAATGTCTAATGACTAATTAGACATTCAAATCAGTGTTTTCCAATGTCCACCGAATGTCTTATGACTAAATAGACATTCAAAAAAAATTTCCTATGTCCACCGAATGTCTAATGACTAATTAGACATTCAAATCAGTGTTTTCCAATGTCCACCGAATGTCCAATGACTAATTAGACATTCAAAACAGTATTTTCCAATGTCCATCGAATGTCTAATGACTAATTAGACATTCAAATCAGTGTTTTCCAATGTCCACCGAATGTCTAATGACTAAATAGACATTCATAAAAAATTTCGAATGTCCACCGAATGTCTAATGACTAAATAGACATTCAAATATGTGTTTTCCAATGTCCACCGAATGTCTAATGACTAATTAGACATTCAAATCAGTGTTTTCCAATGTCCACCGAATGTCTAATGACTAAATAGACATTCAAAAAAAATTTCGAATGTCCACCGAATGTCTAATGACTAATTAGACATTCAAATCAGTGTTTTCCAATGTCCACCGAATGTCTAATGACTAATTAGACTTTCAAAAAAATTGCGAATGTCCACCGAATGTCTAATGACTAATTAGACATTCAAATCAGTGTTTTCCAATGTCCACCGAATGTCTAATGACTAATTAGACATTCAAATCAGTGTTTTCGAATGTCCACCGAATGTCTAATGACTACTTAGACATTCAAATCAGTGTTTTCGAATGTCAACTGAATGTCTAATGACTAAATAGACATTAAAAAAAAATTTCGAATGTCCACCGAATGTCTAATGACTAATAAGACATTCAAATCAGTGTTTTCCAATGTCCACCGAATGTCTAATGACTAATTAGACATTCAAATCAGTGTTTTCGAATGTCAACCGAATGTCTAATGACTAATTAGACATTCAAATCAGTGTTTTCGAATGTCCACCGAATGTCTAATGACTAAATAGACATTCAAAAAAAATTTCGAATGTCCACCGAATGTCTAATGACTAATTAGACATTCAAATCAGTGTTTTCCAATGTCCACCGAATGTCTAATGACTAATTAGATATTCAAAAAAAATTTCGAATGTCCACCGAATGTCTAATGACTAATTAGACATTCAAATCAGTGTTTTCCAATGTCCACCGAATGTCTAATGACTAATTAGACATTCGAATCAGTGTTTTCGAATGTCAACCGAATGTCTTATGACTAAATAGACATTCAAAAAAAATTTCGATTGTCCACCGAATGTCTAATGACTAATTAGACATTCAAATCAGTGTTTTCCAATGTCCACCGAATGTCTAATGACTAATTAGACATTCAAATCAGTGTTTTCGAATGTCCACCGAATGTCTAATGAATAATTAGACATTCAAATCAGTGTTTTCCAATGTCCACCGAATGTCTAATGACTAATTAGACATTCAGAAAAAAAATTCGAATGTCCACCGAATGTCTAATGACTACTTAGACATTCAAATATGTGTATTCCAATGTCCACCGAATGTCTAATGACTAATTAGACATTCAAATTAGTGTTTTCCAATGTCCACCGAATGTCTAATGACTAAATAGACATTCAAAAAAATTCGAATGTCCACCGAATGTCTAATGACTAATTAGACATTCAAATCAGTGTTTTCGAATGTCCACCGAATGTCTAATGACTAATTAGACATTCAAATATGTGTTTTCCAATGTCCACCGAATGTCTAATGACTAATTAGACATTCGGAAAAAAATTTCGAATGTCCACCGAATGTCTAATGACTAATTAGACATTCAAATCAGTGTTTTCCAATGTCCACCGAATGTCTAATGACTAATTAGACATTCAAATCAGTGTTTTCGAATGTCAACCGAATGTCTAATGACTAAATAGACATTCAAAAAAAATTCTGATTGTCCACCGAATGTCTAATGACTAATTAGACATTCAAATCAGTGTTTTCCAATGTCAACCGAATGTCTAATGACTAATTAGACATTCAAATCAGTGTTTTCGAATGTCCACCGGATGTCTAATGACTAATTAGACATTCAAATCAGTGTTTTCGAATGTCCACCGAATGTCTAATGACTAATTAGACATTCAGAAAAAAAATTCGAATGTCCACCGAATGTCTAATGACTAAATAGACATTCAAAAAAAAATTCGAATGTCCACCGAATGTCTAATGACTAATTAGACATTCAAATCAGTGTTTTCGAATATCCACCGAATGTCTTATGACTAATTAGACATTCAAATATGTGTTTTCCAATGTCCACCGAATGTCTAATGACTAATTAGACATTCAGAAAAAAAATTCGAATGTCAACCGAATGTCTAATGACTAATTAGACATTCAAATATGTTTTTTCCAATGTCCACCGAATGTCTAATGACTAATTAGACATTCAAATCAGTGTTGTCCAATGTCCACCGAATGTCTAATGACTAAATGGACATTTAAATCAGTGTTTTCGAATGTCCACCGAATGTCTAATGACTAATTAGACATTCAAAACAGTGTTTTCCAATGTCCACCGAATGTCTAATGACTAAATAGACATCCAAAAAAATTTCAATTGTCAACCGAATGTCTAATGACTAATTAGACATTCAAATCAGTGTTTTCCAATGTCCACCGAATGTCTAATGACTAATTAGACATTCAAATCAGTGTTTTCCAATGTCCACCGAATGTCTAATGACTAAATACACATTCAAAAAAAAATTCCTATGTCCACCGAATGTCTAATGACTAATTAGACATTCAAATCAGTGTTTTCCAATGTCCACCGAATGTCCAATGACTAATTAGACATTCAAAACAGTATTTTCAAATGTCCACCGAATGTCTAATGACTAATTAGACATTCAAATCAGTGTTTTCCAATTACCACCGAATGTCTAATGACTAAATAGACATTCATAAAAAATTTCGAATGTCCACCGAATGTCTAATGACTAATTAGACATTCAAATATGTGTTTTCCAATGTCCACCGAATGTCTAATGACTAATTAGACATTCGAATCAGTGTTTTCGAATGTCAACCGAATGTCTTATGACTAAATAGACATTCAAAAAAAATTTCGATTGTCCACCGAATGTCTAATGACTAATTAGACATTCAAATCAGTGTTTTCCAATGTCCACCGAATGTCTAATGACTAATTAGACATTCAAATCAGTGTTTTCGAATGTCCACCGAATGTCTAATGAATAATTAGACATTCAAATCAGTGTTTTCCAATGTCCACCGAATGTCTAATGACTAATTAGACATTCAGAAAAAAAATTCGAATGTCCACCGAATGTCTAATGACTACTTAGACATTCAAATATGTGTATTCCAATGTCCACCGAATGTCTAATGACTAATTAGACATTCAAATTAGTGTTTTCCAATGTCCACCGAATGTCTAATGACTAAATAGACATTCAAAAAAATTCGAATGTCCACCGAATGTCTAATGACTAATTAGACATTCAAATCAGTGTTTTCGAATGTCCACCGAATGTCTAATGACTAATTAGACATTCAAATATGTGTTTTCCAATGTCCACCGAATGTCTAATGACTAATTAGACATTCGGAAAAAAATTTCGAATGTCCACCGAATGTCTAATGACTAATTAGACATTCAAATCAGTGTTTTCCAATGTCCACCGAATGTCTAATGACTAATTAGACATTCAAATCAGTGTTTTCGAATGTCATCCGAATGTCTAATGACTAAATAGACATTCAAAAAAAATTCTGATTGTCCACCGAATGTCTAATGACTAATTAGACATTCAAATCAGTGTTTTCCAATGTCAACCGAATGTCTAATGACTAATTAGACATTCAAATCAGTGTTTTCGAATGTCCACCGGATGTCTAATGACTAATTAGACATTGAAATCAGTGTTTTCGAATGTCCACCGAATGTCTAATGACTAATTAGACATTCAGAAAAAAAATTCGAATGTCCACCGAATGTCTAATGACTAAATAGACATTCAAAAAAAAATTCGAATGTCCACCGAATGTCTAATGACTAATTAGACATTCAAATCAGTGTTTTCGAATGTCCACCGAATGTCTTATGACTAATTAGACATTCAAATATGTGTTTTCCAATGTCCACCGAATGTCTAATGACTAATTAGACATTCAGAAAAAAAATTCGAATGTCAACCGAATGTCTAATGACTAATTAGACATTCAAATATGTTTTTTCCAATGTCCACCGAATGTCTAATGACTAATTAGACATTCAAATCAGTGTTGTCCAATGTCCACCGAATGTCTAATGACTAAATGGACATTTAAATCAGTGTTTTCGAATGTCCACCGAATGTCTAATGACTAATTAGACATTCAAAACAGTGTTTTCCAATGTCCACCGAATGTCTAATGACTAAATAGACATCCAAAAAAATTTCAATTGTCAACCGAATGTCTAATGACTAATTAGACATTCAAATCAGTGTTTTCCAATGTCCACCGAATGTCTAATGACTAATTAGACATTCAAATCAGTGTTTTCCAATGTCCACCGAATGTCTAATGACTAAATACACATTCAAAAAAAAATTCCTATGTCCACCGAATGTCTAATGACTAATTAGACATTCAAATCAGTGTTTTCCAATGTCCACCGAATGTCCAATGACTAATTAGACATTCAAAACAGTATTTTCAAATGTCCACCGAATGTCTAATGACTAATTAGACATTCAAATCAGTGTTTTCCAATTACCACCGAATGTCTAATGACTAAATAGACATTCATAAAAAATTTCGAATGTCCACCGAATGTCTAATGACTAATTAGACATTCAAATATGTGTTTTCCAATGTCCACCGAATGTCTAATGACTAATTAGACATTCGAATCAGTGTTTTCGAATGTCAACCGAATGTCTTATGACTAAATAGACATTCAAAAAAAATTTCGATTGTCCACCGAATGTCTAATGACTAATTAGACATTCAAATCAGTGTTTTCCAATGTCCACCGAATGTCTAATGACTAATTAGACATTCAAATCAGTGTTTTCGAATGTCCACCGAATGTCTAATGAATAATTAGACATTCAAATCAGTGTTTTCCAATGTCCACCGAATGTCTAATGACTAATTAGACATTCAGAAAAAAAATTCGAATGTCCACCGAATGTCTAATGACTACTTAGACATTCAAATATGTGTATTCCAATGTCCACCGAATGTCTAATGACTAATAAGACATTCAAATTAGTGTTTTCCAATGTCCACCGAATGTCTAATGACTAAATAGACATTCAAAAAAATTCGAATGTCCACCGAATGTCTAATGACTAATTAGACATTCAAATCAGTGTTTTCGAATGTCCACCGAATGTCTAATGACTAATTAGACATTCAAATATGTGTTTTCCAATGTCCACCGAATGTCTAATGACTAATTAGACATTCGGAAAAAAATTTCGAATGTCCACCGAATGTCTAATGACTAATTAGACATTCAAATCAGTGTTTTCCAATGTCCACCGAATGTCTAATGACTAATTAGACATTCAAATCAGTGTTTTCGAATGTCAACCGAATGTCTAATGACTAATTAGACATTCAAAAAAAATTCTGATTGTCCACCGAATGTCTAATGACTAATTAGACATTCAAATCAGTGTTTTCCAATGTCAACCGAATGTCTAATGACTAATTAGACATTCAAATCAGTGTTTTCGAATGTCCACCGGATGTCTAATGACTAATTAGACATTCAAATCAGTGTTTTCGAATGTCCACCGAATGTCTAATGACTAATTAGACATTCAGAAAAAAAATTCGAATGTCCACCGAATGTCTAATGACTAAATAGACATTCAAAAAAAAATTCGAATGTCCACCGAATGTCTAATGACTAATTAGACATTCAAATCAGTGTTTTCGAATGTCCACCGAATGTCTAATGACTAATTAGACATTCAAATATGTGTTTTCCAATGTCCACCGAATGTCTAATGACTAATTAGACATTCAGAAAAAAAATTCGAATGTCAACCGAATGTCTAATGACTAATTAGACATTCAAATATGTTTTTTCCAATGTCCACCGAATGTCTAATGACTAATTAGACATTCAAATCAGTGTTGTCCAATGTCCACCGAATGTCTAATGACTAAATGGACATTTAAATCAGTGTTTTCGAATGTCCACCGAATTACTAATGACTAATTAGACATTCAAAACAGTGTTTTCCAATGTCCACCGAATGTCTAATGACTAAATAGACATCCAAAAAAATTTCAATTGTCAACCGAATGTCTAATGACTAATTAGACATTCAAATCAGTGTTTTCCAATGTCCACCGAATGTCTAATGACTAATTAGACATTCAAATCAGTGTTTTCCAATGTCCACCGAATGTCTAATGACTAAATACACATTCAAAAAAAAATTCCTATGTCCACCGAATGTCTAATGACTAATTAGACATTCAAATCAGTGTTTTCCAATGTCCACCGAATGTCCAATGACTAATTAGACATTCAAAACAGTATTTTCCAATGTCCACCGAATGTCTAATGACTAATTAGACATTCAAATCAGTGTTTTCCAATTACCACCGAATGTCTAATGACTAAATAGACATTCATAAAAAATTTCGAATGTCCACCGAATGTCTAATGACTAATTAGACATTCAAATATGTGTTTTCCAATGTCCACCGAATGTCTAATGACTAATTAGACATTCAAATCAGTGTTTTCCAATGTCCACCGAATGTCTAATGACTAAATAGACATTCAAAAAAATTTTCGAATGTCCACCGAATGTCTAATGACTAATTAGACATTCAAATCAGTGTTTTCCAATGTCCACCGAATGTCTAATGACTAATTAGACATTCAAAAAAAAATTTCGAATGTCCACCGAATGTCTAATGACTAATTAGACATTCAAAACAGTGTTTTCCAATGTCCACCGAATGTCTAATGACTAATTAGACATTCAAAAAAAATTTCGAATGTCCACCGAATGTCTAATGACTAATTAGACATTCAAATAAGTGTTTTCCAATGTCCACCGAATGTCGAATGACTAATTAGACATTCAAATCAGTGTTTTCCAATGTCCACCGAATGTCTAATGACTAAATAGACATTCAAAAAAAAAAATTCGAATGTCCACCGAATGTCTAATGACTAATTAGACATTCAAATATGTGTTTTCCAATGTCCACCGAATGTCTAATGACTAAATAGACATTCAAAAAAAATTTTCGAATGTCCACCGAATGTCTAATGACTAATTAGACATTCAAATCAGTGTTTTCCAATGTCCACCGAATGTCTAATGACCAATTAGACATTCAAAAAAATTTCGAATATCCACCGAATGTCTAATGACTAATTAGACATTCAAATCAGTGTTTTCCAATGTCCACCGAATTTCTAATGACTAATTAGACATTCAAATCAGTGTTTTGGAATGTCAACCGAATGTCTAATGACTAAATAGACATTCAAAAAAAATTTTGAATGTCCACCGAATGTCTAATGACTAATTAGACATTCAAATCAGTGTTTTCCAATGTCCACCGAATGTCTAATGACTAATTGGACATTCAAATCAGTTTTTCCAATGTCCACCGAATGTCTAATGACTAATTAGACATTCAAATATGTGTTTTCCAATGTCCACCGAATGTCTAATGACTAAATAGACATTCAGAAAAAAAATCGAATGTCCACCGAATGTCTAATGACTAATTAGAAATTCAAATATGTGTATTCCAATGTCCACCGAATGTCTAATGACTAATTAGACATTCCAATCAGTGTTTTCCAATGTCCACCGAATGTCTAATGACTAAATAGACATTCAAAAAAAAATTCGAATGTCCACCGACTGTCTAATGACTAATTAGACATTCAAATCAGTGTTTTCGAATGTCCACCGAATGTCTAATGACTAATTAGACATTCAAATATGTGTTTTCCAATGTCCACCGAATGTCTAATGACTAATTAGACATTCAGAAAAAAAATTCGAATGTCCACCGAATGTCTAATGACTAATTAGACATTCAAATATGTGTTTTCCAATGTCCACCGACTGTCTAATGACTAATTAGACATTCTAATCAGTGTTATCCAATGTCCACCGAATGTCTAATGACTAAATAGACATTCAAAAAAAAAAAAAAATTCGAATGTCCACCGAATGTTTAATGACTAATTAGACATTCAAATCAGTGTTTTCCAATGTCCACCGAATGTCTAATGACTAAATAGACATTAAAAAAAAAAATCGAATGGCCACCGAATGTTTAATGACTAATTAGACATTAAAATCAGTGTTTTCCAATGTCCACCGAATGTCTAATGACTAATTAGACATTCAAAACAGTATTTTCCAATGTCCACCGAATGTCTAATGACTAATTAGACATTCAAATCAGTGTTTTCCAATGTCCACCGAATGTCGAATGACTAAATAGACATTCATAAAAAATGTTGAATGTCCACCGAATGTGTAATGACTAATTAGACATTCAAATATGTGTTTTCCAATGTCCACCGAATGTCTAATGACTAATTAGACATTCAAATCAGTGTTTTCCAATTACCACCGAATGTCTAATGGCTAATTAGACATTCAAATCAGTGTTTTCGAATGTCCACCGAATGTCTAATGACTAATTAGACATTCAAATCAGTGTTTTCCAATGTCCACCGAATGTCTAATGACTAATTAGACATTCAGAAAAAAATTCGAATGTCCACCGAATGTCTAATGACTAATTAGACATTCAAATCAGTGTTTTCGAATGTCCACCGAATGTCTAATGACTAATTAGACATTCAAATATGTGTTTTCCAATGTCCACCGAATGTCTAATGACTAATTAGACATTCAAAAAAAAAATTCGAATGTCCACCGAATGTCTAATGACTAATTAGACATTCAAATCAATGTTTTCGAATGTCCACCGAATGTCTAATGACTAATTAGACATTCAAATATCTGTTTTCAAATGTCCACCGAATGTCTAATGACTAATTAGACATTCAAAAAAAAAATTCGAATGTCCACCGAATGTCTAATGACTAATTAGACATTCAAATATGTGTTTTCCAATGTCCACCGAATGTCAAATGACTAATTAGACATTCAAATCAGTGTTTTCCAATGTCCACCGAATGTCTAATGACTAAATAGACATTCAAAAAAAAAATTCGAATGTCCACCGAATGTTTAATGACTAATTAGACATTCAAATCAGTGTTTTCCAATGTCCAACGAATGTCTAATGACTAAATAGACATTCAAAAAAAAATCGAATGTCCACCGAATGTCTAATGACTAATTAGACATTCAAATATGTGTTTTCCAATGTCCACCGAATGTCTAATGACTAATTAGACATTCAAATCAGTGTTTTCCAATGTCCACCGAATGTCTAATGACTAAATAGACATTAAAAAAAAATCGAATGTCCACCGAATGTCTAATGACTAATTAGACATTCAAATCAGTGTTTTCCAATGTCCACCGAATGTCTAATGACTAATTAGACATTCAAATCAGTGTTTTCCAATGTCCACCGAATGTCTAATGGTTAATTAGACATTCAAATCAGTGTTTTCGAATGTCCACCGAATGTCTAATGACTAATTAGACATTCAAATCAGTGTTTTCCAATGTCCACCGAATGTCTAATGACTAATTAGACATTCAGAAAAAAATTCGAATGTCCACCGAATGTCTAATGACTAATTAGACATTCAAATATGTGTTTTCCAATGTCCACCGAATGTCTAATGACTAATTAGACATTCAAATCAGTGTTTTCCATAGTCCACCGAATGTCTAATGACTAAATGGACATTCAAAAAAAAAATCGAATGTCCACCGAATGTCTAATGACTAATTAGACATTCAAATCAGTGTTTTCCAATGTCCACCGAATGTCTAATGACTAATTAGACATTCAAAACAGTATTTTCCAATGTCCACCGAATGTCTAATGACTAATTAGACATTCAAATCAGTGTTTTCCAATGTCCACCGAATGTCTAATGACTAAATAGACATTCATAAAAAATTTCGAATGTCCACCGAATGTCTAATGACTAATTAGACATTCAAATATGTGTTTTCCAATGTCCACCGAATGTCTAATGACTAATTAGACATTCAAATCAGTGTTTTCGAATGTCAACCGAATGTCTAATGACTAAATAGACATTCAAAAAAAAAATATTCGAATGCCCACCGAATGTCTAATGACTAATTAGACATTCAAATCTGTGTTTTCCAATGTCCACGGAATGTCTAATGACTAATTGGACATTCAAATCTATGTTTTCCAATGTCCACCGAATGTCTAATGATTAATTAGACATTCAATTTTTATACTTGTTGAATGTCTATTTATGCGATTAGACATTCGGCCGAATGTCTAATGTCTAATGTCAAATGTTCTGCCAACTTCACGGACTTTTCTAAAGTACGTGTTAAATCGAAAACTCGATGATCAGTCATCCGTAACAGGGAGACTAGCATGTGTTTGATAAAATGCCGTATTTGACGGATCTCGACCGCCAACCAAAGAATCAATCGATCAAAACATTTATTTAGACCGGAAATGAGCTTTGAACTCGAACATTTGGCGAAAATTTAGTGAAGCAAGTTTTGTTTGTTTTTCGACGTAAAAGTCGTTTAGGTAGTCAACCAACCATTTTAGCTTTTTAAGCAAATTTTGTTGGTTTGTTGGTTTTGCGACTTAAACGTCGTAACTACAGCTCATATAAGCTGTAGTTACGACGTTTAGGTCGCCAACAAACCATTTTAACTTTTTTGTTACATGTTACCGGGCATTAACTTTTCAAAAGAACACCGTGTTATATCGAAGTTGAACTTCCTGCTGGTGCTCAATTAACGTTGAGGAGTCATTTGGACTAGGGATCCCTAAATTACTGGCCGGTTCATAGTTTATATATTGGCTATGTTGTTTATGGTGATACAAACATTAATTAGCTTCACTACTAAAACGATATATATCTGTCGATTAAGTAAAAGTGATAGGTTTCTGGGTCCATTAACGGTAAATGCAAGTTACAGACACTTTATAGTTAATTAATGACATTGATGAATTGTTGGAACTCAAATTAATTACCAATTCTGGCAATAGCGCGGATGGTGTTTGGCGATTTGATACTGCCAGTTTTTACCTGGGTTCCATCACTTTGGACTAGGAACGGCTTATGTATAACCTGCCAGGTAAAAATGGGAAATGAACATGATCCTTTTATCGATAAAAAAATGCAGCCTAAATGACAGATTTTGAAATAAGCTGATTAACAAAAACATGAAACAAAATTTAACAATATTTTGATAACTGACTTAAAAACTGACTTAAAAACTGACTTTGTTACAGCCGTTTTTGTATATTAAATCATTACAAAACTACACGACATTAGACTGATCATAATTTCGAGTAATTGCATACTACTTTTTTTAGTTGATGTTGTTGTTGTTTGTTTGTTTGTTTTTTGTTTTTTTTTTTTTTGTTTTTTGTTTTTGTTTTGTTTTGTATTTTGTTTTCTTTTTTCTAAATCTGTTTTTGTGATAGAAAACATTATGAATTATGAAAATTGCTCGTAACAAGAAACGTCTTCATTTTCTACAGTGATAGTCATTTTTTTCTATAGGGACGTAGTTTCCAACGTCATAATGTATCGTTCTTCACCCAATCCAATACAGCAAAATTTTAGACAGGTCTGAATTGAAAGAAGCTGCAGACGACTATTTCAAGTCGATGGAAATTTTAATTTTCTTGTCTTTTGAGATAGAAATCAGTGTGGATAATTAAGAAATTGCTTGATACAAGCGACTTCTTCATTCTTCACAATGTTTCTACAGCTTTTTCCTTGACGGGCGTAAAAAAGAGGACTTTTGTGGGGATAGGTTAAGGCAGGTTCACCTGGATACAGATAAAACAATCAGAAACTACTTTTTGAATGCATTAACCCATTTCCTAACAACCCCGCTTTTATTCAAGAAAAAAGAAATTAGTAAAAACAGTAAAAAGGAATTCTCTATTGTCAAAAATGTTATCTATTATAAACAACATAGATTTTTAAAAAAATGATTAACTTTTTATATTTCGACAACAGTTTTTCTCAAATCAGACCAGTCCAAATGATTGCCTGGTTATGGGTTAATTACGGTTACCAAATTACTTTGCCCTTTTTCACCACAGAAGGTGACCTTGCTTACCTTTTGACTAACAAAGGCACAAGGTACTCAGGATGAGCTCTGTTATATCCAATCACAGTCCGTCAGTAGGCAGATTGCTTGTCCCGCCCACTGACTCTGACAGGGACAAAAACGTTAATTATCAAAATATATCACCAGGAACATTAAAACCCTTTCCTGTACAATCCCTTGTTTTCACGTCCCAATGAATTCATACTTGAGAAAACATTGTGGGAAAAGAAGAAATTGCTTGTAACAAGCAATTTCTTCTTTTTCCACAATATTTTCTACCCTACTGTATGGTGATTTTTCAAATCAAAACCACTTTGAATATTCGTCTGCAAAGTCTTTGAATTGGGACAGGTCTAAAATTTAAGAAAACAGGAAAGGGTTCAACAAAAGGTATATAGTCGGTTTATGCCTGATCATATTCGTTTGGTCACTTGTTATTGGCAGCGGCGATCCATCAGTAAGGCTCCGACCAAGTTAATCCTATTTTACGTAGAAACAAAAAAAATCAAAGTACTGAAAGTACTGTAAGCTAGCAAAGCATGATTTGTTAAGTAATCCTCTTTGTCAAAGGTTACCATGGTAAATAAACTAGGTTAAAGTAACCCAGTAGTTAACCTTTTACAATATGTCAAAATTTAATACTGGTTACAAGCAATTTCTTCACTTTCCACAATGTTTTCAAAAGCATTTTTCTTGAGATGCTTAAAAAAGCGGAATTCAGGAATGGGTTCGATGGCATACTTTTGAAAGAGTGCACTGCAATTTGAATAGAGTTCGTAATATCCTTAAAATACACCAGAACTACTTTTTATTGTGTATGCATTCAACTGATTAGTGGTTAAGTCTCCAGTGGCAGTTTTCACTAATTGAACTTTGAGATCACCTCAAAATTTTGTTTGTTAACTTAAGCTATCAAAGCTGACGCTTTGCTAGCTAAAAATTGAATTTTCAAAACCTTTCCGTTACACACCACAAGGTTCTATATAATGCGGTGCTATTGCCTGGTGACCCGTTTCAAAGGTTGTTAACCCTTTTTTCAATATATTATAAAACTTTTTAATAATTAGATCGACGTTGGGTTCAACGATTTTTCACAACACATTCGGATCAAGCAGGTAGTGTAGCATAAGATCAGACTGCGCGCCAGTGCAGGCTGATCTTAGTCTATACACCTGCCAAAGCAAAGAATGATCCGGAATCAGCATGACAAGGGTAAGTATAATCCTCCTAAGATTCAATTTTTCTCAATCTACATACATGTTATTTTAGTCACATTTTAAACGAGAAAATCTGAAAAGAGTTTTCATGTTACAAGCAATGATATCTAGGGCTTCATATTTTGAAAGCGGTATCACCTATTGGTTATTTCAAAAAGTTGCTGAGATAATGCCCCTATGATACAACTGGAACTCACCCAAAGCGCTTTCTAAGTTGCATTGAAAAAAATATCGAAATACGTGTATATTTTTAAACATCTTCTAATCACAACCTGTAAAGTTTAAACGTTTAAAACCTTTTTAGTCCAGTAGAAATATAGAAAAATTTATTGTGACAGGGGTTCATATTTTACATGTTGTATAAAGAATATTATGTTCTTATTGTGATCCAAAACCGATGTATTGGATTCGAGACGCGTAGAAAAAGGTTTGACCAAACCTTTCCTACTGTGCGAGAATCCAATGCATGGTTTTGTATCGCTATTACATCATAGTATTTCACTTGATATAAACCAACGAATTTTGACTTCAACAGATAATAAGAAGCTATCGAAAATCGTCGACAATCATCCCTTTTTTTATATTCTTGGTGACAAGTCTTTTTAGAGAGATAATGACGTCATCTAACCATATAAGATCATTTAAGAGATGAAGAGAATACTTTTTGTTTTCATGGAGGTATAGCGAAAAATCTAATCACACTGTATGAATACGCGAAGCGGATTCATACATTGTGTGATTAGGTTTTTCGGTTCATACCTCCACGAAAACAAAAATATTCTCTTCATTTTTTATAATTTTAATAGCATCGAATACCTTTTGTATGGGACTATTTTGTGCGGAAGCATACAAAATCGCTGCGTGCTCAAAATTTTGTTCGTGGAGTTATGAATAATTTTTCTCGACCAATCAGAACGCTCGTTTTTGATAGACGAAACTAAAAATCAAATTATTTCAGAATATGCATCATACGGATTCTTCTTCTGTCCACATGCAATGAATGTATCGAAAGTTATATATAATAAATTTCCTTTTGACCGTCTAAAGGAGTTAAAAGTTGTTGCAATAATAGTTTCTGGATCACATTTGCGTTCTGCACCTGCACATAGTATTTGGCATATAAACAACGAAACTAACGTTTTCACAACATCCTTCTTGTAACAACCATAAAGCCAATAAATTGATATGCTTAGACCCTTTAAATGTTAACATTATGCCCCAGACACAAGGGCATTTTTTTAGTAAAAAAGGTGGAACTCTTTTAAGTCTTTTGGCAGCACAATGTATTATTTTAGTTTCTCCAGTATGTAGAATTTCTGTTTATTTTCATATTTCTACGACATTTAATTTTACAAAAGTATTTCTTTGTATTTATTTAACTGGGCACCCCGAGTGTAGTTTAGGAGTGACTCAGACAGAAAATGGTATTGTATTTTTCTATAGAATAAAATATTCACGAGGACTGCATTCAACCACAATGAGTTATCGTGTCGGTTCCGATGTGTTCGTGTTGGCCCCACTATAAGCCTCTGAGAGTCGCCAGATTACATATTGTTATTGAATGTGTGTTAAATTGAGTTTACAGAGAACTATCTATAATACCACTCCCCAAGAACTCATTATAGGCAAATGTGTTTCTCAACGATACTCTTGTCCTTCTTATCAAGTTTCCGTTTATAATATGTAACAGAATTACCCTTTGACTGATACAGTGCACTATAGTGCAGCACAATGTCTTGCTGTAAGAGGGCAGGGACTATTAGTAATTTCCTCTCAGCACATAAGCGGAAAAGGCGAAGCGATGTTCTTTAAGTTGTCTGTATTAACCTTCTCCTGTTTTACAGAATTTTAGACCTGTCATAATTCAAGGGTTTTACAGACAAAAATTAAAAGTGGATTTAATTTGAAAAAATAACCATTCAGTTGGGTAGAAAATATTGTTGTAAAAGAAGAAATTGTTTGTTACAAGCAATTTCGTCTTTTTCTACAATTAAAGAATTTACAGGGACCTACAAACTAGGGGTTGAACAAGAAAGGATTAAACTCTAAACCAAAGCGGTAAATTAGATGTTTTTCAGTATAATGGGGTTTCCCGTAGATTAGAACATAGAGTTTTCACTTAGAACGCAGAACTCGTTTTTCGTGCACTTTATGTATCGTTCCAGCGAGTCAAAATCCTACCCGCGTAGCTCGTCACTTGAATATATGTCTTGATAAAGGAGTCTCTTCCTAAATGACTGTTGATATTTAAACACATTTGAGAAAGTAAACGTCGGCGTGATGTAGGTGAAATATTGACTAAAGCGGCTTAAATCCCCAAACCGTTTATTCTTGCGAGATTTTCATTCGAGCGGCTGTTGAGCTTCGAAACTTATGAACGGTATCCGTCCATTACGACCCATCGTCTGGTGATTCATTTTGTGGCATGTCGAAATTGAAATGAGAGATTAGTTTACAATAGTGATGATTTTAATTAAATGGTAAGTAAACTGTATCGTGATAAGACAAATACTCTAGTAAAAGTTAGTCCCTGCCTCTCAAAATTATTTGAATGGAATTGATAAAACTGAATGTCTCAATTTTGGTGTGTTTAAAAAAATGTAGATTGCACTCAAATTAAGTTATACTTTTAGTGTTGAGAAAATGCCATATGTTAAAGACATTTGAACAAAAGGAAAAAAGTATATCCCGCAGAGTGCACAGATTTTTTTTTTTTTTTTTTCTTCACGATTTGACATTGTTTCCTAGTCTTGGCAACAATTCATCCCAAATTGACCAATCACGACTTTCAATCAAAGAATAAAGAGACGGATAAAATCATTTATTTATACCGGAAGTGAACTCTGAATTCCAACATTGATCGATATGTGAAGCCCAATTTATATATCCGTACCAAGTTTTAGACCCGTATAAGTCATAGCGGCAGAGAACGAAGTCCAAAGGCACCTTTTACCATTTATGACCTCTCTCTCCCACTTAGGCCCAAAATAGGGTATCAATTTTCTTCGTGAAGAGAAGGCCTGCAGTCCTAGTCTTGTTTCTTCCAATGGGGAACCCCAATCTATACCTCAGTGTAAAGGTTCGTGCTACTCAAAGCGGCAGAGAGTCCAACTTTCTACCATTTATTACCACTCTGTACTACTAATTGTGGTCGCATTTTTCTCCAGAACCGTAAGGCCTAAGTCCTACTCATGTTCCTGCTCACGGAGAATCCCACTTTTTCACCTTCTTGCAAATATATGAGGCTAGTGCTATTCATTGCGACAGAGAAATTTCCACCATTCTACCGTTTATTACCACTCTCTACCACTTGCCTCCCAAATAGGATCGCACTTTTCATCGTAACCGAAGGGTCTTTGTGCCTATATTTTTACTCCTGTCTATTGGGAAACCAAACCTGTACCTTCTAGCGAAGGCATAAGGCCCGTGCTAGTCATAGCGGCAGTGAAAGATCATAGCCCAAATTTTGCTAATGACCATGTGAGACTCTACCTTTACGCCTGTGCCAAGAGGGATTCCCATACTTGGCTTAGCGGTAGAAAAAGTCTAAGTCCAACTCCACTCTTCTATCATTTCTTACATCTTTATCTCATCCAGAATCGCACTTTTCTTCGAAAACTGAAAGCCTATAGACCTAATCTTGTTCCAGCCCATTGGGAACATCAATCTGTATCTTCGTGCCAAGCTCGAAGGTTACAGAGGGCACGCACGTTTTGGCTTCTTCGATATGATATGTTGGCATTGCCCTCCGCCCAACATAATCAAATATTGAACTCGTCCGGGTTATTACACAAACACTCTGACCAAATTTACAGTTAAAGAACCAAAATGTAGCCTCTAGTGTGCACACATCATGACAGATGATATTGCTAGATAGCAGAAGCTGATATAAACACCTTGAGAACAAGCACGCAATAAAACTTTCTAACATGCAAGTACATGTATTGACCTTTGGAGAATTGAAAACGAAAAGCGGTCGATTAAGCAAAAACAATCAAAACTAAATAGTACCCTCCTCCCAAAGAAAAGAATGGAAACAAAAATGTCCAACTAGTAAATATATCTTATTAAAAGCTTTGTTAAACTTTTTTAAACTTTATACATTTGGAAAGAGCAAGTTTAACGTTCCAAAAACAAACAACTCGGTATGAAATAGGCTTAGAAGAAGTGTACATAAGATGTAAATATCAACAAATCAAAAAGAAAGTGCATATTTTGTACCACATTTGAAAATAAATCATTTTGATGAACTTGGAAACGACTTATATCTGATAATCTAAAACTAATACACAAAATATTTCAATTTTTAGCGAAAAAAAGGGAAAATATGTAACCGTTTGATTAACAATTAACCTTTGTCAGGCTAAACCCGGAATATTCTCGTTTTGGCAGGAGGTGTACCCAAAATCAGCCTGCACATATTGTTTATAACATACATCTTCAAAAATAATATTAACACACAGTGATTACATCCAAGACTGTCAGTCCTTTGATTTTAATGCGATTTTTCAGAGGATTTTATTCGGCATTACAAGCGTTTAACTTTGTTTTAAATATTTCCTTGTTGGCTTTCTGGCAGTGTAATACGTGGAATTAATTTCCTGCTAGTAGATGTTTATCAACCCTTGTAACCTGCAATTGGTTTTAAATTGATGATGTGTACTAGTATACATCAAGAAAGCCGCCGTCATAGCGCAGTCGGTAGTGCGTCAGACTCCTAATTTTCAACAATCGGATGTCATGGGTTCCGATCCCCGGCGGCACATATCCTTTCCGACATTTGTCTCTTACCAGTTGGTGGATAATCGTAAACCTAAGTGGGATAGCAGCTGGAGGCTAGGAAAGGCTGTAGTGGTAGTACTGGTGCGAGAAATACCAGGAATCCATTGTTATGTGCTCCAGCCGTCACGATATGACTGAATTACTGTTAAAAGTGGCGTTAAACCCAATTCAATCTATCAATAAATCAAGAAATAGCCATAAGTTTTTAGAACGCAGGTAAGTCGACAAAATAGTAATATCAAAGTGACCCCTAATTTTTTGACATTGATGGCCTAATGGGTGAGACAAGCATTGTAAGTCGAATTGATCACTTTGCTAGATATAATTGCTTCAAAGAATAATTGGTCGATTGATTCTTCATTTGATAGCCACGACCTGTTAATTGTTTATTTCAGTGGAAGATGGATTTATCATTCTTTGAATCAACAGGAAAAGTCATATTTTTACGAGTGTTTAAAAAAATCTAGAATTGAAAGATTTATCGGTCTCGTACGAACGAAAACGATTATTCTGTCTTTGAATGCACAAAAAGAGAAAAATGAAAACGGACATTAACTGTAAAAGCGGTTCATTTAGCATGTGAATTGACCAATCGCTGGTCCCGCTCACTTACCCCAGTGGCCCCGCCCATTGACGCCGACAGAAAGTTCTTCTTCGATTTTAAAATTGAATTGGCTGTTGTTACGACATTTAAGTCGCTAAACCAACAAAGATGTTTCACACAAAATGACGGCCAGTGTTGGACCCCAAAGCTCAATAACGGGCTGAATGAATTATTTGATTGGTCGATTGGTTCATTGATTGACAGCCGCGATTGGTCAATAACATGTTCATGTAAATGACAACTAATGACCTCATCAATACACGCATTCGTTTGTTTGAGATTACATTCAATAGCCCGAAATGAACGAAGTAATGGCTAAATGTGTCAGATCAGATCGTTTTATCATTTTGATAATTTCGATGCTTTTTGTCGAAATTTTTCAGTGATAATCCACCGGAAAATTTGATAACCCACCAGAAAGCATGAAAGAATGATTGAGTGTTGGTTTTTGTGTGTGTTTTGTTGTCGTTGTAGTTTGTTAGTTTGTTTGTTTGTTTTCGTCGAAGGATGAATTACCCGTACATTATTTGGTTAGACTATCTGTTCAGTGTATCAAGGGTTAATGTGCTCAGGGATCAATCCACGGTCCCTTCTATTAAACAGAGTTACACTATATCCCGTTGATTCGACAGCCCCGTATCCCCGGGGACAAGCCAACACGCAACTACTCAACGTGAAGATATCCCTTTTCAATAGCATTAGAGTGACTTGGTTCAGGTTTTGTTCTTTGTTTGTTGGCTTTTTTCCCCCAGAAGATAAAACTCAACATTTTTATACATGTAATTTATCTTATCGACATTTGAAGTTGCTTGATATACCACCTATTGACTCCTATTGACTCATTACCACACGACAAAATTTTGGAATGATTCAAATTGCGGGGTGTGCAAACGATAATTTTAAGTTTGTGAAATTTCAAAAAACCTTTTTCTTTTAGAATTAAAAACAAAATTGAAGACAATAAAGAAATTGCTTGCCATAAGCAATTGCCTCATTGTTCACAATGTATCATTTGTTTGATTCTTAAGGGTAGGAACAAAGAGAGATTTCGTGGGAATGGTAAAAGCGCCAATTGTCGGATGTTTTTTCCCGCCCACTGCCCCCACAAGAAGTTCCACTTATATATTAAATACCTTATTTGCAAAATGTGTATGGTCAGTACCATAATTAAACAAACAAGTTGATTAGTTGGCAACCTAATTTTGTAACTTGTATAACCTGTAGTTACGACATTTAAGTCGCCAAACTAACAAGAATCCATAACGAAATTATCGGAAATCAACGATCACTTCCGGTCTAAATTAGAAATTTAATTTGGCCATCGATTTTTTATTGACATTAAGGTATTACCAACAAAATTGTATACAGTTTGAGATTATGATTGGACCTTCAAATCTAAGATTGAGAAAATCTGAAAGTATGTGTCTAGAGTGGGAAAATCATTTTAGTCAGTATAATAAGTGCTTATGATTATTTACAGACAACAAAAAGAAGTAAATTAATTTTCTATTAAAAACATTTTTCGAGTAGTGGGGATTTATCCTTCGTTTCAGGTGAGCAGCAAGGGCCACGTTTCCACAACGGGCTGGGCCACAAGAGGAAAACTATCTCTTGATGTTCCCGAAAGCTCCTTTAGGTATAAAAGGTTAAGCACAGTTGTAAATGAGTTGGGGTTATCACATGTCATGATCCTTTACAAGAGTTCTGGAGATAGATTATATTTTAATATTATACATTTCAATGCTGGGCACCAACTTGAACCCCGCAACGACAGCTATATTCAAGCTGTAGCTAAGATGCTCATTTAGAGTTCAGGATTTGTTGGGCATGCACATGTTTAATAAATCACTTCATTGTCAATCAAACGATCCGTTATTGTTAAGTTGCATTATGTTTTTTTTTTTCTATTGCTAAGTCCTTGTGTTGTCTTAATAATAATTTCAACCGTATTTACAATGGACAGACAAAGCATTAGAGGATCGATAGCCCGCCCACTAATCTGCGACAAGACATTGCGATTCGAATTTCAAAGGTGTAAATTTGGCTAATGTATGATGAGGGGACATAAAACAAATAGCAAATCGTATGTTGGTGACCCAAACGTCGAACCTTCATTTTGATTCAAATGTTACTGCGACGTTTAACCCATTACTAGACGGCACAATTTTAGAATGGTTCAAATTGAAAAAAGTTGCAGACGACAATTTAAAGTTTATGATTTTTTTCGAAAATTTCTGGAAAGAAAACATTAGTAAAGATGAAGAAATTGCTTGTTTCGAGGTGAATATGAGTGTATCTATCAGAAAACACATGGAAGGGGGCCTTATGGATTTTCACTATAAACAATCCTGCTTTGAGCAATTTTTTCATTTACTCAATGTTTTCCCAATTATTTTTCTTCAGGAGCGTAAAAAAAACGTCACTGCTTGGGAATGGGTTATGTCGCAAATACACAAATGCTTAATATAAATATCGGAGATGAAAGTTCGGTTACAGTCAAAATGATTGACTTGATTTGTAAATCATTTGTTGCTGTTGTTGTTATTGTTGCTGTTGACGTTAATGGTAGCGGTGATGCATCAGATACCGACGATACATAGAGGTCGTTAAAATCTCTGGCTGACAGGGAATGGTAGGGAACTCGTTCAATTGACTAAACGCAGCTGTCAATCAAATAACCAGTCAACCAATGAAATCTTTCATTGAGACCAGAAACGAGTTTTGAACCCCGGCATTGGCCACAATTTTTGTTAACAATTTTCATTTTATTTGCGACTTAGACGTCGTTACTACAACTTTTTCAAGCTGTAGTTACGACGTTTAGATCACCAACCAATTAGTCTACTGTTTTGTTACATGTTGCTGGCCATAAATTCTGCAAAATAACGCCGTTTAAAATCGAAGCGGGACTTCCTGTTGGAGTCAATGGGCGTGGCCTATGGAGTAAATGATCAGGGCCAGTGATTGGCCAGTTGGGGTAAAGAAAAAAGTAGCTGTTCTTCAGAAGGATACGTTATTTATTACACTTTTGAGATAATAACATCGCAATGACGTTTGCCCCCATGACTTCATGGTAATTGGTGAAATTTTCTTATGAAAAGAAAATAAGTCCTGGGTATGATTTTTTTCTGTTCATATTCCTCTGAATTACAAGTCATTATACAGAGAAGCCGGTATTGTTCAGTAATGGACTAAGCTACACGGAACTGGCAGAACTGGCAGATTCGGTTCTACAGTATTCGGTATTCAGTGCGTCCGATAGGGCGGCATAAAGGTATAGGAACGGAAAGCGCCTCAGCGGTTTTGTCAATTGATCTGTAAGCATTGTGCGGTAGAAAAAGGCGGACGAGTGCCGATTCTGGAGTAGGTTTTAAAACTATTTCTTATCCCTATATCCGTACGTTGGGATTATTGGCTTTCCGGATCGCTCTAGAAAACAACGATCTCGGATCTTGTAAGATTGTTTTCTCAGCTTGTAGCCGTAATTTTCCTTTCATTCTCTTTGTTAATTTTTGATAGGATCGTTATTTGGTGCGTGCAAGAAGTATTTCTTCGGAAAGGTTTTCTAGAAATTGGTTCTTGGAGATGTTAATATACATGTTGTGTAATTAAGGTCTTCGTTCTTTTGTTTCTGCTGTAGGAATTAAGAAGAATCGGCATATCGTTGGTGTAAACCGAAAACCCTGTAACTACATCTTCAAAAAGCTGTAATTACGAGGTTTTAGAATTACACAGTCGATATATTTTCATCTTTTATTCTTGATCCGAAATATCTTTGTACTGTGTTGCAATTAAATGAAAGCTTAAAGAATCACAAAAAGAATGTCCTATTTTGTTTTTATTTTCAGACTTGAAATAGTTGTGAAAATAATATTATTATTTCTTGGATGTACTCTGTACGATGTAAAGTATTCGGACTGTGAAAAATGACAGAGGACTATATAGAAGAATGGTGAGTTAATATTTATTCATTTCTTATTATTTTTATTATTTCCTTTTCTGTTGTTTGGAAAATATAACGAAAATATTATGCACATTCATACAAAATAACCTTTAAAAACAACCAAAGAAAAAAGAACAATATAAAATATCGCGGGCAAATTTAGGTATCGTTATTATTATTTCGTAGAATGGTTGTTGTTTCCGAATTTTGAATATGGACAATTCAAAATCTTGACAAATAATCAATTTATTTATATATAACATAAGAGCAGAAATGGATTGTGTTTAACCGTGTAGCTTCTATTTCTGCTCCCAAAATTGGTTCGTTATTTTATCTATTTGTTTACCATGGATTTGATATTTCCCAAGGCCTATTAAAACGATTTTTTAACATCCGAAACTAGGAATTGTCTATCTGCGAAATCGGAGTTGTTATTTTTCCTAGAAAACTAGGAAAACATAAAGGAATTATATTTCTTTGGTAGTCACGGTAACTTCCTTTATTCGCAATGTGTCATCATATCGACAAAAATAGGTCCATGTTTTAATACAGCAAAAAAAATCTAATTAGAAAGTTTTGGGGTTTTATAGTTTGATTTCATAAAGCTTCCGAAATCTTATCATAGAAAAAGATAACGCATATATTACTAATAGCAAAAAAAAACAAAAAAAAAACACTCACATCATATCAAAATACTCAACGTACAATATTTACTAACTATAGAAGAAAACGAACATTTAATTCCGTGCAAAACAGAACATTGACTTGACCAACCTTTTTCTTTAAGACCGTATCTTTTAAGCAGCGGTCTTTGACTATATACGGTATTTACATGTTAAACGCGTGATATAATTTATTTCACATTTTCTTAAAATAAAAACAGGTACATAAGGGTACAAAAACAAAACAAAAGAATATCTGAAGGTATTTCACTTATCAATGATATTTTCATTAATTGCGAACACTTCAATAATTGTTGTAATCTAATATCATAAGAAAAAAGCATAATTTCTATCTATAAATTGTAAAATTCAAAGACAATATACAAATGGGGATGCTTATGTAGCTTTTTTCCCTATTTTTGTACTCTGGCGACCTAAAGCTTATGTTCTCAGCCTTACTGAACCTGCAGTTATGAATTTTTGATCGCTCGAGAACGATAATTGACTCGCCGAATGAAATCTGGCTAATAAAGAAAATTTTATGTTTGAAAAAGGGATTAAAATTAGATATATAGACGACCAAGGTGACCATTTTACTCCCAGCCCAGAATATCGTTAAAATGCGACACAATTGACCAATCGCGATGGTCAATCAATTTACCATTCGACCAATAAAATAATTCAATGAGACAAGAAATGAGTCTTTGGAATCTCCAACATGGCCGCCATTTTTGTTAACATTTTTTGTTTCGCTTGACGACTTAAACGTCGTAACTACAGCTAATACTACTGGCAATATTTTTTTTAAAAAATAACGCCGTTTAAAAACGAAGAAGGACTTCCTGTGGGAATCAATGGGCGGGGTTAACGAAGTTAGAGGCCGGGGCTAGCGATTGGTCAATTTCTCCTGGTCAGCCTGCCCCAAATATGTCGCTTTTCGCTCTGTAGAGGTAGTCCTTTCTCGCGTGACAGCTCTCATTTATTTAGAACTTCTGATACACAGTCTACAATAGACCAATCGCGGCTGCCAATCAAAGAATCAATCGATTTATTTAGACCCGAAGTTCACTTTGAACTCCTCCATCGGCCGACATTTATGTGAAACATTTTTTGTAGTTTTGTCGGCTTAAATGCCGTAGCTACCGCTTATTCAAGCTGTATTTACGACAGTCTTGTCGCCAATTAACCATTTTACTTTTTGTTACATGTTACTGGGTATACATAATTCACAATAACGCCGTTTAACCCTTGCCATGCTGAACCCGGAATATTCCGGTTTGGGCAGGAGGTGTAGACTAAGATCAGACTGCACTTATGTGCATGCTGATCTTAGTCTACACCCCCTGCTAGTACTTTTCCTGTCATATTTGTTTATGAAGTTGATTTCTAAGAGAAATAATGATTTTTGAACAAAAAGTTCTATCTGTGCTTTCAGCCCTTTGATTTGAAAGCATTTCAGTAAGGTGATTTATACAGCATGACAAGGGCTAATATCGAAGTTAAATTTCCTATCGGAGTCATTAGACGTGGCTAGCTTAGTCAGTGGCGGGACCAGCGATCTGGTTATAGTTAAAACTTCGTCGAGGCCTTCTTTGTATAAAATCTTTTGATGCCTTTGCAAAGACTAAATTGGAACACAGTCACCACATGTTCATGTTACATAATTCGATATATTTCATGTACCATCTGCATATTCATGCGAGAAAATGAACCCTGAAACAAATGCCTGTGCAAATCACAAGGACTTTGGACAATTGACCAATTGATGACCCCGCCCACTTACTCCAATGGACCCTCCCATTGACTCAGTCATAAAATCCCCCTTCGATTTCAAACGGCGTTGTTTTGCAAGATTTATGACATGTAGCATGTAACAAAAAAGTAGAATAGTATGTTGGTGGCCATAACTATAGCTTGAATAAGCTGTAGTTACGACTTATAAGTGGCCAAACAAACAAAACAGTTTAACGAAAATGGCGGCCAATGTCGGTGATAAAAGCTCATGTCCGATCTTAATGCATGATCCCATCGGTCGACCTGTTATTTGATAGACAGCCGCGATTGGTCAAAACGTGTCGTTTTAGTACCGACAGTATTTTGCCCTAAAATGTGACTATCTTCACCGTGTGCTTCCATCGTATAGTAACTATCCCATCTAAGATGTGGGTCCAATGGTGAGTTGAAAACCAGCTTTCAAAATTCTTCAAGTTAGAAACAAACCGCCTCTAAATCGTCAATTTGGAAGTTGAGAAAACTCTCAAAGCTATTATTACCCGGAGAACTATTTTTTTCACAATTCTTCGTCTTATAAGGAAAATTTCGGAGAGAAAACGGGACTATTTCTGCAGAATATCTCTCTCCGCGTTTTTTGTTCAAGTCAATAAATTTTGTCTCCTCCTTCTGTCGGCTCCAATTGAGGTATTTCGACGATCTACAACCCTTTTGGGGGTTGAAATTTACGTAAATCCTCTACTCTCTTTTAACCCTTGTCATGCTGAACTCGGAATATTCCGGTTTTGGCAGGAGGTGTAGACTAAGATCAGACTGCACTTATGTGCAGGCTGTTCTTAGTCTATACCTCCTGCTTGTACTATTCCTGCCAGAGTTGCTTATGAAGTTGATTTCTAAAAAAAATGTTAATTTTGAACAATCAGTTCTATCAGTGCTTTCAGCCCTTTGATTTGACAACAATTAGGTAAGGTAATTTATACAGCATGACAAGGGTTAAGATATCTTACTATTTGGGGAGTTTTAGAAGGCAAATTTTACATTTGTTCGAATTCGAAATATATGTAGATGCGCTACTTATATGCACGCAGCGTAAATCAGTATCATGCAAGTGTGACAACTTTGTGGAAAAACAACAGACGGGTATTTTCACCTTTAAAATATTTTCAAACCAACTCACATTTTTATAAGGAGCGTATTTGTTTGTTTGTTTGTTTTCCTTTTTTTTTTTTTTTTTTTTTTTTGTTCTTTTAACTATTTTTCTTTTTTTCTTTTTTTTTTTTTCTTTAACTATTTTTCTTTTTTTTTCTTTATTTTTTATTTTTTTTTTTTTTTTTTAATTACCCAAATTTTAAGTCGCAGTCGAAATGAGATTTGAATCTTACCTCGCACTAGGTCGCGTCACATAGAACGACAACATTTTAACAGTTCATTCAAAAACTACGAAGATTGAGCTATCAAAAGTCTTTCACACTCAACCCCGCTATTTTACGGCCATAAAATAAAAGGCCTAGAAAACCATTGTAGATATTGAAGAAAATTCTAAATGTTGTCTACCAAATTAGATTTCATCAGCTAAACATTGACTCTGATTTTGTACCATTCTTACATTGTTCGTCCGGTAACGGAATAATGAACAAATAGAGTTGTAAAAATTGACAGTTTCCAAGATTTTGGCATTTTAGCTCATGCATTGGCTGAAAGCATCTGTCGTGCGTCCATCCGGGTTGAGGTCCATTCGCCCTTAAATGTTTA
This sequence comes from Fragum fragum, assembly GCA_946902895.1. NCBI lineage: Eukaryota > Metazoa > Mollusca > Bivalvia > Cardiida > Cardiidae > Fragum > Fragum fragum. The sequence goes on along the minus strand of OX336365.1, from coordinate 64,898,286 downwards.
CTTTATGAATATTCTCTCCGGAAAGTATTTAACAAATTTTCACGGGAATGATCCTTGGGTGACCCTTACTAAGATTCCTTCGAATAATTGTGATCGGATGAAAAGCGCGGCTTTTATTGTCGAGGAAAGTATATTGTGAAGACTTTGAATATCTTCTCATAAACCAATGGATGGATTTCAACCAGATTTCACCGAAATGATCCTTCAGTGACCCTTTATCAGATTCTTTTAGAAAGCGATGTTTAGAAAAATATGTCTTTAATTTGCGGGGCGAATTCCCATATCTTGTATTGGGAGCAAACTTTGATTTTTTTTCTAAGAAATAAGTCGGTGGATTGCAACAAAATTTCACAGGAATGATCCTTTGAAGACCCTTATCATATTTTATAAAGTATTTTATTGGGTGAAGAACATGGCTATTAAGGGGAGTGGACTAATTTCCATATATGATATATAACTGAATACAGTATATCTTGTATTAGGAGACCACTCATGGGCCGACAAAAAGTGGTCGCTTTAGAGAATTGGCTCTTAAACATACATTTTTATGAATTATATGAAGGATTGATTCGATAGCATACATAATTAATTACGGATTTCTCGCTAAATCCTATGTTGTTGGGAATAATTAGAATCGACTTACTGAGACGATTCTAGTGGGTTCCAAAAGCGTTGGATTTAAATATGATATATTCTTTAGCACTTACGATCACTGCTTTATGAGAGCTTTTGTTTTGGAAAAGGAAATGTTGATTGTGGCTGCTTAAAGGAAGTGGTCGCTTAAATGAGGTGGTCGCTCGATAAGATCGACTGTTTTTTGAAAACTTTCTTCTCAGAAATCAGTTGATGGATTCCAACCAAATTTTACAGGCATGATTCTTGGTAGACTAAACGTCATATTCCTTCATAGAGTTTGGCTTGGTTAAAGAACATGAATTGAAGGGGCCTATGTTTATATATGGTATACAGTGAAAAGTCATGAAAATCATCTTCTCCGAAACTGGAGGATAGGTTTCAACCAAATTTCGCAGGAATTGTCCTTGGCGATATTCTAGTGGGTTTTTTGATGATTAATCTTAAAAAGGTATAAAAAATGTTACCTCCCTTGAAGTAAAATTTAAAAAAAAGGAATTATTTTCTACCTTCAATAGGAGTTGCCTTCTATGTTTACCATTTCCTGTTTTTCAAAATTTATTTCAGACCTGTCCAAATTAAAAAAGTTTGCATTCGACAATTCAAAGCTCATTTTATTTGAAAAATAACCATTCTGTATGGTAGAAAACATTGTGGAATAAGAAGAAATAGCTTGTGTCAAGCAATTTCTTTTTTTCCACAATGTTTTCCAGAGGGACGTAAGAACCAGGGATTAAATAGGAAAGGTTTAAAGAAAGGTAAATGAGCTTTATGATAAGTAGATTCAGGACGATAAAGCGAATCAGGTGATTTATGCTTCATTTTCCTGGGTCAGAAATTTAGCATGTATTTAAATCTGAAAAAAAATGTGAAAAAATCAGATAAATGGTTAAAACGCACTGCCCCAAAATTACATGGAGCATTCAAGCAAAATAGAACCACAGAAGAATCTTTCTATCAATACTATCCTAACACTTTTATAAATCAATAAAATGATAAAACTCATAATTCGACTTTGGTACCTGATATGTAAATACGTTTAACCCTTGTATAAACTACCTCACCGAATTGCTGTCAAATCAAAGTGCTGATGCACTGATAGATATTGTTGTTCAAAAATCAATATTTGAGAAATCAACTTCATAAACAACTCGGGAAAGAAAAAGTATGAGCAGGAGGTGTAGACTAAGATCAGCCTGCACAAACGTGCAGTCTGATCTTAGTCTACACCTCCTGCCAAAACCGGGATATTCCGGGTTCAGCATGACAAGGGTTAAGACCCTGCTTTCAATATCAATATTTCTGAAGTCATTATAAAATAAAACTCATAATGCGAAGCAGTGATCATTTTATTACTTTCTACAGCGTAACTAAAGATAAAAAAGATTTTTTTCCTTTGGACACATTTGACAAGTGAATTAAACGCATCATGAGACGTTGTACAACGATGCGGTATTGGTTGGCATGCTATATGAACAAAAGCCGTCGTTCCCAAATGAACACGTGATGATAAAATGTGCATGATATCGTGTGAAATAAACATAAATAGACGGGAAAAAAACTAATCATGTGCAGCGTCGGCGGTTTTTGTCTATTTCATTATTTCGTTCATTATTGAACTGTTTCGGGATAAAATTCTTCGAGTATGAAACAATGTAAGGGGGGGTTCAGGGGTCTTTTTTGCGAAACAGATAGGGGACAGGTGGTCATTTAGCCCTTTCCTACACGGTCCCGCTTGTTGACACCCATTAAGAAAAAGGGCTATGTAAAACACTGTGAACAATGAACAAACCGCTTGTAACAAGCGATTTTTTCAATGTCTATGGTGTTTTCTACCCTATTAGGCAAATATTTTCTAAAATATAGCTAATACTATTTCAAATATCCGGATGGAGAGGACATTTAATTTACGTACTCTGGAATTCTTTCGACGCATTGGCGTTATATATCGGATTGTTACGGGGGTAGTGCAAGGATATAGGACGAAACTGCTCCGACTGGTTCTTTCACATGCTCGGTGGATAGCACCGTCACACGGGACTTCGGTTAACGTCTCATCCGAAAGACAATTAGTTTGTTAGTTGATATGGTCAGCCCAGGGCTCGAACCCGTGATCTTGAGGTTTGAAGTCAAGTGCTCTAAAAACCTCAAGATCAAAATCCCAAAACCTTTTATTCCACCTCCATGAGAACATATTTATACAGAAATAACTCAGTCAAACTGCCATGCCGGAGATCAATGGGCGTTGCAAACTAGGCATTAATTGACCAATCGCTAGCCCCACCCACTTACTCCGTTAGCCCCGCCCATTGACTCAAACAGGAAGTCCAAATTCGATTTCGAACGGCGTTATTTTGAAAATTATATGGCCAGGAGCATGCAACGAAAAAGTAGTATACATAGTTGGTTGATGACCTAACGTCTTAACAACAGCTTTAATAAGCCTAAATGAATGATTTCATTGGTCGACTGGTTATTTGATTGACAATCGCGATCGGTCAATTTGTTCAGACTGTAGTTACCACATTTTGGCACTAACCGACAGTAAATAAACATTGTAAATTTGGGGGCCATTTATTGCATTTTTAGCACGCAAATCGCAACAACCACTTTTCACAAAAACTGCTACAAGCCTCACTGTGTTTTTTATTTTCGAAACATTTCATATTTTTAAACTTTGGCCGAAACACGAACCTGGAATTCAATAAAGATTTTTTAACTCGTGATGTTTTTGCAATCTACTTGATTAAATCTGATAAAGTGGCCGATATGCAGTCCTCCCCGTATTTGTACATGTTTTTTACAACAACCTGTAAATAATTCAGCAACATTCAATGTACTTTGTTGCATTTTAAATCAGTTATCGATTCCCTAATCCCGGTTGTTTCTTTGATTACGTTTGGTTTGAACAGACGATTAAAACAAAAACACCACAGGTGTATCTTTAACCTATTACCGCACAATGACGCTTTTAAACGCCCTCGGTATGAAACCTTTGGAAAACATTGTGGACAATGGAGAAATTGCTTGTTACAAGCAATTTCTCCATTATCTCCAATGTTTTCTATACCAAAAGCCAAATATTTTAAGAATTTCGTCAGCTTGTCGTCTGCAATTCTTTGAATTTGGTCCAGTCCAAAATTGTGTCGGGTGCTTTTGGGTAAATGACATATTAACTGCAAATATAATGATAACCCTGTGCATAACAGATGCTGTAATATTTATTTTTTGTCTTATATTCAATATTTGGTTAATTCTTGTATACAGAAGGAGATAAAACGGACAAGATCAAACTTAACATTCGTAAAGCCTGACGCTGCATGTTTTTTTTTTTTTTGTTTTGTTTTTTTTGTGCCATATTTTTTCTACCAATTGGCGGATTGCTAACTACAACCATTGACCTCCGAAAAGACATTTTGTCTGATATATAAAGGCAATACGAAGCATTTTGTTGGTTTGGTGACTTAAACGTCGTAACTATAACATATTAATGTGGTAGTTACGACGTTTAGGTCGCCAACCAACTTTTCTACTGTTTTGTTACATGCTACTGGCCATAAAGTTTGCAACAGGCGCCGTTACCTGACGAAACGGAACTTCTTATTTGAGTCAATGGGCGGGCCCAACGGAGTAAGAGGGCGATGCAACCGCTTAGTCAATTAGGGTAGGCCTTGTTAAATTCAATTAAGCTGAATTTCCGGAAATGTAAATTAATGATTTGATTGGTTGATTAATTATTAGATTGACAGCCGCAACTGGCCAAATAGGAAAGAGGCGTTCTACACGGCTGAAGTGTAATTTATTTGTAGGATATATTCGCGATTTCAGACCAGGAAAGCCTTTCTCGTCGATTTTAATGCACCTCTCTTTGAATTTGGACAAGTCTTATTTGTCCGGTGATAAGTTAACGTGTTGTCTGCTTAGTAAGGATATTCATCCTCAAAAGTTGTTTGTGAGAGAGGCAAGACACGATTTTAGCATAGATTATCAATCAACAATCGGTAAAGCGTTATATCCCTAAAAAACTCCTGTATTCTATTGCTGTTTGTGTATTCTATTTCTGAGATTTCTGATTTTTTTATAAATGTATATATCAAGAAGTATTCGGTCGAAAAGAGTTGGTTGAACGGTTGAAAGTGAACCATGGGGGTCGTGTGTTTGCCCCCACCCTCCTCCAACGGCAAACGTTCTATCTGACTTACCTTGTCTTTTAACGGGATAACTTTCTATGTGGGATGAGCAGCTGGCATTGGGACAGACCTTTGTCCTAGTACTGGTGTGAGAAATGCTGGTAATGGAAGATTTTTTTGTTTGATCTTTTTTTTTTTTTTTTTTGTATTTTTTGTTTGTTTGTTTGTTTGTTTGTTTTTTATTGACAAAGCCGATCCGTTGATTCTGAAGAAGTGCCAGTATATATATTTATCTTCGAACACTGAATATCTATTGAAGTGACCATTTTCATATCGGTGCCTACGAATTATTCATTAAATTGATTTATTATTTACGCCAAGATTAAAAGAACATTAGGCAAAGAAATCTCTTCTAAGCGATGTTATCAGATAGCTTAATGTTGCTATATCAAGCGTCTTATCGAGTGATTCACATGGTGCTTAAAACTAATGTTGTATACCTCTAGTATGAAACGATTGATTTATCGATCGATCAATGCCGTTAAACAGACCAATTCGTCGCGCCCTTGGCTGTGTTGCCAAAGTACGTTTTGGTATCTACGCACCAGAATTCAGTAATGACATATTTCATGAGATTAAACATTGGAATGGTCTTCATGAAGGCAATATCTAGAATGTCGACAAATCTTCGGTACTGTCCAATCGCTTGCCCTGCCTATTGACTCCGATGGCCACACCTCCTGCCTCTGATGGCTACGCCCACTGACTCCGGAGGGAAATTCGGCTTCGATATATTGTAAAATGTATGACCAGTAACATGTATCAAAAAATAAAATGGTTGGTTGGAGACCTGCAGCATGAATAAGCTGTAGTTACGACATTTAAGTCGCATCACAACTCAGATTTTTTTCGGGGGGGGGTACTATTTACCTTTTGAAGTTTATCTTTTCAATTGAACAAAAAAATTAGATAAATGTTATTTGGTACACATACAAACATTCTGAAAATGAATTTGAAACGGATCGGGGGGAGCTCTGGACTTTGGGGATTTACATACACACAATCATACACACCCAAACTCACACCACTCACACACACTCACTCACACTCCCGCACAATCACAACATGATTTAAGCATGGATCCAGAATCACACGCGACTTTAAGAATGTAACATTTCCTAATAACGTTGAAAATTTAGACTATATTTTGTACGATCAGTGATCCTTTATTTTGGATCTATTGTAAATCACTTGTTTGTGCCACCATATATAGTTGAAAGAGATGACGGATGATTCTTGTTTAATGTCAGATTTGTTATAAATGGGTTCTTCATTACCGGATATTGGAATCAGGATTTTCTATGAAGCGTTCAAAACAACCCTTTGCTAGCAAAAGTTGGCGATTTGTCACAGAAATTGACAGAAACCTTGACAAGTTATAATTATTTTCAAAGCCTTTTCTTCTTTAAGCTGAGGAGATTTGCCGAAGATGCCAGACGCGTTTTCGCTAAATATGGTCTAAATAAGGAAATTGATAAAAAATGATCATTCCCAACAGACACCAAATCAATGCTAGAGAATAAAACATCTTTTGAAGGAGAATTGGTTGCTTTGATTTGGTTATCAATGCATATATCCTGCTTATTTTTTTAATTAGGAAATCAATCCATGTGGACAATTCTGTTGAGACTGAAATTGAATACTTCAATACGCTTTGGATTTTTCTGGTCGGTTTGATCTACGTTATACAGTCCGAAGATTCACAAAAATAGCAGTTTTGGCAAACATAATGATATTTTGCAATATTTCTAAAGCAGTTGCAGATCTTATGACTAAAGCAGATATACTTGTACGAGGGTTGTCCGTCCGCAACACTTATTGTAAGGGAACTTAGAAGATAAATTATAAATATGTAGTAAAACATAGTAAAAGATGTAAAATAGCTTTTCAAAATAAGAACATGACATGAAAATAATAAAAAGATACAGTAATGAAGGAATTAATTTGACAAGGTTTTCGTTTGATATCAAAGCTTCGCATATTGTATTGTATGTATTCAATTTTTCCGTGACAAAATTATATAAGAGACGCCCTGATTGTTATGTACTGGGTGGATCACTGCTGCAATTCAAAACATCGACTAGCCAATCAAATCACACATTTAGATATGAAGTGAAATTATTACCTCAGACATTAATTCGCAGCATCTCCTTTAGTTTTACGATGTAAACGCCACAGTTGAAGCTAATTCAAGCTGTAATCGACCAATTACGATGCTTTATATCCGCGACAAACATTTTACATACAATGTCCACAATCATATATTTTGCATACCAATGTGATTTGAAATCTTAAACAAAAATGCCTTAATTGAGAGTGAACGTGATGTGTGATCAATTATTTGTTACGCCAAGGGTGTTCAATATATGTTTTACATTGAAATATCACATTCTTTTCTCTTTGTAAAAGCAATTCGAAAAAGTTTCGTCCGAAAAGAGACAAACATGATTTAGGTCAGGACAGTCCTTTATTAACTGGTGATTCTGCTGTTCATTTTTAGCTCCACTGGCTGAAAGCCAGAGAGCTATTGTCATGGCGTTGTGTCTGTCCGTCCGTCCGTAGAAAGTAATGAACAAATTTCATCAAATTTCAAAGAAATAATCCTTGAGTGACCCTCTATCAGATTCCTTCAAAGAATTTTGATCGGTAAAAAAACATGGCTTAAATGGGCGGGGCTAATTTCCATATATGGTGAAATATTTGATATCTTCTTTTCAGAAACCGGTGGATTGATTTCAACCAAATTTCACAGAAATGATCCTTTGTTGACCCATTATCAGATTCCTTCAAAGAATTTTGATCGGCTGAAAAACATGGCTTTAATAGGGCCGGGCAAATTTCATTATACGGTAAAAGCTGTGAAATTCTTCTTCTCAGAGACCGGTGGATTGATTTCAACCGAATTTCACAGAAATGATTCTTTGGTGAACCTTTATCAGATTCCTTAAAAAAATTGATCTGGTGAAAAAACATGGCTTTAATTTGCGGGGTTAATTTCCATATATGGTAAAAGCTTTGAAAATCTTCTTCTAAGAACCTAGTGAATTGATTTTCAACCAAATTTTAAAAAATGATCCTTGGGTGAATAGTTATCAGATTCTTTAAAAGAATTTTGATTCGATAGGAAACGTGATTTTTTATGGACGGGGCTTATTTCCATATATAGTAAAAGATTTGAAAATCTTCTTCTCAGAAACCGGTGGATGGATTTCAACCAAATTTCACAGAAATGATCCTTGGGTCAACCTTTATCAGATTCCTTCAAAGAATTTTGATTCGATAGGAAACATGAATTTAATGGGCGGGGCTTATTTCCATATATGGTAAAGGCTTTGAAAATCTTCTTCTTAGAACCCATTTGACGGATTTCAACCGGATTCGACCGGATCGATCCTTGGGTGACCTTTTTTAAGATTTTGATCGGATGAAAAATATGGGCAGGTCTAATTTCCATATATGGTATTTACTGAAAATTTCTAAGAAATATTTTGATGGATTTCAACCAAATTTCACGGGAATGATAACCAGATGAGCTATTTCAAATCAATGAAAAAACTGCTTAAACAGTACATTCATGCCTGTGAAGCGATATAGGCGCTAAAGCGCCTTATGTTTATGCATATGAAACGTCCCTCCCACTCATACATGACCATCCTTCATCTATAATATCATTCGAATTTCTCTGTTTTTTGTGCTACCAAATTAAAGCCAGGAATTGTGCATGTTCATTGAACACTCTTTGCTGTACACAGAACTGTAGTCAGAGTGTAGAACTGCATAACACAAAGTGTATTAGTATCGATCAAAAGGCACACAAAAGTAATCAAGTCCCAGGGCTTTATTTACTCATTACAGAGATCTTGATAGGATATTGCCGATCACTATTCGTTATATCTCAACAAAACCCTATGTTGTGGGTGCTTATTTGAATCGCCTCCATTAGGCGGTTCAAATGAATACCCACAACATAGGATTAAACGGAGATTTATTCAATAAATTTATCAAAAATCCAAATTATTCCCTCTATCCACGACTCTGTGATGTACTATAGCAATTTGAGACAAGTGTCGTTTTGGGCTTTAAGAGGGAAAATATCCATTTTAGCTTAGACTGATCAGAATATTGTTTATTCAATGCAATCATCATTCTATATTTCAAAATTGGTTAACATCAAAGCGTTTTGAAGGCGGCTCTTGCACAGATTAAGACAAAAAAAATGCTGGCTCTCAATTTCAAATCCTAACTGAAATACTTTCAGATATTTGTAAAAAAGTGATTAAGCTTATTTTTTTAATGAAAATGACTGTTCATGAATTAAAAAAAGAAATACATTGTATAGACCCATACTATGTTTTTGCTCTAACCCCTCGATATGTTCAAGAACTGCTTTAAGGGGCCGTACATCAGGTTTGACAAAATTGTTCGTACATCAATCCTGGGTTTGTTTTGCCGCCCACATAGCCCAGTTTTTAGTGCATCGGACTCCCAATCTTTAATCATGGGGTGTCATGGGTTTGATCCCCAGCGGCAGCACGTATCCTTTCCGACATTTGTATCTCACCAGTGGGTGGAAAATTGTAAAACTAAGTGGATATCAGCTGGCGGCTAGGAAAGGATTGAATGGTAGTACTGGTACGAGATATACAAAGAATCCATTGTTAGGTGCTCCAGCAGCCGCGATATAAAAAAATATTGAAAGCCAAACCCCATCAAAGTAAACAAATTCTCGCATTTTTTCATGTAGCTGAAATGAAAAGAATGTCAAAAGTTTGATGGAAAAAGCTTGATTTATATTACAAAAAAAAATGATTTAGATAGGCAGAGAAGTGTAGGATATCGATACCCTTATATTCCACTCTCTTTTATTCCCAATTCACGTCTGTAATGGGCTCCGTAATTTGTCCGCCAATACGTCATTTCGTCACATGGCGTCATATACCGTAACTATTTTTAGTTCAAAAACTTGCGCATGGCTATCAAATACTTTTCCGCTAGCAATTCAAATAGTTTAATAACAAAATTAGTTTGGTGGTTTGAAATTAAATTATGAAGTTTTAGAGTGCATGATTTGTACATTGAAGCCTATTCATTATCTTCCTTTTCTTGGTTTGACAAGAATCTTGTCATTTAGCCCATCACAGGTATGTATAATGAGAGTAACGAACGGCAACCCTGCTTAGAGATTGTCTTGTGTTTTAATTTTAACAGTTTGTTTGTTTGTTTGAATGGGATTTTACGCCGATTTCAACAATCTTTCAGTTATATGGCGGCTGGAGCACCAAACAATGGATTCCTGGTATTTCTCACACCAGTACCGCCATTACATCCTTTCCTAGGCTCAAGCTGCTATCCCACATAGGTCTACGATTATCGACCCATTGGTGGGAGACAAATAGTTGGAAAGGATGAGTGCCGCCGTCGGGAATCGAACTCGGATTAATTTTAACAGTAAATCAAGTCTTTTTTCGCAATTTAAAGATAAATATTTTCTGCGAAATGCTTTTTTCTACAGAATATGAATAAAAGACACATCGTTAAAGGCTCCAACACAATTTTGTGAACTTGGAAGAATAGAAGACATGCATCTTTGAATGATGAAGAAGCATTTATTAATGATACATTCGATTTATTTGCGCAGAGTTTCCCGATTTGAATCTATTAACATTCAATTGAAGAGAGTTACGACCTTTATATGTATTTAGTTAGCTTCCATCCCGTAACACAACATATGTATCAACACAAAAGAAGACAACTTGTGAAAATTAACTGAGTGATTATTCGTATTATCTCGTTACCAGACAGCAAAATTTTAGACCGGTCGAAATTCAAAGATGTTGCAGACAACAAATTTTATGTGATGAGTTTTTTCGATTCTTTTATTTTTGGGATAGAAAACATTGTAGATATTGAAGAAATTTCTTTTTAAAAGCAATTTCTTCATTTCCACAGTGTTTTCCAAAGCTTTTTTCATTGGGTCGTCCAAAAGAGTCATTGTTTGGAAATGGGAATAGCCGTTACAACCCTGATAGACGGAAAATATTTAAAATTTTCTTTCGTTTCAACAAAGAAGGACGACATTTATGATTATGGCTGGAAATGGTTATTTAAATCAACAAATTCTTAAATCATAATTTACTCATTCCTTTTCACACGTATTGTATCGAAACATTTCAACAGGATCCCATTATCCTTTCAATAAAAAAGATCAAGACAAAAAGAATCTACGCCTACAGAGATGATATGTATCCGTATTGTTTTTTTCAGACAAAAATGAGGAAAAACTATTCTTTGGAAGGCAATCTGTGACTGTAAATACTAGGGCAGGTGTAACTGTGTTACTCTATCTACAGATATATGCCATAGATACATGCTCTGGGAACGGCTTGACATTTTACAGAAAACATACATCTTTCTACATACCGCCACCAGTACATTCTCTCTAGAAATATTCGATAGATATATCGGCAAAAACGGAACACGTCATATCCGTTTTTTGTACCAGATACTAAGTCAAAGTAAATGTAAAAAGTTAAATTTGTCAGAGTTCTACGACAACCTCCAATCATAATGGTCGCAACCCCGAGTTATTGTACATTGAAATGTTCACTCGTTATTGGACCTCTCTGCTTCCTTAGCAAAACGTCGTTGTGCGCGCAAATGTCGTAACTACAGCTTGAATAAAGCTGTAGTTATGGTATTTTGCACGTCCAACGACGAAAAGTCCTTTGTATAGTTTACATTTTTCATTATTATTTTTTCCCAAATTTAATTATATCCGTCAATTATTGTCAATCAAACTTGTATGATCTACATTGCCCTGATTATATCATTTACCAAAAAATGTACAAATATTTGAAAATTAACCTCCGTCGCTATGATTTTCGTAGGCAATGGGTTTAAGCTTGTCTTAATGAATTAAAACCCTATACAGAAATGCTTTAAAATTAAAGGACTGACAGCACTAGACGGTTTTAATGGGGGTAAATATTTCTAAGGAAAATTAATTACCTAAAAAATCTAGCTTAAAAGGGACAAACAGGGGGTGTAGACCAAGATCAGACTGCACATATGTGTAAGCTGATCTTTGTCTATACCACCTGCCTAAATAGAAATATTCCAGGTTAAGCATGACAAGGGTTAACATAAAGGGAAAGATTTATCTCAAACAGTTGTGGGATATTTTTCAGCCTCCTGTTTATGATATACATCAACGTGGTTTGAAGACGATAGATTCATTTTCCTTTGCATGATTTAATGTCTTTGAACAGTTCAGATTCGCGTTAGAACGCAGATTAACACATAAGAAAAACGAGTTGAAAGGAACGAAATGAACTTAGGGAATTCATGGTTAAATGATGTGAAGGGAGTTTTCGTTGTGCCTTGCAATGCTTAATTGAGTGTATTTTTTTTTCGAAAATGTGTTCCAGAAAAGCAAAAGAGTATTACAAATATTTAAAACCAAAATTTTGTTTTCATTTTTACAAATAATTGGCTCTGTAAAAAATAAATAAAACGTAAATTGTTTTGTGTGTGTGTGACCGTTTGTTTGTTTGTTTTAGAATTTCACTTCCGTGTCGTATTAAGGTATCTCTCCAGAAAAGAACCCGTCACATACTGCTTTAAGTCCTATCAAATTTTACAATCAACAAAGAACATTTACCATTTTTTCTGGTGAAGATAAAGTGTTACAGTGAGTCTAATTTGGTTAAAACATATGCTATTCATTCCTTTAGAAGTTAGAGTTGTAATAGGAAAACTATATATCTTAATACTCATTATGTTTCCAAACATTATATTTGCAATGAATTTAAAAATATACGTTCTTGGCATCATCAGTGTTCAGTAGGGGGCTCTGAAAATGCGTTGGCGAAGGGTATAATCAAGTGAACATTGGTTGGGTCGAGATCTGCACCTACTACCTTTTACATTATGAGTTGTAAATACGGGTATGTGTAATATGTCTTGTTTCGATGTAAGAGCCATTTATGCAAATATAAAAGTTAGGCCCCCATTAACCCAACTCTTTTAATAATTCCAGTAATAAGACAAAGACAGTTCGGAAGGCCCTTTAAGTATTGAACCTGATCTTATTTGTCAAATAAACAAGCTGACGTTTTTTTTATTCTTCTAAATTCTATTATTCACCTGTTCTGGATCCATCTTTATTTCCTAATATTTCGTTTTCCTCAAATCCTATTCGGACTCTTTTTCACATGACAGGTTTACTAAAATCCATAATAAAGTACACTTTCTAATGTTCAGATAATCCTTAATCCATACTGCATAACTCTGCATTTGTCAAACCATGCACCGTACTTAGTCCATTCCAACACAACGATGCTTTTGGACGTCCCTCAAGAAAGAATATGGGGAAAGAATTGTGGAAAATAAAGAAATTGCTTGTGACAAGCGATTTTTTAAATTTCCACAATATTTTCTACCCAGAAACTAGGGAAAATCTAAAATTTCGTCAACTGTAAATTTTTGTCCGCAACTCCTTTGATTTTGGACCATTAAAAAAAATATTTCGTCTGGGAATGGGTTAAGAAAAGCATTATCTCAAAGAAAATAACTCACTTTGACATGTCAACTGCAACATATTTTAATTTTGAACAGACTATCTATGTTGTTGGGTTTTTTCTTTTTCGGTTTTTTTTTTTTTTTTTTTTTTTCGTCTGGCAATGTGTTAAAGCAGGTGTCCTTCTATATTTCAAATCCTTCGATCTAACTTAAATTGTACCAGTAAGTTTAGTTCAAGTCATTACGAAAACAGGTATCCGTTTAATTATATTGCGTCTTTGTTCAGTGTTCTTTATCAATTAGTCTATGCCATAAGCCTCTCTTGACATTATTGATAACTCTATAAAAACGCTTTTCAACGTTTATATTACAAGAATAACTAGTTATATACCTTTGTGCTTAGATTAACAAAACGCGTCTGTGATCATAATTATCATTATGATTACGTTAAGGTTCTTCCGTTTTGGTTTTAAAGTCTCGTCAATGTCTGATAGAAAGTATTCTGTATATTCTTTTGTTATTAATACAAATCACGTAAGCAGGCGAAAACGCTTTGAAAAAAAATGTAAAAGAATACTGCAAAGCTCCTTACAATGCATATTTTCTTCTGTCTATTCAACTGTTGCTTTAGAAATTATTTTGTACAATACTGTACATGCTTAATCCTTTCCCGTTTTTTGAAATTTTAGACTGGTCCACTTTGAAAGAGGTTGCAGACGACAAAGAAAACTGTATGCAATTCGAAATTAAATCATCCTATGTGGTAGAAAATATTGTTGGAAAAGGAGAAATTGCTTGTAACAAGCAATTTCTCCTTTTTCCACAATGTTTTCTCAAGTATAAAATCACAGTTTTGTAGATTCCCGAGTTTGAACAGGAAAGGGTTAATATTGAATTAGCTGAAATCATAAATGCACGAACTATAGGTGTTAATTGAAATATTAATACATACAATACTGTAAAGGTTTAATATTCGCATTTTTGTTACAAAACCAACGACCAGAATACTTGTAGTGATTGTAGAAATAACAATGAAATAAAATCGGATCATAATCTTTTTACAGACTTTGCTCGAAAAGGCTCTGATCTTGTCGGTATGATTATTGTGAATTTCAAAACATGGAAATGTTCCACGTTGCTCGTTGTACTAGACATTACGCATATAACAATTCCGCTCGATCCGCCTTTTTACAAACCTCAAGATAACGTCCTTGGAAAACATGGGGGTCACGAAGAAATTGCTCGTAACAAGCAAAACCTTCAATGTCCACAATGTTTTTCATCCTAAAAGGTAAATATTTTCAAAATTCCACCAACTTTACATTATCGACTGCAACTTCTTTCAATTTTGACAAGTCTAAGATTTTGTCGTGTGGTAACGAGTTGAACTAATGGATCATTTCAATGATTAAGGCTGAATTTACGTTAATTTTTGTGCGCACCGCCAATATGTGAGTCGTATGGTTTGAAACTATGAAAGATTAAATATAATACTTCAAGTCACACTGCCTTTAATACTTCGCCTTAAGCTGTATTTTTCTTTCAAGAATAAGGGCGCTGCTATGAATTTAGAAGACTGTAGTGGATAAGATAGTTTCACATTTGGACATTCTTGTTCAATACATATCTCACGAGAAAATTTTGTGGGGAATTCGTATAGCGAAATGACTACTGCTCATATTACCCCTTATCATGCTAAAACCGTAATCTTCCGGTTTGGGCAGAAGGTATAGACAAAGACCAGCCTTCACATAGGTGCAGTCTGACTTTAGTCTATACCTCCTGTTTGTACTTTTCCTGCGAGAGGAATTTATGAATTAACTGATGAATTAAAAAAATGATGATGCCGAATAATAACCTTTATGGGAAAAAAATATAGAAAGCAAAGGACAAATTCGATTATCACAAGCAGTTTTTCGATTTTGAACAAAATTTAGAAAGATCATAATGCCAAAAAGGATTTCTAATTATCGTTTTAAAATGTTGTCGACATCTGACAATTGTTGAAAATCATTCATTTGTCTAAATGGATTAAAACAAAGTTGTTGAGGCTACGCTTTACAGACAATTCGCATTTTAACAAATTTTGTACAGCTTCATACTTCTGAATTAAAGAGATTATTTACGGTGGTTTGTTATTACAATCAGTATCATATACACGATGTACTTTGAACCACAGGCTTACTGACAACCCAATGAATATAGACGATGATTAGGAACGATAAGGAAACCTCTACATCACTTAGACGGATAAGTATATTTATCAATGGCTAAGATTCAGGGCGCGATTTTTATATCTCATTAATGTCTTGCTATTTTTAAACGAATTACTTAAGATAAATTTGTTATATATTGAGAGCTGGAGCATTGCGAGAACGCCCAACTTAATTTAAATACACATTGATTTAATGCAACCAGATGGAAAACTAGTCTTTACATACTTTTAAAAAATGCAAACATGAAGGAGGAGAAGAAGAAAAAGAATCTAATCGTGATTTACTTTCGTAACAAAACCTTGAAAATCCTAAGTAACAAAACAGATAATTTCAATTTTTTCTTAGATTTGCAGACATTTGACCGACATTTTTTGTTCTTGTTATAGCCACATGTAAGTAATAACACAAGCAACGATTTATTGGTAGAACCCGAGGATCGAACAATGAACTGAAAAAGCTAAGCTAATACTCTCTATAAAGATCTAGACCAATCCTTATCAGAATGAATAAGTGGGTTATTGTGTGGTCAAAGTTTGTTTGTTTGCATATTTCAAACATTAACAACAGTATGTATTCATTAAGCCTTGTTGTCCCCCCGAGGAAGGAAAAGCGGTTTCAACAATCTATCGTGTTGGTCACTAAGGCAAAAAAGAGCCTTATAAAAGAAGGGTATGAGTGGAGTCATCTGGAAAGAGCTTTTTGGTCGATTTCAACTGTCGAATGCACCCGATTCTCCTACGGAAATGCTCGCTAATCTTCGGCATTGACAGTTATATTCACATGTGTTGATTACTGAACTTTACGGACGATTTCGTAAATATCCGTGATCGAGCTTATTGTTTGAATAGCTAGCGAAAGTTAAAACGTCATCACCGACGTAATAATTTTATGTAAACAAAACTTGAATTAAGGTGACAATTTGAAATATCAAAACTTCTCTCATTAATTGTACTACCTTTCGTCATTAAAGAACAATGGCGTTAGTACATTAGTTCATACATTTTGCTTACACTACGATGCTTATTTGATACAGATCATTTTCGAGAACGGCGTTTGGAATCAAAAGATACATCAGACTGGAACCGCTTGAGGCAACATTGTACTAGACGGTTTTGAATTACTTCAAATATTTCTTTATCGAATTTGTATAACTTACTAAATCGTCTTCGATTGTATACTCGTTGTTGACTTAATATTACCTTAGGTATTGGAGTAACAAGAATTAACCCATTCCCACTCAATGACGCTTTTTGACGCCAAGGAAAACAATATCTTTTACACAGAAATTTGAAAAAGTCTATAATTTCATAAACTTTAAATTGTCGCCTTCAACTACAGTCAATTTGTCTAGTAATTGTTAAAAACCTGAAAATGGATCAATATGAAAAATGCGATTCCATACAAAGTGGAAGATATTTTTTAGAAGAATATCGCACTTGCCTGTTTTCTAGCATATTTTGATAGCTCGAACAATCACAAAACTAATTTTCAATATTTTATAGCCATGAGCAAATTGCTTCATCCCCAAAGAAAGACAGCAATTGTCTCGTTTATCCATATATAGCAGAAATTATCAATATTCAAATAGACAGAACCCCAGGGTCACTGTTGGAGAGATGTTTCTATCCTCTGAATGAAACTTAATTTCGGAGAACCTTGATATAAATCAATGTTTGTAACGATGGGTAGAGTGATGTCAGATCAAATACGAGTCCGAGATGATGGATGGACGTTTGACCTTTAAATAAAGGTACAATATTGTATGTTTAAACGATGTCGTTTCCGATGGGATGAACTAAACAAAGAATTAGACGGCTTTTCTTAGGACAAGTAAATCGTACTTTTCCTTGGTTTTACTTATTACTGGTTTTGCACTGTGTCAAATGACCAGCCGTTATCTTGATTATAGTTTGTGCAAAAGAGCCATTCTAGACTGAAAGTCACTTGCACACACTCTGTTTACTTTAAGAGATTCTATTGCTTAAGCCATGTATACACAAGTTTTCGTCACTGTCAGTCTCTGTTGAAAGAACTGTATCTCTGCATTCTACGCATTGAAACCTATTTTGTTTACTTAAAGATCAAACTTTTTTTTTAAATTTCGAAACTTGTACCTGTATAGACAAAACTGACCTTTGATCACTCACTATAACTTGTACATCTATAATGGTTTAGTTGTCCCCTACAGTTGCCCATGGTCACAATGACGTGCTGACGCATGTATTTTGTCAGGGGTTTCTACATCGAATGATAAGAAATTTTACACAAATTGGTCAGAAATGTTTTCACTCGTTTCCACCACTCTTCTTTGGGCCCTTGATTACCCATTTATTGCAAAACCACTTACGTAATCAATAAGATATTCCATAGATGGAATATGAAATCAAAAACGTTTACAATAACGGTACATGTTTGATAACACCATTAATAGCTGAGCCATAAAGTCATACACAGGAGATGATAGCGATAACCGATACCTTTGTACGGAGAATAAGCAATTGACCAATCACTGGCCCCGCCCTCTTACTCCTTTGGTCCCATCCATTCAATCCGACAGGAAGTTCCGCTTTCTATTTTCAACGGCGTTATTTTGCAAAAATGATAGCTTGTAGCATGTAACAAATAATTAGAATGGTTGGTAGGCGGCCTAAACATCGTAACTGCAGCTTGAATAAGCTGTAGTTACGACGTTTAAGTCGCCAAAAAAACAAAAGAGGTTGACAAAAATGTCCGCCAATGAAAGAGTTGAAAGCTCAGGTCTGGGCTAAATAAATGATTTGATTGTTCGGTTGATACCTTGATTGACAGGTGCGATTGGTCAATTATTACATCCCTACGATGAATTGGAAATTGACGGATTGCGACTTTCAACCAAAGAACAAATCGACCAATTAACACATTTGTTTATACCGAAAGTGAACTTTGGGTACCAATATTAGCTGACATTTGATTACAGAATATGTTATTGTTTTGCCGACTTAATCGTCGAAGCTACAGCTTATTCAAACTGTATTCACGACTTTTCCAATGATAATTTTGATACATGTAGATAACCATGAGTTTTGGAAAATAATGGCGTTTATTATCGAAGTAAAACTTCTGGTCGGAGCTACGTATACGTGGCAAGCGATAAGTTAATATTTTCCGGGTTTTTTTTTTTTGTTGTTGTTGTTGTTGTTGCTTTTGTTTCTTTGGGGGGGGGGTGTTTGTTTTTTGGGGTTCTTTTTTAATTTTAGACTCGTCCAAATTGATAGAGGTCGCAGACAACAATGAAAATTGAATACAATTTGAAATGAAACCATCCTGTTTGGTAGAAAATATTGTGGGAAAAGGAGAAATTGCTTGTTGCAAGCAATTTCTTCTTTTCCCACAATGTTTTCTCAAGTATAAAATCACAGCGACGTCAAATCCCGGTTTTGTACAGGAAAGGGTTAAAAGTTACTGGCTTATAGATCCACAAGTGTGCATCTCATAGTCTATAGCATTCTCAATACAAAATTCACCTTTAGTCATTTACTCAAACTTGTACATCTATACGATACCCTTTTTTATGTGTTCCTTTTTTACTGCGAAAGTAAACAAGAATTCCGATCCGAAAGATTGCGTACAGATAAGCAAATCATATGGAAATCGGACAGTTGTGTGTGACTTGTTTCCCATAAATTACTCCGGAGGATAATTCAGTACTGTGATAAGAAAGGTCTGTGGAAAATGTGAATATAAGCGAATTCTATCTCCTTTTGAATGCGTGTTTACATATATAAATACATATAATCATAATTATATTCAAACAGTGGAAAAATTTTGGATTTTGGATTACTGATTCATTTGGCTGATTGATTGATTGATTGAATGGGGTTTAAAGCCAATTATAACAGTATTTCAGTCATATCAAGGCGGCTGGAGCACCTAACAATGGATTCTTGTTATTTCTCACACCAATACTTCCTCTAAATCCTTTCCAACCTTCTAGATGCTATCCCACTTAGGTTTACGATTATCCACCCATTGATGAGAGACAAATTTCGCAAAGGATATGTGCCGCCGCCGGGGATCGAACCGATTACATCTAATCCATTTGGAGGGAGAAAATAACTAAAGTATAACCGTATCGCTTTCGAAATTCAATTTTTCTTCGTCAGGGATTCAACAAGAACTTTTATCACAGTATATAGTTCACACTGAACCCCCGACGAAGGAACATTGAATTTCGAAAGCGCTCGGGTTTTACTTTAAAAATCCCCCTCCCCCCCCCCCTAAAAAAATGAATAAAAAATCACATGTCACATATAAAAGCAATCTAAAACAAAACATGTGTTGTGCATGACTAGAAAATAATTATGATGTGGTTTTATTAGAGTATTTCTAAATCATAATGGCAATAAAACCTCACCTCAAACGACAATAAAGATTTGGCGCGATTAAAGCATCTACGTATTTGTTACAGCATGGAACAGAAAGTATCACTTTCGGATTAACGCTTAAAACGTCATCTTCGTTCAACCCTTTCAAACTTTTAGACCTGTCTAAATTCAAAGGTTTTACAGACGAAAATTCGAAATGAACTAATTTGAAAAAATATAACATATTAGTAGGATAGAAAATAATTGTAGAAAAGAAGAAATTGCTTGTTACAAGCAATTTCTTCTTTTTCTACAATAATTTCTCATTGACAAAATCACCGCGACGTGAAAACCAGGGTTTGAATAGGAAAAAGTTAACTTCGCTTTGACTTAGAACAGTTTCTACGGTAACACCTGTCTATTTTCACCCGTTTCCCACACAGTGACGATTTTAGACTCCTCAGAAGAAAAATGTTTGAGAAAATATTGTGTAAAATTAGGAAATTCTTGTAACAATCAATTTCTTCATTTTACACAATGTTTTCTATCAAGATCTAAAATTTCGATGACTTTTAACTCCTTTCATTTCGGTTCTTTCTAAAAAGAAAATGCCCTCTATTAATGGGCTAATAAACTCATAAAACTTTTACTTTTATCGCCCCGAGTCTCACTGATGTTTTTTGTTGTTGTTTGTTGGACCTAAAGGAGGTAGTTTCAGGGGATGAAATGTAAAGAATGGGCTACGTCCCTTAGTTGTGTTTGAACAACGGTCCGTGGGTTAAAAGTCCTAGTGTAAAATAGCATGTACAAGACATACATGTATAATTCATGGTTCCGTTGATTTCTTTAACTCGATTTCAAAATATGTGACGATTTGCTTTACATTTAAATAATATGTGATAATGTTTGATCGAACTATTCCAAGTAGCTAAATATATAGAAAGTGTTAACATATATGTATATAAACTTTATTTTTGGGGAAAAGATATGAGATTTTATGGGGTTTAAAATGTATATGATCAACTACTTTAGGTTCAAGCTCGGGGATTTAGAGATTTTCAAAAAAATGTTTTGTCATTATAGTCAGTGTTAGAGGCTTATAATTGTTCGGATTCTATGTCCAAAGTTAAATTCGGATGGGTAGGGAATCCATACGTTACATCGACACTTAGTAATCATGCTTCTCTTAACCAATTAACGCACGGCAAGATTTTAGACTAGTCCAAGTGTAAAGATGTTGCAGACGGTAATATCAAGTCTTTTCACCTTTGTCTTAAGGGATAGAAATCATTGTGGACATTGAAGAAACTGCCTGTTACAAGAAAATTTTTCATTGCCCCTAATGATTTTCAAACCTTTTCTTTTTTTGGGCGAGGGGTGTAAAAAGCCGGTTTGTGTGAGAATGGATTAAAGGAAAAATCATTACCACACAATACAAGTATTGCATCAAATGTTATATACACGCTTTGTTTAACCCACCCTCCTTTTTACGCCCCTCAAGAAATAAGCTTTCGAGAACATCGTGGAAATCGTTCACAATGTTTTATTTCCATAAATACGAAAAAATTCCACAAACTTCAATTTGTCGTCTGCAGCTTCTTTCAATATGGACAAGTCTACAATTTTGCTGTGTGGGAAAGGGTTAAAGGGAGGTATCGATATTTCTGAATCCTGAATAGACAACAAAATTCGTTCCATCTGTTCTTTAAAACGCTTATAATTTTTTTATTTAAAAAAGTAAGAAATGAATGCGAATTGCCATCTCGTTGTCTCTATTTCTTTTTTCCTTAGCTATAAAACGGATGTGTTTACGAGATAGATCTAAATAAAAAAACGTACTTGTCACCTCTATTCCGCCATATATATGAGAAGGAATAAAGATGACTAAAATCTAAGACATAAAAATAAGCATCAATACCTCCCTTTAACGAATTAAATTATACAAGTCCTAATTATATACCGAGTGAAAGGAAAAGGTCTTCGCAGTTCAGGAGTGATTAAGACGATTACGGGAAATAACACATTCTTCATTTCGACGCAGTGGTAATTTTTTATCTCTTAAATGTCAATCTATTTTTAAGCACGGGGCGGGTAATTAGAAATAAATCAGTACCATTTAAAAAGTTTATTACTTGGCTTCTAGCATGGCATATCCCAGCAACCAATTTACTTTATCCTCACGAGACTACAATATGTTATTGAAGTCATTTCTTACTTTCTTCTGAACTCATTTTCAATAGCGGCGAATGAAATAAGTTGGATTTGATAGTCAAATACTCAATCGAAGTAATACGTAAGGATTTTCAGGTGTAACGAATTATCAGGGTCAAATTTATGGATCAAAGAATCTATCGACCAATCAAATCGTTCATTTAGATCTAAAGTGAACTTTGAACACCAACATTTGCTAGCATTTGTGTGAAGATTTTTTACTATTTGACTACTTAATCGTCGTAAATACAGTCTGTTCAAGCCGTAGTTACGACGTTTAGGTCAACAACCATTTTACCTTTTTGTTACACGTTTCTGGCCATAAATTGTACAAAAATTACT
Organism: Fragum fragum; assembly: GCA_946902895.1. Taxonomy (NCBI): domain Eukaryota; kingdom Metazoa; phylum Mollusca; class Bivalvia; order Cardiida; family Cardiidae; genus Fragum; species Fragum fragum. The sequence goes on along the minus strand of OX336365.1, from coordinate 64,875,831 downwards.
GCTGTTAAAATAGAGGAAATTTCTGTCGGGAGTTTATTGTGAGGGACCAGAGATCCTTCAATTCCTTTTTTCTTGATTATAACAATCGATCTATTGTGCTCAGGGTCACACCTTTTATCTTTGATAAACTGGAATCCAAACCCTTGACGGTGTTTGGCGATGTCTTCACGAAAAAAAAGGGGATATAAGATTGTTAACACGTTATGAAACGACGTTACGTCAACGAAAACGCGAGAATATAATGATGAGGGTACTGTCTAGTTCAAATCAGTATTTTCTCGTATTTCTATCATCGAACTTTAGGGTCGTCGTTATGTCGCGAACTCACCGTCGTATATTATCGTACGCGATATCATCGTTAATTCTTCAGTTCTCTTTGTAGTACTCTCGTCTTATTTTCTCGCCTTGGAGTGCGCAAGCTTAAATAGCCATCCTCCTATGCCGGCCATTTTTTACGCCAAGTTTTAAAATACATTTTAAGTAAGTTAAGAGATGAAGAGGATAATTTCTGTTTTCGTGAAGGTATGAACCGAAAAAACTAATCACTCTGTATGAATACGTGAAGCGTATTCATACATAGGTGTTATTAGGTTTATCGGTTCATACCTCCATGAAAACAAACAATATTCTATTCGTTTTTTATAAGTTAATGGCATCGAGCGAAAACAAAGCAAATATTTTACAAGTTCTGATAGCTTTTTGTATGGGACTATTGTGTTCGGAAACTTCGCTGCGAACTCAAAATTTGTTCATGGGGTTATGAATAATTTTTTCGACAAGTCAGAACGCCCGTTTTTGAAAGACGAAACTAAAAATTAAATTATTGCGTATTGAATGTAAATAGGAGTAGAAACTTTCCAACTATAACTTATAAAAGCATCGCCGTAAGCTTAAATCTCGGTATGTTGAAATATTGATCATAATACCTATGACAGACATAGATAGAGGTACTTTATTAGACATACAGCTATTACGTGCGCATTAGTCCAAATACAATTTGTTTGTTTGAATGGGGTTTAACGCCGCTTTTAACGATTTTTCAGTCATATCGCGGCGGCTAGAGCAACTAACAATGGATTACATCCTTTCCTAACTAAAGCTGCTATCTAACTTACGTTTACGATTATCCACAAATATGTCCCGCCGCCGGGAATCGAACCCATGTCACTATATGATTGAACATTGGGAGTCTGATGCGGTAACAACTGCGCTATTTCGGCGTCCAAAAAAAGCTTTAAAAGTACTTAAGTCAACATGCTATTAAAAATAGTAGTGGTTATACATGACATATATTCAATGATAGAGCATACAAAAATATATTTTCCTTTCCTATTAGGTTTTTTTCGAGTGCATAAGATATTCATTCTCAACACAAATCCAAATGAATAAACGTTTTATAATTTTGCAAGGGTTTTCTTGTTTGGAGTATTCAATAAATCGATAAATAACAAGTCGACATTATAATCGTGGTGTTCGAGAAAGGTCAAACTTTAATTTTCGGTTTTTGTTAGCGTTGTTGTTTTTCTAAACCAAAGGGAATAGACATTAGCGGAACATATATTCCCTATGTTTCTCTGACAGGTACAAATAAAACGTACAGGCATCTCGAAGGTGTATCTGAAATTTCACTCTAGTTTTATGATAGCTTTTAAAATTTATGGCACTCGTTGAGAACTTACTGCCGACTTTGATAAAATGGAGTTCAGATATGTTTTAACCCATTATCACAATTTCTTCATTCTCCACAATGTTTTCCATAAAAAAAGACAATAGTTTTAAAGATTTCACAAAACTTAAAATTGTCGTCTGCAACTTCTTTGAATTTGGACTGGTCTAAAATCTTATTGTGTGGGAATGGGGTAGGTCGTGTCTGTGTATCTAATGTTGTATTTTGATTTTTTGGCCAACATACTCATCTCAGAAGTGGAAACGAAACCTATTCTAAGAAAGCTAACTACCTTTTACACAGTAACTTTTTTTAATTTGATCGCTTTTAGTTTCAGTATATTATTTTTAAAAAGCAAGATGTGTTTTTGAAACAAGATGCCCCTGCAACAGGACTAAACGTTTGATCTTGGTATGTGGCTTTGACCTTATCACATGACCTTGACCTTGACATGAAGAGATGCGTATTATGGAGATGTATCATCATGCCAAATATGATAATTGTATCTTGAATATAGGCTAGAAGTAAATTGCAATGTCAAGTTTTCTTGGGCAAGTTTTGTGCAGACAGACGGACAGACGGACAACCGTAAAACAATATGCCCCCGATCTTTCGATGCGGGGGCATAAAAACCTCTTTGTCAAAAGTCCAAGCCTATCTTTTTTCGGTTAGAAAGCAGCTCTACGACATGTAATGTGAAAGCATTTTGACATAAGGCTTCGAAACGTTATTAAAAAAACACAAAAAGTCAATTTTGCTTATCGGATTTGTGTTGTACAATGGCTACAATATTTTGAAAACACTGAATCATGCATGTTTATATGTTGCAACCGGATGCTTTAATATTACGCTCGGTTTATCCATTACCGCAACACAAAATTTTAGACTGGTCTAAATTGAAAGTGGTTGCAGACGACAAAACAACGTTAGTTTAAATTGAAAAATAATGGCATAATGAGGAAGAAGACATTTTGAGATAAGGAGAAATGACTTGTTAACTGTATTTCTTCGAAGCGTTAACATGCGGGACTGTGTAGGAATGGGTTGACTTTGATTATGTAGTACCGAAAACTAAAGTAAAAAATTCTAGTGTTAAAAGTATCATCATAAGATAAAAGCATACATCTATCAATACAAAATATAGATAAAATGTTTATGTGTTCAAATGACGATTCGCGAATGTAAATAAATGAATCACTCGATCAATCAAATCATCCATTAAGACCGGAAGCGAATTTTTAACCAGAAATTTTGCCGACGTTTAAGTGACGACGTTCATGGCGTCCACCAACCATTTTAGCTTTTTGTTAACAAGTAACCGGTTCTAAATTTTGGCGGAAAAAAACAACAATAACTCTTTATAATGTCAAAGTTGAACTTTTTGTCGGAGCTCAATAAGCGTGGCCAGCGATCTATTTATTTCAGACCAAATCAAATGTCGAAGAAAGCTGGGTGCTAAAATTTTAAGTTTTATTATTTCGTTAAAATTTTTCCTCATGTCTGGCAAAAGATTATTTTACTGACACTTTATGGATGAATCTTATATACCCCTGTCCTATTTAGTACAAAATAAACTCGTTGACATGCAATTTTCAAATGCAAAAATGAAAAAATCTGTCCGGAAGGTATTTGCCTGATTCAAGAACACCCATTTCAATGCGTCTGCCATCGGGCTTTAATAGGCTTGCAAAGAGCCATCGAAAGCTATCCTTATCAGAGCCTTTCCTGCCAAACTCCGGATTTTACATCGCTGTGATTTTATACTCAAGAAAACATTGTGGAAAAAGAAGAAACTGCTTGTAACAAGCAATTTCTTCTTTCCTACAATATTGTCTACAACATAGTATGGTTTCATTTCCAATTGTATCCAAATTTCATCGTCGTCTGCAACATTTTTCAATTTGGACCAGTCTAAAATTTAAAAAAAATGGACAAGCTTAAATCAGTAAATAATCTTTCGAGAGGTTCCATTTGTAATGTTATCTTTTACTTTTGATGATAATAGATTTGGTATTTGCTGGGTAGATTTTATCAGGACGCGGTCACTGATGTTAGATTAAAGAATAAAAGGTCACTTAAAGCAGCTAGATGAGAGTAAAAGCAGAGTAATAGTTTTGATCCTGTCACCTGCTATTCTAGTAAAGGCAAAATGAAATTCAGTATTTCATAGTTATTTGCAAATTGCTTTTCCGTAAAAATGACCGCTGATTCTCGTTTATCCATACATAGTAGATATTAGGAGGCACACAAAGAAAATCTTAAAAATTACCTCTCAAAAAATTATCTTATTATTTTTTTTAACTCGTGTCCTTCTTCTTCTTCTGTTTTTTCTCTAAATTCGCTGTGGCCATACTGCGGTTGGCAGCACGTCGGACTCCTATAGATGGAATACAGGGTTCGATCCTCGGGTCGCGGCAAAGATTCCTTTCCGATATTTGTCTCCAACCAACAGGTGGATAATCGTAAAACTTAGTGGGATGAACAGCTGGAGGCTCGGAAAGGATGTAGTGGTAGTACTGTTGCTAGACATACCAGGAATCCATAGTTTGGTACTCCCGCCGCCGCGATATGATAATACCCCTAAAAGTGGCTCCATTCAATCAATTAATCTTCTTTAAACACATTTTAGATTTGGCAACTTTGGAATTTTTGTTTGTAGTGCAACAAATCTTTGCTACGAAAAATAGGAATGACAGCTGATTTATTTCACACACACACACACACACACACACACACACACACACACACACACACACACAAAAGAAATCAATAAGACCATTTTGAATCGCATGGGCCCATCTTTGAAGGGCTGTAAATAAGCCCGGAAAATATTGTGTTTTTTATTTATTTTGTTGTCGTTTTTATCGATGCTGTTGATTTATTCAATTTTTGTTGCCTGAACATGTGCTTTCACAAATTTGTTTTAAATATCAAAAATATTTGTATGTTTCGACATCCCCTTGAAGCTATAGGTTGTTACGATTTTCAATGTATCTACAATCTATAATGTTTCTATATAATCCACTAGCTGTAATCGTGTTAATCTTCATTAAATTTTATGATGGGTGGGATTTATTTTGAAAGAGAGATGAAACGATTTCCATTAGAGCTATGATATTTTAATATCCGAAAGTATCTCTGCAATATTACTGTTTAAAGCAGGTTTTCATTTTAGAAGAATAGATCGGTTATCCTTCCAGTAATCAATTGTTAAAATTAGACTATATTTTTGATCCATCGTATCGTGTGATCATGAGCACCGACTTATTAACCCCCCCCCCAAAAAAAAGTTTATAACAGCCTCTAATGAATCAGAAATATAGATTATATATTCAACTAAAGTAATACCGAATTATTACCCCGTCCCCACACAATAACGCTTTTTAAAGCTACATCTCGAAAAAGACTTTGGAAAATATTGCGGACAATGACGAAATTGTTTGCAACAAGCGATTTCTTCATTTTCAACAATGTATACAACCCAAATAGTAGTATGTGTGTGTGGGGGGGGGGTCAACTCCATCGTTGAATTTGAACCAGTCTTAATTTTTCATATGGTAATGGGTGAGACGAACAACTCGTAAACCCATAACAATCAAAGGGTTATATATTTTAATCAAAGGACTGAAAGTCCCGAGGACGGTTTTGCTGGCTTATCAGTAATCGCGCTCAATAATGCCAACATGTATCATCAAGATGAGTTAATAAATCGTACACCTAAGTGGGACAAGCAGCTGGAAGCTCGATAAGGATGAAGTGGTAATACTGGTGTGAGAACTACCAGGAATCCATGGTTTGGATCTCCAGCCGCCCCGGTATAACTGAAATACTATTAAAAGTTGCGTAAAACCCCCATTCAGTCAATCACTACCCTTTTAAGGTTAACCGAAATCGCTATTTTGATTTGATCACAACGTTTTCTTAAATATTATTTCGTAAGTGCGTGAAAAATTTTGGTTGTGTGGTAAGAGGTTAAATGATAAAAGGTAAAGATATCAAAGCTAACATTCAATTCGTTGTAACTAAGGATATATCAAATCGAAGTTTTAAATCATTTCCTTTATATTAATGACTAACAGGAGGTTGTTGGCATGCAGCAATTAAGTTATTTTTCTTCATCAGCGACGAAACAAGATGAAGGCGATCACATAGATTTTCACTTCAAGTTTATGAGCATGCGTGGAAATGAGCGGAAAATTCGTGAAAACTTGTTTCCGGTTGATCGATGTGAAATACCGGTTTTGTCCTACAAAACCGCTAAAAATGGGTCAAAAATATCGTGTGACCGCGGATTCTCTAGAAGATCTACATGTCTTTGTTGCATGTAAGTAAACAAATTTTTGAGTTCAGAAATTAATTTTATCAAAACAGAACAGATTATATATTCTATTTAGGACTTAAACAAGAATGTTTCTGACCCATACATGAATATCAAATACAAAGACCAAATACACTACATCTTATAAAAATATGTCATTAAAGGCATAATCAGGTCATTTTCATGGTACCGGCACCGTTACTCAGAAGTTGCTCATATTTTTAAGGCTGTAAATTTAAAAAGTTCTCCCTTTCTTTTTTTCGTTTTAAGAAAATCACGGAAAAAGATGAAATTGCATGTTACAAGCAATTTCTTCTTTGTCCACAATGTTTTTCAAAACTATTTTTCTTCGGGGATGTTAAAGAGCGAAATTGACCAATCGATTGTGTCAATCAAATAACCAGTCAACCAATGAAATCATTCATTTAGATTCGAAATGAGTTTTGAGCTCCGAGATTGGAAGCCATTTGTGTTAACATTTCTTGTTTGTTTGGCGACTAAGACGTCGTAACTACAGCTTTTTCAAGCTGTAGTTACGACGTTTAGGTCGCCAACCAACTATTCTACCTTTTTTGTAGCATGCTACTTTTCATAATTTTTTTCAACTTAACGACGTTTAAAATCGAAGTGGGACTTCCTTGGCGGAGTCGATAGGCGTAGCAAATGGTTTTAGTGGGCGGGGCCAGAGATAGGACAAATATGTGGGAATGCATCAACGGGTTTATTAAAGGTTATGTTAACAATATTTTTAAGCAGGTGCATATGTTCTGATTAATTGGGCGCGGCCAAAGGAGTAAGAGGGCGGGACCAGCGATTGGTCATTTAACTTCGTTGTAAAACGATTGTTCGTATATACAAAGTTCCGTCACCGAAGAATGTCTCTGGAGTTGCAGAGGGTATTAATCCTTAGTTTGAATAATGATACGAGAAATTTATGAGAACGCTCTTGTCAGCAAATTTTCAGACAAATGGAAATTCTCAACTAATGTGTTTTAAATCCGTTTTGTGCTAAATTGGATTTTATTTGAAAGTGTCCGATCGATGAAGATGCGCAACAAGCTTTGTATTGTGTGCAAAATGTTTTAGTAAATATCTATTCGAAAAATTTCTTACCCGACCGTTTTGTACGAATCTGAGAATTCTGATCAAAATCCAAGCAAAACGCATTTGGGCCTCCAAAACACTTTGGTATCAAGCGACAATTTATATCAAATCATGTTTACAAAATTGTGATGCTCTATTCTGAGAATGTGATAAATAATGAATATCATGCATTTTAATGGTCTTATATCTTGGATGTGATCCAAGCTGAATAGGAACATGACACCCAAGGTTAAGTGAAGAATCGACTGTTCCTACTCTGCGAGGATGAAACACAAGGTTCGGATCTATACTACACCATAGTATTCCATTTATTATATACCTACATAATTTACGATTTGAAAATAAATATTGTTGCAGTTGTCTGAAAACGAACAAATTTTACAATATATGTTTGTTTTTATAACGATTATTCTAAACGTGTTGTCATTTTAGAAGGAAGATAATGTCGTAACACATTACTATTTATTTGTACATGTATAAATCAAAGTACTGAAAGTTCTGTAAGCTAGCAAAGCATAGTTCCGTTAAGTAATCTTCTTTGCTAAAGGTTATCGTGATAGAAAACCGATCCCTTGTTGGGTAGAAAACATTGTGGACAATGCCGGGGATCGAACCCATGACATCAGTTCGAGAATCTCTGGTCATACTGCAAAGTATCGTACTCAGTTCAATAAGGACACGAAAAAGGCCACTACATTGTAAAATTGCTTTAACCCTTTCCTGGATAAACCCGGGATTTTACGACACTGTGATTTTGTACTTGAGAAAACATTGTGGAAAAAGGAGAAATTGCTTATAATAAGCAATTTCTCCTTTTCCCACAATGTTTTCTACCACATAGGATGGTTTTATTTGGAATTGCATCCAATTTTCATTTTCGTCTGTATCCTCTTTCAATTTGGACCAGTCTAAAATTTCAAAAAACAGGAAAGGGTTAATATTTATTGACTCGGCAAGGTGCAATTAAAAAAATATATTCAACTTCAAGATATGTGATTTTGATTTCACTCATGACGCCATTTATTAATTTCTACGAGATGAGTGTCGCTGTGGGAGTGAGTATTAACAGTTATTCAAATCTAAAATCAATCTCAGCATGTTTCTGCCTGATCAAAGCTCATAAAGAAGTGATTCACTTTTGTATTTACATCCAGGTGCAATCTACTGCAAAATGGGGTTTTATTACCCACTGGAGTGAGCGCCAGAACAATTAATACATAGGGAATATTATGTCATAATTTGATTTTTACTTTCTAATAAAAACGCGTTCTGATTGGTCGAACAAAAATTATTCATAACCCCATGAAAAAATTTTGAGCACGCAGTGATTTTGTATGCATCCGCACAAAATAGTCTCATACATAAAGGTATCAAAATTTGTAAAATATTCATCTCTTAAATGATAGCGATACGACATGTGTTTTTTTTCTTTGAGCTGCGGTTGAAAATTTCGATATTTCACGAGACCGAAGGTCGAGTGGAATATCAAATTTTTCTCCGCAGCGAGAAGAAAATACAAGATGTTTTATCGGTATCGTAGCTTGATATTCCAATTGTTATGTACCTAAATTTTTATTGAATAAATTGAATTTAGTTATTAAAATACTGCGTTTTAGAAGTATTTCCCTTCTCCTTTACCATTATGATTACGTTTATTCGCACTTCTACGTCATATACAGAATGAAAATGACGTCATCTAAGGCTATCATATGTGGAACCGTATTTGACACTATCTTACACGGGTCTGACTTGTCCCATTTTGTCTATCAGGAATGTAAATCATCTAATAGAAATATTTATTATATACCTATAAATGATATGAATTAAAATCTGGCTATCCAATACAACTCGACAGAAAAAAAGTCAATATTCGGCGTGTACTAAAAAACCGTATTCGTCGGGTACCGTTAAACACGGACTCCTTTTTGTGTATTGACGTTCGGAAAGTTGGTTATTTCTAAATCATTTAATAGAATTTTCTTAATTCTAGTCCTATAGGTATATAATAAAAGGAATATTACATCAGTGTGTTTTTTCTAGTTGTTGTTATCGTGTTCTCGAAACGTGTGTAGGTATTTTTCATTTAAAAAATAACTACACACGATTCTCGACAACGATAACAACAAACAGAAAAAGACACTGATGTAATATTCCCTATTTATTGATATATAATATAAATTCATATTCACGCTTCCATCTATTGCCAGTAATGAGACGTTTTATTTCAAAACAAAACTTCCGTCTGTATGTTCGACTTTCTTTTGAAACCAGATAACGATTGCAGTTGAAATTGAAGACTAATATACCTCCCCAAGTGTATATGTATATCAATCACATGTGTCTTAGTCTTACAAGCATGTTCAACACAAATATATGTCGATTGATTGATTGAATAGGGTTTAACGCAACGTTTAACACTATTTCAGTCATATCGCTCAGGCTTGAGCACCTAATAATGTATTCCTGGTATTTCTCACACCAGTACTACCAGTACATCATTTCCTAGCCTCCAGCTGCTATCCCACTTAGGTATACAATTATCGACCCGTTGGTGAGAGACAAATGTCGGAAAGGATAAGTGCCGTCGCCGGGGATCGAACCCATGACATCCCATGGTTGAAGATTCGGAGTCTGATGCACTACTGTGCTATGACGGCGGCTACAAGTATGTGTAACAGTATTTGTAACCGAACATTTAAAACTAGAACCTTCAGAACGATTTCTGGTGTATTTAAAATTGTAGAATTTGTCTATAGTTTGATCGTAATGTTAGCTTTACTGAAAATCGCCACGTCTGTGCCATTGGTATCAATCCATAGTCCTTTGTATTTTTTCCTTTTAGATACGTACTATTTTCTCTTGCATGGCCCTATACCATGGCTGTTTCGACGGAATATTATATGAAACCAGCACTCATGTTTGCCTCTTAAAATTTTTACACTTAAAAAGCTGACAATATTGTGTTTTTGGTTTCAGAAATTTCTCTCGATTGAGGCAAGATGACCCCCTGAGAGAAAATTTCGAAATAAACCATCAGTATTCCGAGGGTTGTTCCGGATAAGTTATACTCCGTTTAAATGTACCATTTTATGAACTTACAACATTTAAGATCTTTTATGAAGAATGGCTAATTTATAAGCGTATTCATGCATTCAAAGAACTATAACCACAGCTTGTATTTTTACGTCGCCGGTACTTTTTTCCAGATGTAAACTAGACCTTTCGTCTGTTCTTCTCAATGCAGTCAAAGCGCTGTGATGAAATGTATGATTTCTAGTTTTCTGTTATAATTCCCCTTCAAATCATTATACTTTGTTGTCATCGAATGACATATTAATGCGGATTCTATTCTGTTGGACCTTTTTAAGCAGTTTCTGGTGTTGAAACGTGCCACATACTGCAAAAATCGCATCAGGTGTTTTCACTACATATTCTGTCATAAATATTTGTACACCATCAACATAAACTTGGCTATTTACATTTGAAGATGAAAAATTAATGGCATCAAGAAACACTAAAGTTGAATAAACGGGGAAACTTTTAACACCATTTCCAGTGCAGAGGATAATACAGACGAGGCATAGCATAAATAGAGGATATTCAAGGAGTGGTCATGGAATGTCGAATTTATTTAAGAGATGAAGAGAATATTTTTTGTTTTCATGGGAATATGAACCGAAAAAACTAGAGTCCCTAGTTTCTTTTTTTTTTTTTTTTTTTTTTTTTGGGGGGGGGGTTATACTTCCGTGAAAACAAAAAAATTCTCTTCATTTCTTATCATTTGATAGCATCGAGCGGGAAAAGCAATTATTTTAAAAAAAATTGATACCTTTCGTGTGGAAGCATACAAAATCGCTGCGTGCTCAAAATTTTGTTCATTGAATTACTAATAATTTTCAACCTATCAGAAAGCCCGTTTTTGCTAAAAATTAAATTATTAAACGAGTCATCTATAACCAGATGAAACGCCTTGTCGAGATTTTTTTTTCTGTTTTACATTAAGAGTTTAAAAAATTTGGTATTTCATGAGTATACATTTGATATTCTTGTTATGATAATTTACCAATCGGTGGCCCCGCAAGTATGATCAATAGGCCACACCCTTTGACTTCGACAAGAAGTCCCGCTTCGATTTGATACGGCGTTCTTTTGCAGAATGTATGGCCAGGAGCATGTAACGAAAAGGTAGAATAGTTTGTTAGCAACCTAAATGTCGTGACTACAGGCTGCAAATGTTGTAGGTGCGTCGTTTAAGTCGCCAAACCAACAAAAATTGTTAACAAAAAATGGCGGCCGATGTCGGAGTTCTGCCCTCAATGAATGATTTCATTGGTCGACTGGTTAGTTGATTGACAGCCGCGATTTGCCAATTATGATCTAACTGTTCATGTTCATCGATAATATCCCTACCCTTGATCGATAAGAGATATTCCGCAAAATATATTACATGTACGCCATTTGTAAAATGACGCCCTCATATGCGTAACGTGACGTCATTTTCACAAAAAGGCGTTACAATATGCTCAGTTTATTTACATGATAATTATACTAATGTAATATCACCCGTGTAATATAGAAAATATTCAACTGGTTTATTTCAATGACGAGTAGTTTGTCATTTTATAAAATCGCTTTCGCAAATCCGTACCTGGGAGACCTATGAAGATTTCGGTCTCTTTTTCAAAACTTCGCTTTGCAGGATTCATGGAAAGTTCTTTGTAATTTCACATGGATGTGTTTTCGTTACTTACATGGTTGTAATAAGTCGCTTTCATTAATACAATGAGTTACTAATGTACACACAGTCTAACTTGAAGGATTTAACTACTTGTAAGGTATCTCACACTTCCCTCCCTTCCCCCCCCCCCCCCTAAAATTATCAATCTTCCTCTTGAAGGTCAAGCGTATGATTGCAGATATATAAACAACAACCTGTCATCGTTTGGCCTTCAAAATGTCGTAGCTACGGCTTGAATAAAGCTGTAGTTACGACAATTTGCACGCCCAACGACGATATATGTACGCATTGAATTAACACAAAACTCCCCTGAGTAAACTGCCTGAAAAAAAAACTGTTTGAAACCATTTCCTAAACTTAATTTTTCATAAAGAAAATTATTTATTGTTCATTTCCATACAGCTTATGTGTCATATAGATGAAATATGTCAGGCATTTGAACTTTCACCGGTTATTTAAGTAATGCGTTTGAACCGTGCTTTAGAAGGGTTAACCAATATTTTAGCTTCTAGAAATGACAGGGAAATATATTGTTCCGGATGTGAACGCCAAAGTACCTCGACAAGATCAAAATTCCCCGGAATTGTTCTCGAAAACCTTTTAACACCAAACCATGCGGTATTTTACAAGAAACGTCAAATTTAAGACCTATGTAAGTGCTTAACCCATTAGAAAACGAACAAATTTTAGATTGGACAAAATTGGAAGAAGATGCAATATGAATTTAGATTTGTAGAAATAAATGTGAAAAATGAAGAAATTACTTGTTGCAAACATTATCTTCATTGAACCCATTTTTGTGTTGTTTTTGTTTTTGCATTTTGTTGTTGTTGTTGTTGTTTTGTGTGTGTGTATGTGTTGTTGGGGGGGGGGTCTAAAAATCGTGATTATGTTGAACTGGTCTAATACGGCGAAATGTATGCTAATTTTTCCAGTTTCATTTAGAAGGGCTCTCGCTATGATTTTGTTCAAATAACTGTTGTTGCTTTTTATCTTAAACAATCTACAGATGTATATTACACGAACGTGGCCCTTTGTTCGAAAATGAAGTGTGTCTTGGGTTTGTCCTAATCCGACTGCAGGCTGACCGGTGTTGAACCTTCTCGCGTTTGGAAGACTTTCTGAGTTTGGAAAGATAACTCTGCCTTACTTTGATTTTATTTTCGAAATTTGACCTCCTTTGCGAATATTATCGCACGAAAGTCAATTGAGGCCACTTTGCCCAGCGGGTCCGAAATGAAAATTTTGATTGTGGCTCTCATTCACTTGTCAAAACTTAGCTCGAAATAATGATACAAATCGTTAAAAAAAGACCTATTAAAGAAAACTTCGACGCTTCGAAAGTTGAAAGGGCTTGTCAACATAAATAAATATTGCAAATGATGAAAAGAAATAATAATTCAGTAATAAGATACTGGGCACTATCTCAATCGTTAGTTTCTCTAACTGGGCTTTTCCACTTACGAGACTTTCTTGACTAAATTGAAGTTCATGTGACTTGTTATTCCTTTCATGTACAGTCCCTGGTTTTTACGTCCATTTGATTTTATACTTGAGAAAGTATTGTGAAAAAAGAAGAAATTGCTTGTAACAAGCATTTTTTCTTTTCTCACACTACCATAGAAAATGGTTTCGTTTCAAATTGCACTCACTTTTCATTGTGGTTAGTCACATCTTTCAAATTGGACCAGTATAAAATTTCGAAAACGGGAAAGGTTAATAAAACATCTGAAATAACCGGGTCCTTTTAAGCCTTTCCTGTACAAACGGCTCTGTTATTTCATACTTGAGAAAACATTGTGGAAAGAAGAAATTGCTTGTAACAAGCAATTTCTTCTTTTCCACAATATTTGATACCCCATAGGATGAATTCATTTCAAATTGCATCCAATTTTAATTGTCGTCTGCAACCTCTTACAATTTGGACCAGTCTAAAATTTTAAAAAACAGGAAAGGGTTAACAAAGCAGAAGTCACAGAAGGACGGCAAAGTAATAAATTTGGGCACATCGCAAGTTCTTTCATTTTAGACCAGTCTAAAATAGTGCCGTCTGGTAATGGGTTAATTGTGTCTTATTTCAGGACCCTTAATTGAAGAACGCGTTTAGTATTGACCGGTGCATTCCACACAGACCAAGAGGGGTCGGTAACTTTCACACACACGATCATAAAGCTCTATTTTTCATCTCATATCCCTCCCAGAAAAACTCTATACGATGAGAGCCGTCATTGTCGCTGTTTCTGGAAAATTTGCAATCTCCTAAATGGGGTGTTTGTATGGTTTCTATGGTTTCAATTGTAAGGATTGTTTTGGTAATTTCCCTGGAATTTCTTGAATCCGAGCCATTCATCATTCGAAATGAACTTTTAGCTTTACCCCAAAGTAAAATTACAACCTTAGAAATTCTGGTTTATCGGATTTGAACTGTGAAATGAAACCATTACGCATTTTAAGAAGCATGTATGTTTGAAAAAAATATTGGCTTTAACCAGCGAAATAGACGTCGATCACTCCTTAACCTGGTTCTTTCGTTTACTTTACTAACCAATCGTAAAAAAGTTTGAATATTCATTATTCAGTCATTTCGAGATATTTATAACCCTTGCACATGACCGGTCTACACTGCATGAAAAGGCGAAGCAGCTTCAGGCATTACAGTGATTAAGTTTTTTGATAAATAAATACATAATAATCTCTTCATTTCTTATAATTTAATGCAATAATGCAAAACAAATCAAATATTTTAACAGTTTTGAGCACACTTTTACGGATCTAATTTGTATGCAAACTTTCAAAATAGTTGCGTGCTCAAAATTTTGCTCTTTGAAGTATGGGGAAAAATACACAATCAAAACGCTTTAGTCTTGATGGACGAAACTAAAATTGAAGTATTTAACTGTCTTGATAATGTAACCATAAAATATATAATAGTTGCAACGAACTACTTCCTTGCACAAATAAAGATAAAATCGAAAACAGTTTGTGTGTAGCGAAATAACAGTAACAATTAAAATGAGAAGAGTGAGATTCATTGCTCATTGATCATGAAAACTAGAGGTGTTCTATTGCCCTCCAACATTCGTGACAAAACTTTTCGTTCATGTTATATTTAACCCTTTCCCACTTTTTACAATTTAAGACTGGTCAAAATTGAGAGAGAATGAAGACTGGGTGAAATTTGAAATGGAACCATGCGGTATAGAAATCATTGCTTGGAAAAGAAGAAATTGCTTGTTACAAGCAATTTCTTCTTTTTC